>JARWLC010000012.1:78246223-78818723 GCA_033318265.1 Phyllotis vaccarum
GAGGAGAATAAAGGAAACCTGCAAACAGCTTTGCCACCTTCCATTTCTCCACTTGGACAGCAAAGACTGACCCTCCCAACAATCAAAACGGATGCAGCTCACACTGTTGGAAATACCATGGACCTGGTATTACAATTGGACTTACAGTTTGTATTTCACATAAAAGGGTATTTGAATTGTAACATTTATATTTATTTGTGTGGTCTAGGGGAATGTTTGCCTTCCACGACATGCACATTGACATTAGGGGACACATTATGAGAACATAGGTTGTGGTGGTTTTGAAGAATGGCCCCAGAGGCTCATGGGTTTTTAATACTTGGTCCCCAGTGGAACCCAGTCCTAGCCCTTAGGTAATGGTGGTAGGTGGATCAGAAGCTCAAAAGAGATTTTGTATTCTGAAACGTTTAAAAAATAGATTTATTTGTTTATGTTTTATGACTTTGCCTTCGTGTATGTATGTGCATCATGTGTGTGACTGCAGAGGCCAGAAGCGGGTGTCAGATACCCTAGAACTGGACTTACAGGGACTTCGAGCACCATTCGGGTTCTGGGAACAGAATCTACGTCCTTTCCAAGGGCAGTACACTGCTCTTACCTGATAAGCCACAGCTCCAGACCTATGAAATGTTTCTTAATTAGATCAAGTAGGGTTTTTTGTTTGTTTTGTTTTGTTTTTTTGGTGGAATCTTGATAATTTATTTATAGATCTGCTTTTTTTTTTGTCAACACAAATTTATACAGATTTGACTAGAGCAATAGTTCTCAACCTGTGGGTCATGACTGCTTTGGCAAACTCTATTTCCAAAAATATTTACATTGAAATTCATCACAGTAACAAAATTACAGTTATGAGTTAGCAAGGAAAATGATTTGATGGTTGGGAGGAGATATATTAAAGATCTTAGCATTGGGCTAGAGGAACCATTGGATTGGTGGAACCTCAGTGGAGAAAATACCTGCATCAGATTGCTTATGGCAAGTCTGTGGGGCATTTTCTTGATTAATGATTGGTGAGAGAGGGCCCAGCTCACTGGGAGGTGGTGCCACTAAGTGGTATAAGAAAGCTGACTGAGCAAGCATGGAAAGGTTACCAGTAGGCAAGCGATCCTTCATGGATGACTTCTGCTTCAGTTCCTGTTTCTAGGTTCCTGCCAAGTTTCTTAGTCTAATCAAACATTTCTCTCTTTTGTTTGAAACACTAGCTTGTAGATTCATTGGTCTGTTTTCTAGACTATTTTTTCATTAAGTTCTGTTTTGAGTTTTAGTTTAGTTTTTGATGCCTTTCAGTTTTGATCTTTTTCTAGAGCCCTTGTGTAGTTAGATTATTTATTTTTTTTCTTAACTAGGCATTCATTGTTGTAAAGTTTGCTTTTAAAACTGCTTTGGCCATATTCATTTGTGTTCACCACTTTAGAGATGGTGGTACCTGGGAGAATGGCACCAATAGTTTTAGAGGCAGACTAAAATCTCATGCAATGATCAAATTTATTCAGAGCATCAGACGATTTATACTCTGAGGGTTAAAAGGAGTCCCATGAGTAAAGTGTACAGGGGTAAGACACACATGGCAAAAGCATGGTTTTCCATAGAGGCATATTGTAGTAGAGGGTTCTCGGGTCCCGGGTGGCCGATACCCACAGACCTGCCGCCCAAGCCCGCTTAACTGCCCAGCCACCCAGGCCCCCAAAAATGACTCAGACGCTTATATTAAGTCCATGCTGTTTGACCTATGGCTCAGGCACATTGCTAGCTAGCTCTTACATCTTAAATCAACCCATTTCTATTAATCTGTCTGTCACGTGGCCCGTGGCTCACCTGAGCTTCTACATGTTGCTCCTTGGGCGGCTTCAGCTCGATCTGTCTCTGACTCCGCCCTCCTTCTCCTACCTATGCTGTGATTTCTCCTCCTACTTCTTCTATGGTGCCTGCCATGGCCCAAAACAGCTCCTTTATTTAAAGATTGAGATTCACAGCATACATAAACGCATTCCCACATCACTTCCCCCTTTCTGTCTAATCAAAAAGGAAGGTTTTAATTTTAACATAGCAAGATTATATATAACAAAATAGCTATCAAGCAAGAATTACAATTACAATATTTAGTCTATTTGTATTTAGCAAAATTAAAGAAAATACTCTATCATCTATTTTATCTCTATGAATCTAAAGTTTTATATCTAATATATACCTTTTAAATGACTAAGAAAAACTATACCTATAACTATCTAATCTTCAACTACATCAAAGACTACAGAAGGATATATTTACCCAAGTAAACTGGAAGTACAAGCAACTTCTAAAATCTAGAAAGGACAGAGATGACACTTATCTGCCTGGACAGTCACCCAAAGTTCCTTTATAAAGTTGGGGCATCCATCTTCAGCCTACAGGCCCAAAGTCTTTTTTCATTTCAGTGAAGCAGAAAATCTGCTCTGTCCATTCTGGCACAGTTTATCCGTTGTTTCTCCTTGAGTCTTGAAGAATGTCTGATAGTTTTCTCTGTAAAGCAGGAACCTGAATGACCATCTCGGCTTGTTCTGCCAAAGTTCAGAGGTCATCTTCCTATGGAACCTGCATGTCCAGTTTAAACAGCATACTGTCAAGCAGTCAATATAAGAACAGGTCCTTGACCAGTGGCTAACCATTGCCACAAAGAGAGTAGACTCCATATGGAGTTTCTTCGATGCCTATTTTTCTCTTGAAGAAGATTGATGTGGGAATGCATTTATGTATGCTGTGAATCTCAATCTTTAAATAAAGGAGCTGTTTTGGGCCATGGCAGGCACCATAGAAGAAGTAGGAGGATAAATCAAAGCATGGGTAGGAGAAGCAGGGCGGAGTCAAGCAGATCGAGCTGAAGCCGCCCAAGGAGCAACATGTAGGAGCACAGGTGAGCCACGGGCCACTTGGCCGACAGATTAATAGAAATGGTTTGATTTAAGATATAAGAGCTAGCTAGCAAAGTGCCTGAGCCATAGGCCAAACAGCATGGACTTAATATAAGCGTCTGAGTCATTTCTGGGGGCCTTAGCAGCAGCAGGTGGCAGCGGGCTACAAAGAGGTCTTGGGCGGCAGGTCTGTGGGTCTAGATCTCTGGCTGCCCGGGACCTAGAAACCCTACTACTACAGCATATCAACAAATAATAGCTAGTTGTAATAAATGTTCTGAAGTAAATTTACTCCTATCTGCTATACCTGGGAGGGGACTGAAAACTCATTCCAAAGACAATTCTGTGTTTTTGAAGAAACTGAGGTTACTAGACTCTTAACCTTCTGAAGTTTTCTTACAAGCACTTAGAATTCCCCTCACATAGCTCCTTCTTGGACTTTGTTCTGTCACATGCTTTGCTATTCATATTTCCATTTTAGTTTATCCCTAGGTTTCTCATCATTCTCCTTTGATTTCTTCTTTAACTTATAGGTTGTTGAGTGATGTGTTGCTCAGTTTCAACATATTTGTGAATTTTTAAATTTTCTCATAATTAATGAATAAATCAGTTTACTCGTGCCTAAATCATATCATGAACCACCTACTAAAAACTCATATATAGTGTGTTCATAGAGCTGTGTGTCTACACTTCAGTGGATTTGGGACATTCTTACCACCCTGAAAGAGTTCTCATCTGTGGTTACTTACGTTTTCTCCCCATTCACTCTACCTTTTGACTCTACGGATTTAATTATTCTGGACAATCCATATAAACAAAATCACACAATATGTGATGTTTTATAACATTTTTACAGTGTATAATGTTTTCAAAGTTCATCTGAGTTGAAACATGAGAACTTAATTTCCTTATAGGCAAATGATAATTATATTGTTTGGTTATATCACATTGTGTTTAATCTTTAGCTGAGGGGTATGCATGCCATTTTGATTACTGGTTAATGTTGTTAGGAGTATTTGTGATTAAGTTTGTGTATGGTGTGTGTATGTACGTGTACATATGTGCATACGTAGATTTTTTGCACTTCACGTGCTGCTTTAAAACTATATTTTATTTATTTATTGGTTTCATATGTTTTGTTTTTCAAGACAGGGTTTCTCTGTGTAACAGCCCTGACTGTCCTGGGACTCACTCTGTAGACCAGGCTGGCCTTGAACTCAGAGATTCGACTGCCTCTGCGTCCCATGTGCTTAGATTAAAGGCATGTGTCTGTTTAAAACTGTATTTTTTATATTGCAGGTAACTGAATTTAGGGTCTCAAGTGTACTAGGGAAGTACTCTACTATTGGACCACACCCCAGCCTGGAAGTGTATTTTAAAAGGAGCATATTTACTTGAGTGAAGCTAAATGGCCAGGTTCTTAGAATTAGAATATTTGGTTTCATCTACTCCTTTATTTAGTGGTTCTTGTTACAGTGTTAGGTTCACACTCTCTCCCCTCCCTCTTCCTTTCCCTCTATTTCTCTCTCTCTCTCTCTCTCTCTCTCTCTCTCTCTCTCTCTCTCTCTCTCTCTCTCTCTCTCTCTCTCTCTTGTTCACTCAAACACATAGTCTTAATTACTGTGCTTTGTGTTTCTTTGGAGTGAAAATTTGACTACATTAAGTAGGTTTCCTGAAAGGTAATGTCTGTTCTTTGTGGACACTTACATAAAAGGTAATTAAAATATTTTGATAAAATTTTAGTTTATGAAAATTTTTTTAAAGATTTGTTTCTGTTTTCTGTTAATGAATTAATCTACATGTGCTTATATATACCATGTATGTGTGTGGTGTCTGCAGAAGTCAGAGAGGAAGTCAGAATCCTTGGATCTGTAATTATGAATGGTTATAAACCACCATGTGGGTACTGGGCCCTAAACCTGACTTCTCTGCAAGAGCAACAAGTTCCTATAACCATTGAGCCATCTTTCCATTTTATGGACATTCTTAAGGCAAGGTCACACATTATTTTCTGTTAAGTTGGAGCTTATTAGTGAGCAATGTTAGAGAACATTATTTAACAATAAAACAGAGAAGGTAAGAGTGGATTCCACACAATAGGGGTAAATGTTAACGGAAGCCTTCTTTTAGCTAAACATGAATTGGGTCAAGATAGGAAGTGTGGGGCTATATAGTTGGCTCAGCAGTTAAGAACACGTGCCCCAGGGCCCAGGTCAGCTTCCAAGGACCTACAGAGTGGCCCATAATCCTCTGTAATTCCAGTTCCAGTGGAGTCTGGTACCCTTTTCTGACTTGATAGGCACATACACTTTACACATATTAATTACATTATGTGCAGTCAAACCCTCAGGTACATTAAGTAAAAATAAACCTTCAACCAAGCATGTAAATGTATATGTGTTTTATGTAAAGAGTTATATTAAAAAGAAACTCGTGTCTCTGGATTAGGAAAGTCCTGTAATCAGCATTGTTTTTTTCCCATTTTGTTTTTATATTTTGGAGTTTTAAGGTACTATTAAGTGTGGAGTATTTAAAGCCTGCTGTATCCTATGTATCCTAACAGACAATAAAATGTGGTTTTATTCATTTTTTTGTATTTCATGTAATGAGGACCATGTAGGGTGAGATTTTATCTTTTAATGATTATATATGATGTTTTGATACTGCTATGACTAAGGATATATATTTTAATTGCAGGAATTATAACCCGTGGGATTATGTGGTAAATGATCTTGCCACAGAAGAGACTTAGAAAATGATGGTAACTCCAACTATTTTTATTACATTTGCTTGCTTATCTGTGTCACCTGTGCCATGGTGTGCTCATGGAAAGATCAGAGAACAGGTTTCAAGAGTTGATTCTCTCCTTCTACCATATGGATCCCGGGGCTCAGACTTGGGTTGCTGGGCTGGGCAGAAAGTGCTTTTTCCCACCGAACTGTCTCTGGCCACTGTGATCTTTAGGCTTGTGTGTTGTTTGCCTCTCTTCCTCTCCTCCCTGCCATCCATTTTTCATCTTTCAACTTCATCTTAGTTGTTTCTGGCATGCTGCTGCCTCAGTCTGACACTTGTGGGATGTGGGACAGGAAAACACAAGAACCAGCCTCTTGTTACAAGTAAATCCAAGCTAATTCCTGGGCTGCTTTAATCCAGGATGGACACTGATGTAGAGGACCTAAGAATGGAGACAAACATGCTCTCATTCCTCACACTTTTAAAACCCAGTGCTGTCAGGCATTTTTATATTTGGAAACTACGTATCAGAGGGCTTAGGAAGAGGGAATGTAGTCTTCCCAAGTCCCTGCTTGGGAGATTTGGGGATAGGAGCAAGTCTCGGAAGTATGTAGACTGTGGTGGACATTCTTAGTATTTGATTTTTTAGAGTATATTGGGCAAGATCTGAATATAACTTAATGCTGATGTTTATTGCTTTGATTTGAAACATTAGATAGTTGAACAAACTTGTGTATAATCTCTATATAACACTAGGTGGCACACTTTGACTTTGAGTTAAAAATTTGTCGATATCTGTAAGAACCTGAGTAAAAATGCTGTTGAAATAGACATCTATAAAGTGACCATGTGCTCATACTCCGTGATTGTATCTCAAATCCTGGTGCTTATACTATGATTAAAAGCGCTATGTTACTGACCTGTTTATAAGAATTAAGTTGTTAAAAATTATCAGATTTCAAGTTTTTACTGAAAGGAACACATTCAGCATGTTACAGAAAGCATAAAATGAAAACTGTTCCAGGCACATACAAGATGAAGAATAATATTTTTTACATGTTAAATATTATAATAAAGAATAGAAACAGTCCTTAAGCTGATTGCTTTTTCTCTATGTCTTTCTGTCTTAAATACAAACGTTCTAAGTTGGTAATGTTGATATTCATAGGAAAAATGAACATTCAGTCTGAAGTTCAGGCTAAGTTTTACTACAGTCTTTGGTTCTTGGAAGCTTGTTACTTTATGAGGACTCATTTGATAGGACATAGGAGTAGTAAATTCTATGCCATGATGTCTATACCTCTAAGATTTTCTACAGGGGAATAAGAAAATTATCTGAAAGACCAGAAAGTATGACATCTATTTAAACTTATTCATTTGGCCTGGAGTCAATGGTGGTGCTATTGTTTAAAACTATGTTTGAGTAATCTAAGTGATAGTGGTAAGTTCAGACAAGTGAAGGTTTTTGTTTGGTTTTTAGATCATTGGGAAGCATGAGAGTACATAGGAAAGAGATCTGAGAATTTTGCAAATCTAGAGAACATAGTATAACATAAGTCCCTGTGAAAGCTTTAATTTGTTAGGTAGATACTTCTGGGGATTTGAGGGCAAGGCCAGAAGAGTGAAGAGATGCAAACATAGACATTAAGTGGAAGGTTAGAAGTTCTGGAGAGAAGATAGGAATTTCAGAGTATTCTAATAGGGGATCATTTTTTTTCTAGAAGTTTAGATTTTTTTGTAGTAACTCATTCATTTGTGTAGTAAAACTTTATTTTTTGTTACTCATAGATTTAGTAGACATGTTTATATATGTTTCTCTATATAGCACATTTTCTATATCAGATTCTTCCCATGAACATAAAAATATGATCTGTCTTTTTAAAATCTCACTTCTTATTTGTTTTATTTAAGGTCAAACTCCAAGAGTTTTATTTCTTTTAGCTTTATGCCTTTTCTCTATTTTTTGTTTTATGTTTAGTCCCTCATTTGCCGTTCTCTTTGGACCTCTCTTCCATTAGGATTTGGATTGTTATTCTACCCACTAGCCTTGTTGATATGTGAGATGTAGGACTAGCATAAGGGCAGAATGGTGGTTCTGCTTCCACGTCACTCAGTTTTTACATGCATCTCGGAGACCTGATCTCACTTTCTCATGCTATACAAGTACTTTTCCCACTGAGCCATCTCCCAAGCCACTCAAATTCATTTTTAAGTGTTTGCTTCCTGCATAACTATGGAGAATAATGACTTTGTTAAATATGTGCTAAATGGTGATTGATACCTAGTAGTCTCATAAATATTACTGTTTCAATATATCTAGGCTTCCTTCCAGCGCTCCAATAGCCATGACAAAGTGAGGAGAATTGTTGCTGAGGAGGGTCGTACAGCAAGAAACCTGATAGCTTGGAGTGTTCCACTAGAAAGCAAAGATGATGATGGTATGTAATTTAACAGCAAGCTTTTCTTTTAATGTAAATTGGAAAGACATGTGGGTGTGCAGGAGGCAGGAGGACTACTTGAGCTTAGGAGCTCAACACTAGCACTGGCAGTGTAACAAGGCCCCGTCTAAACAAAATGAAACAACAAAATGTATAAGAATATGTTTAGTTCTGGAGAGTAAGTAGATTGAAAGCAAATGTACACAATTAGAACTCTTCAGAAAATTAGTATATCAAATAAAATTGATTTAGTAAAAAATATTAAGCTATTACTCTGGTAGTTGAAATGCTAATTTACTAACTTTATACTTCTCTGTTTGTCGGTTAGCCTTCTAGTATAAAGAATAGCTCCCCTTCTCACTTATTTTGAGATATATATGTATGTATCTATAAATTTAAATTTGTGTAGATTCTTGTTTTCTTACATAATGGGGTATAAAATATGACTCTCTTTTGATGTTCAGATTGTCGTAGATTTAACTAATGGGAGATTCTTGGTGCTCCTGTTTCTTTTGAGCACCCTTTGCTTTTTCTTTAAGAACAATCTTACATGATAGGATGTTTCAAGCTAAGAATGCACTGAGGCTGTGAGTAATATCTTAGTTGTAGATTGCTTATATTTAGAGTCTTGATTAAAAAAAAAATTCTAGGGATGAAGATTCAGCTACAAGAAAGCTATTGAATAAAGGAGTCTCTTGGACTTAAGAATGCGATTTAAAATAAAAGAAAACCTTTATCAGTATTTCATATTCATTGACGATGAGTAAAATTTTACTCTTCTATGATTTCTGAATAGAAATTAGGTACTAGAGATGCCTGACTATGTTGTGTTGTTTAGTTGTATATTATATATCACCTAAATAGTTTAATTGTGTGTTATCTGTTTTTATTTATGTGTTTATTTTCATTTTCACATCTTGAAGGAAAACCTGAATGTCAAACTGGTAGAAAATCTAAGAGGGCAGTGCAAGACTCTCATAAAACCACTAAACAGGTACAGCATTTACACCTTTCTACTAATTTGTTTTAATTTGTTTCCCAAGTTGTCACACGAATAAATGAGACTCAGGGATAGATCTCTGAAGAAGTCGGAGATATTAGAGAGAATAAACACCACAGTCAGATCTTACCCAGCTGTCTTCCAGCTTCCTCAGCCTCACTTTCCTTGGAATGGCTTCCTTTCTGTGTTTCTATTCTGTCTTAAATACCTTTTTGGTAAACTAAGGCGTGGCCCCACCACACCTGCTTGAAAGCCTGGAATTCCTTCTGTAATCTAAAGTGGCCTAGACTCAGTTGGGATTAAGGGCATAGGTTACCACACCCAGGATACTCCCTGTGCTGGGATTAAAGGTTTGAATCACCACTCTCTGATTCTCCTAAACTGACTTGGTTAGAGCTCTGGAATTTATGGAGCTTTTACTAACCACCCCCCCCCCCCCCACACACACACATAGACTGTGGGTAGATTCCCTCTGATATCTCCAAAACTTCTGAAACTTTTATTGAATTTCCACATATCCCCTTTTGTGCCAAATTAGAAAAAAGAAGGTGATAGCTAACATAAGAAAAACAATATATGATAGGTACAATAATTATATGTGATATATACAAACAATAAATGAGTAATGTCCAGTCCATTAACAATTGACAATTCAAAGAAAATATATTATTAATTATCCTATTTTGATGAGTCCAAAGGATTACACCTAATTCACTTCCTTTCTAACTAAAAGCTTGTATTACTAACTAAAAGCTATTATTTTGATGTCTCTTAAACTTATAAAGTTTAACCTCAAAGTTTCTTTTCTAAAACTGTCATTAGAAAACTGTAACTAAATCTCATTTTCAACTACTTCAGAGACCAGAGAAGAAAATAATATTTACCCAAATAACTAGGAAGTACAAGCAACTTCCAAAAACTAGAAATGACAGAGATGACACCTATCTGCCTGGACAGTCACCCAAAGTTCCTTTATAAAGTTGGGGCATCCATCTTCAGCCTACAGGCCCAAAGTCTCTTCTCTTTTCAGTGAAGCAGGAAATCTGCTCTGTCCATTTTGGTGTAGTTCAGTCACTTCTCCTTGTGTCCTGAAGATTGAAGTCTCTCTTCAAAGTTCTTTTCAATTTTCCTTTGCGGTATTTGTTGGTTATTGGTCTCGTGCTGGTATTTAGCCTTAGATGGAGTTTACCACCTACTTTGAACTGTATTCCCAAGCATCTTGACTCCGGGAAGATCCAGGCCCAGCATGCCAGGGGCCGCTACTGGCCTCACACAGTCCATGGGCCATCTCTGACAGTTTTCTCTGAAAAACAGGAACCTGAAGGACCATCTCAGCATGTTCTGTCAAAGTTCAAAGGTCACTTTCAGAGGGAACCTGCATGTCCAGTTCAAATAGCACACTGTCAAGTAGTCAATACAGGGACAGGTTCTTGTCCAATGACTAACCGTTGCCACAAAGAAAGTAGACTCCATATGGTGTTTCTTCAATGCCCCCCCCCTTTTTTGAAGCAGATTGGGGCTTCCAGGAGCAGACCTGTCTCACTGTCCAGAAAAGTTCTAAAAATATTTTAAATGCCATATCCTATGGATCTCTGAAGTGTTTGAAGAAGACCTGTTTATCTAAAATATATTTGTTTGACCTTGAAAACATATCTAACATGATTATGTCTGAATGTAATGTCTAACTACTGACTTGCATTGCTTTATATTCTAATTAATTGGAAATAAAAACTTTCATTGACCAGCAACTTGTATTACAATGTTAGATAAACTGATTAAGTATACTACCTCAAACAAACATAGAAATATTTGTATAATGACACAATTAATCTCAATATATACAATTTGTATACAAAAAACCAATGCAATGTAAAATATTTAAAGTAATATTTTAAATCCTTTTAAAAGAATATTCCATAACCTATCCTTATATCCTATCTGTCCGTATCCCCTTTTTCTTTCTATTTTTTTAAAACACAAATCTTGAATCTATTCATTCTTGTTTAACCTTTTTCTAACCATAACTATGAACAATTTTTAACCAATTAACCTAAACAATGACAATCATCCATAACCAATTGAACAACCAAAACCAAACCACCCCATCACTTGGGAGCCAAAACAAACCCACCCCACCACTTGGGAATGTGGGCGCTGTGTTCTTAAGTTTACTTCCTGCTGACTGGGGGTGATGGCATCTTTTGGGGATCCTGAAAAGAAAAGTTTTGCTAAATGTCAAGTCCTGAAATAAGTAACTGTGTCATTTGTTGTTCAGTCTCTGCATAACAGGAAGCGCACAGCTTGTCTCAAGTCTTGGCTATAGTAGTCTGTGAAGCTGGTTCATTTCAGCAAGCTGCCACAAAATTGTCCTGAGCAGTTGTAATCCAAATCTGATCTTTGATTAGTGTTTGCTAGCCTAGTGGCTTTGTCAGAGTTCATGTGAAACCATCATTGTGGGGCCCCATCTTCCTTTTCTTCAAGTTCTCAACTAGACCTTGTCCTGGATTACTGCAGAAAACTGATAAGAGACTAAAAACCAACACAATGTACAGGAAACTAAATATATAACAATTTATTCAGCATATGATTAGTAACAATAGAATAGTCCCTTATTTTTTGTTATTCTTCTGTTCCATATCAGGTGGCTCTTCTGATATGATACAGAGATTTTTTAAAATTTTCTTTTAACAAGTATGCTTGAGTTTAGAGAAGGAGAGAGCCACAATCCAGCTCTAAAGCCAACTTTAAATTATAATTAAACTGGGACTTCAACTAACACAAAAATAAATTTGTAAAGGTTAAACAATAAGATTTTATCCTATGAAGTATACTGGTATCAATAGTTACCATATTCTTTTGCAAATTTTCCTGGATAGCCTCCCTTTTGCTTTAGATGTCTAGATGTCCAAGGTCTGTTAACTTCTTGAAGATGTGTATTTCCAGTTTCCTGTAAAGACAAAAACAGAAACCTGCCCTGAACCCTTTGTTTTTTCTTACAACTGAAAGAATTGTAATATGGGTGGATAAGCTATCAATTCTTAGTTTCATGAAGTTTCTCTGGTTCAGTTCGAGTCTTTATCAATTTTGATGGTATCCATAACTTTTCTTCACCTGTGGAAATAAATGCAAAACCCCTTCCCCAACATAGCGCATACCCCAGCTTCCATTCAGAGGTCAGTACATCTTTGAAGTAAACAGGCTGATTTAGTCCAGCTGTTTTTCCTATGGTCCAATGCCTTTCAGCAGCTGTTGTTCCTTTCTCATTAGCATTGAGAAAATTCAAAGTTAATAAAGCATTATGTAGTCTATCTCTGGGGGTCTTTGTTATTCCTTTATGTTTATTTAACATATCCTTTAAAGTCCGATTTGATCTCTCTATGATTGCTTGCCCTGTAGGATTGTGTGGTATTCCAGTAATATGCTTTATCTTATAATAAGCAAAAAATTGCTTTATTTTGGTAGAGATATATGCTGGAGCATTGTCAGTCTTTATTTGTGCAGGTATTCCCATGATGGACATAGCTTCTAGCAAATGTGTGATTACAGAATCAGCCTTTTCTGAACTCAAAGCAGTTGCCCATTGAAATCCTGAAAATGTATCTATTGTATGATGGACATATCTTAATTTCCCAAATTCTGTAAAATGAAATACATCCATCTGCCAGATTTCATTTTTATGTATACCTTTAGGATTACTTCCTGCTGGCAACGGAGTTTGGTTATAGAAAGAACGGGTGGGACACCTTTTTACAATTTCTTTGGCTTGTTGCCAAGTGATAGAGAAATCTTTTTTTAATCCCTTGCTATTGACGTGATGGTTTTTATGAAATTCTGAGGCCTCTAGTACATTTCCTATTAATAATTGTCAATTTCATCATTACCTTGTGCTAAAGGACCTGGCAGGCCCGTATGGGATCGAATATGTGTTATATAGAAGGGATGATTTCTAGTCCTGATTATTCCTTGTAACTGAACAAATAATGAAGTTAATTCTGATTCATCATTAATAAAATCAGCTATTTCAATTTGTAGAGCAACTCTTTCTGCATACTGAGAGTGACTACATTAAGTGGTTCTATAAAGTCATTAATACCATCACAATAGCATATAATTCTGATTTTTGAACAGAATTATAAGGGCTTTGAGCCACTTTACTTATATATTCTGATTTGTAACCTGCCTTTCCTGATTTGTTTGCATTGGTATAAAATGTAGGGGCTCCAGAAATTGGTTTATCTCCTATAATATGAGGGAGAATCCAATTAGTTTTCTTTAGAAATTCAATTCTTTTGCTTTGAGAATATTTGTTGTTAATATCTCCCAAAAAATTACTGCATGCTCTTTGCCAAGGTTCATTTTCTACCCATAATTGGTCAATTTCTTCATTAGTTAAAGGTACAATAATTTCTGCTTGGTCCATTCCTGTCAATTGATGAAGTCTTAATTTTCCTTTAAAAATAAGTTCAGGAATCTTTTCCACATATGTCTTTAACTTCTTGCTTGGTTTATG
This sequence comes from Phyllotis vaccarum, assembly GCA_033318265.1. Taxonomy (NCBI): domain Eukaryota; kingdom Metazoa; phylum Chordata; class Mammalia; order Rodentia; family Cricetidae; genus Phyllotis; species Phyllotis vaccarum. Next base: position 78,259,796 of record JARWLC010000012.1, read on the forward strand.
TGGAAGAAATATCCATTACAATATAACATTTTCCCTTTGCATTAAAATTCCTGTTGGAGAATGTTTTGAGGGCAAGATAACTAGAATGCAATTAAGGTCTGGATCCACACAATCTACATGTGCCTCTTGTAATTTCTTTTCCACCAAACCCAGTTCTTTCTCAGCTTCAGGTGACAATTCTTTTGGACTATTTAAGTCCTAGTCACCATTTAAGGTTTTGAACAGATTATCTAGTTCATCATTTTTAATTCCAATAGTGGGTCATAAGTTGTCAATGTCTCCTAGTAGTCTTTGAAAATCATTAAGTGTCTTTAATCTATCTCTCCTGATCTGTACCTTTTGGGGTCTAATTTTTTGTTGGCCTATTTTATATCCTAAGTAATTAATGGAATCCCTTCTTTGTATTTTTTCTTGGGCAATCTGTAATCCCCAAGCAGGCAAAATTCTTTTCACTTCTTCAAAATTTTTTTCTAATGTATCAATATTTGAATCAGCCAACAAGATGTTGTCCATGTAATGATAAATTATAGATTGTGAGAATTTCTTGCATATTTGTTCTGTTGGCTTTTGTACAAAATACTGACACAGAATAGGACTATTCAGCATTCCTTGAGGGAGGACCCTCCACTGGAATCTCTTTACAGGCTGAGAATTATTATAAGTGGGCACTGTAAAGGCAAATTTTTCTTTGTCTTGTTCTTGTAAAGGTATTGTAAAGAAACAGTCTTTTAAATCAATAAGTATAATAGGCCATTCTTTAGGTAACAGAGAAGGCAAAGGAATCCCAGTCTGTAGAGAGCCCATTGGCTGGATCACCTTTTTTTATCACCCTTAGATCAGTTACCATTCTCTACTTTCCAGATTTCTTCTTAATAACAAATACAGGAGAATTCCAAGGGCTGGTTGATTCTTCTATATGCTGAGCATTTAACTGCTCCTGTACTAGCTGCTCTAAGGCTTGCAATTTCTTTTTTGTTAGAGGCCATTGATGAACCCATATAGGCTTCTCTGTTAGCCATTTTAGAGGTAGTGTTGTGGGTATTTTTGAAAGATCAGCAGCTGTTTTGCCTTGTCTATAACCTGAATGGTCTGTGACTGTTTCTCATAATACCTTCTAATGTTTTTTCTGGAACCATGTGCTACTTTATAGCTTATTTCTATGTTTGGAGTAATTTTAATCTGTCTGTTCTACTGTTGTAGTAAATTTCTTCCCCATAAATTTATAGCTTCAATATTCCTTTCTGTCCTTCTGGTCCTATACGCTCAAGCTATCTTGCATACTGTTTTACCTGGGATATCGACCCAAACCCCAAAACTGAACATTTACCTCCTGAAGGGGCCAACTTGGACGCTATGACTCTGGTGAAATTATTGTTACATCTGCCCCTGTGTCCAATAAGCCTTCAATAATAACATCATTAATTTGTACTTTTGATTTTGGCCTTTGTTCATTGATAGAAGCTTGCCAAAATTTTCACTTCATAATTTTTCCCAATTTTTTTTCTTTTTCTTTGTAGGTTTTCTATCATTCTGTGTAGTATATCTTTTTTAAAATAGGTTTTAATTTTTTAATTGTTCTAGGAAGGTGTTTCTTCCACAATGGCAATGTAAGACTGGATTGAATTTGATATGGGGGCTTTTGAATGCCCCCTTGGGGCATTACCCGAGGGCAGAAGGTTACCTGATATGGGGGCTTTTGAAAGTCCCCTTGGGGCATTTCCCAAGGGTAGAAAGTTACCTTGTCTATCCCTTGTTGATCTGTACCCATTTGTCCAGTGTCTTCCTTTTCCACACCTTCTACACACTCCAGAAGGGAGGAGTGTTCTCTTGGGATTATTTCTATCAAAAGCATTGTTTCTGGGAATGCCTTGTTTACAATCTCTTTTTATGTGACCTTGCCTTCCACAATTGTACCATTTAACATTTTAACCTTTTCTTATACCTCTTGAAATAAGCTCTCCTACCCAGTTATCATCACTGTCATAAGACTCTAGATTAATTGTCTCATGCCTCCAATCCTCCAAAGGTGCTGACCTTGCTTTTAAAGTTCTAAGTATTTTCCTAAAATGTACATTAGCGTTCTGAAAAGTCAGTGATTCAATTATTATTTACCTGGCTTCTGTGTCAGGTACCATTCTGTTTACTGCTGCAGTTAATCTGTGCAAAAAGTCTATAAAAGTTTCTTTGGGGCTTTGAATTACTTTAGTGAATGATTCTGTTTTCTTTCCTATTTCTTCAATCCGGTCCCAGGCATTTAAAGCTGCCATACAACATAAATCCAGAGTTTGTTCATTGTATGAAGACTGCCTTCTTTCAATATCAGCATAATCTCCCTCCCCAAGAAGTTGGTCTTGGGAGACTGTATGCCTCTGACCCTGCTTCTTTGTTCTATTGTTTTAGCCTCCTCCCTCCACCATGATTTCCATTGTGTAAGTGGTTCTGCCTCTGGCACAGCTGTAACCATATCTAAACAATCTTTAGGGGTGACTCAGTTACAGCATGACCAGGAGTTCAACATTTGTTTTACAAATGGTGAATGCATCCCATATGTTACAATTGCTTCTTTTACTCTCCGTAATTCTAACATTTGTACTAGCTTCTCTATCATCTCTATCATTCTTCATTTTTTTTAAAAGGTTACTAGGTATATTAATGTTGCCTGTTTGTTGTCTAATTTTAGATGACCTTGCTGAAATTGGTTCTTCATATTCTTCTGTTTGAATTTGAGCATCTTTGTGTTCTCTCTTGACATGCTTTTTAAAGACCTTTTTCTTTGGATTTATATTAATTGACTTTCTAAGTGACAACATAGAAATCAAACAAAAAATATTCATAGTAAACAGTATGATAAACATTATGATATTTCCATCTACCTTATTTATGTTTTCCTTCACTGGTTTTAATACCAAAATGTCTAGCAAGAGGTTACAGTATGACCAAGCACCCTCCATTGCTTTAAACAAATTCCCTCTTTTAAAATAATTGATTTACTTACTGATTTTTGTCTGTTGATGATTCAATTGATTGTGAAGTGGGGCAGTTACCTAGTATGATAGCAACCCAAGGAGGGGTCCAAAAAGAAAAAAGAAACAAACCATCAGGAGAAAGAGGCCACTGTCTGAAAGACTTACCCATATGAGAGTGAAATGGAAACAGGTGTGGCCGATCTGCCTAAGGCTGGAAGCTAACCCAGAATAGAAAGCCTAGCCTACCAGTAATTACTCCTACAGTCATGTGTTGTTCTGGCCAGCAAGTGCTGTTTTTTGGGTAGGAAGGGGAGGAATTCATGCCCCAAAGTTGGATACCAATTGTCACATGAATAAATGCAGGCATAGTTCTCTGAGAAAGTCAGAGATATTAGAGAGAGTAAACACCACAGTCAGATCTTACCAATCTGTCTTCCAGCTTCCTCAGCCTGGCTTCTCTTGGCTTACTCTAACTTCTGTCTTTCCATACCTGCCTTAAATACTCTCGTGGTAAGTTAAGGTGAGGCCCCACCACTGCCTGCCTAAGGTTCTGGAACTCCTTTTGTAAACTAAAATGACCTCAAACTCAGTTTGGATTAAGGATGTAGGTCACCCTTCTCGGTTATTCCATGTGCTGGGATTAAAGGTGTGAGTTACCACTCTCTGATTCCCCTAGACTGACTGTGGTTAGATCCCTAGTTTATCTCCAAAAGTTCTGGAGCTTTTATTAAATCCTAACAGATGTTGTCATTATGTGGGTCTCTCTTGTTCAGACAACAAAATTATTGAAAATTCATAGTTGCAGCTTCCTTTCCATATCTATAAAACACTATCTTGAAGCCTATGTCCTGATGTAGTGGCTTGTACAATCTTTCTTCCTCCTCTTCTGGAATTTTCCTAAGCCTTAGGTGTGGAGTTGCATTGCAGATGTATCAATAGGAGAAAGTCCGTCCCCCCCCCCTTAAATTTGTTTAGTTTTAATTTTATCTACCTTATATACCTTATCTATCTGTCTGTCTGTCTGTCTGTCTATCTATTCATCTACCTACCTACCTATCTACCTACCTACCTACCTACCTATCTATCTATCTATCTATCTATCTATCTATCTATCTATCTATCTATCTATCTATCCATCCACCCACCCATCTATCCACCCATCCATCCATCCATCCATTCACTCTCCCATCAACCCGTCTATCTGCTTATTTATTTATTTATTGAGACAGGGTTTCTTTGGGAAACCTTGGCTCTCCTGTAACTCACTCTGTATACCAGGTTGGTCTCAAACCACAGAGATCCACCTTCTTCTGCCTCCCATGTTGCATGTGCCACCCCCAGCCCACCCCATGGATCAAGTTGTTGCTCTCAGGCATTGCCCCAGTTCCTGCTTGTATACTGCCATGCCCCCCTCACCCACTGCACAATGATAATGAACTAAACCTCTAAAACTGCAGGCCAGCCTCAGTTAAATGATTTGTTTTGTAAAAGTTGCTATATTCATGATGTCTCTTCACTGCAACAGAACAGTAAAGAACAGTAATCATCTCAGCCTTTTATTGGCATTTTATGAGATAAATGGAGATTGGTGTCAAGAATGCTAGCCATAGGCAGCTTTTGAAATGCCGATGTTTACGTGTATACTCTCTATTATATAACTTTGTTATTGAAAATTTTGTTTTAAAACATTTTAAGCCAACATGTCAGTATATGACTGAAATGAGACCATTCAGGAGACAGGGGGATCATTACAAATTTCAGGCCAGCCTGATCTACAAAGTTCCAGCTCTACCCCCTCCCCCCAAAATTCATTTAAACAAAGAAATAAACAAAAGCATAACTCAGAGGTCAAGATGGCTGAACTGCATGGAGGCTGAGAACTGTCTGTAACTCTAGTTCCAAAGGATCTAATATCCCTTTCTGGCTTCTGGGATGCACAGACATACATGCAAGCAAAACACTCAAACATAAAATAAAGTTTAAAAATATATAGACAAAACCCACATGTTTTGTTAGGGAGGAAATCCAATTCCACCTAATGTTTATACATTTGCAGTAGGGACAGACCTCTGGCACAGATGACGGATTAGCAAGAGGAAAGAACTCAGTCCCTGTTACTCTCAAGAAACTTCGGAAGTATCCTAGGTAGTGACTTGAGGTCAGCCTGGTCTATAGAGTGAGTTCCAGGACAGCCAGGGCAACATAGAAAAATCCTGTCTCAAAGAAAAATGAAAGGAAGACAGGAGAGAGAGAGGAAGAAGAGGAAAAAGAAGAAAGAATAACAAGAGAAAGAAGGAAGAAAGAGAGATCTATTTTCAATTAAAAGAAAAGAAAAAAAAACTCCATAAAAAGAAGTGGCAATTAACACATCTGTCTCTGGCTTCAACAAAACTCATTAACCGGCCTTCTGGCAAGACTTGATGACAAGCCCCAGCACAGAGGCAGAGACAGGAGGAGGACCATCACAAGTTCAAAGCTAGCTAAGACTGCTGGCTTACAGACTGTCTTCAATGGGGACCTGTCAGTTTATGAAGATATGACAAGAAAAGGAAAACAGGATCCAAAGGTGGGAAACTGGAAGGTGAGTGCATTTGTGGGGGAGGTCGGCAATAATGAAATGAGGCTTGTTTGCAGGTTCCTGTGTGCCTTGTGACTTTTCCTGGGGAAAAATGACTACACAGTCTTGGCTATCTTTGAACTTGTGATGGTAGGGGGATGTTATAAGGGTGAAGCATGGACATGGAGACACTTGAAATTGAGTGGGATTGGGGTGTTTAATGTGAAATCCCCAAAGAACCAATGAAATTATGTTTAAAAAATCTTAAGATAAAATAAAACAAGTAACTAAATAGAATACAATTAAAAATTGAAAAAAAACCCAGATTTTTTGTACAATATATCCTGATTACTATTTCTTCTTCCCTAACATTTTCTTGAATATTCATTTTTCTGATAGACAAAGCTTCCAGTTTCTTGCATGGTGTTTATGTGTCCATTTGCTTCAGTTTTAGAAGAACAGTGAGTCAAGCAGAGGTCCTTGATATTTCTGTGTGCACACATACATGCTATATTGGTAAAGTACACACACAATTAAGTTTACTATTTAATCATTCCTTGGTCTACAACTTAGTTAAGTACATTTACATTATTATACAACCAATCTCCAAGGCCTCTTTTCAAATCTTTGGAACTTTATGGCAAAACAGTTAAAATCTTCTCTTCCTCATCTAGTTCTTGGCAAACATTATTCTACTCTCTTTTTAAAAATAGCTACAACATTATATTTACTTATTTGTGTGTGTGTGTGTGTGTGTGTGTGTGTGTGTGTGTGTGTACAACTTGTCAGAGTCACTTCCTCCTTTCACCGTGTGTCTGGTCCTGTATTTTTCTTTATTATTTCAATCACACTGATACCTCATAAAGGTGAAAATACAATGGTTACTAATTTATGACAATTTACTTAGTATAGTGTGTCAGACTCTTTATTTTTAAAGTGTGAATATTTCCCTTTATGCATGTACCATGTTTATCCCTTAATTTGTGGATGGAAGCTGAATCGTGGCTACTATGAGTGTGGGCGTTCAAGTATATCTGAAGCTCTACTCTTCAATTCTTCGGGATTTATTTATAGAGGAAGAATTGCTGGATTATGGTTACTTCAAAAGGGAAACCAATTAGTCAGACAGTGGTGGCATTTTCCTTTACTCTCAGCACATGGCAGAGGTAAGGAGGCGGAGGCAGTGACTATGAAGCCAGCTCAGGGTCTAGAGTGGTGGAGTTTTAGGACAGCCGGAGCTTTTTACAGAGAAATCCTGTTCTCCAAAGGAAACCAATCAATTTGTTCAACATATTCTCATATTTTCTCTCTACTTTATGGTTTTAGCTATCATTTTGCTTTTATAATAGCATTTTAAGGTAAATTCAGTCAGTTTGTATCGGCACCCTGTTAAGTCCGAAGGGCTAAGGGAAAAACTCTGAAAGATATAAATGTCCTTTTATGATTCCTAGAGACGTACACTGTAGTGGAAAGAAATGTCATTAACTAGCAGATTTTGACAAATCTTTCTGCTCTCTGGGTCGAAATACGCAGAACGGTATTTTTACAAACCACACCTTCTATAACGTTAGAAGCGCTCCTTTGAATGCTAGGTAAATCTGAACTCAGAGCAGGTGGATAACAGTACTTTAATTTGGGGTAGTATGACATCTCCATAGTAGCAATAAGCAGCGTGCATGCGCCGTACGCTCCAGAAGCAGCGGAGCCCTCCGGGTTCCATTGAGCACGCTTCCCCCTGTATCTTGAGATCGCTCCGCCCCGCGGAAGTCGTTACCAATCACAGTCCGCGTATTGACTATCGTCATCAGAGTGTGCCCATTCTGTAAAGCTTTGGGGGCGGGCTCCCGGTCTCGCGCACGCGCTCCTGCTCGTTCCCCCACGCGCCGGTCCTGTGTCTTCCGTACCCCAGCCGAGGCGAGCGGTGTCTCGCATCAGGGGTCGACGTAAGGTCCTGGTCGCTGTCATCATGGGCAAAACAGGTGATTCTCTGGGTCAGGGAACTCGACCCGACCCGGTGCGGAGCTTCAATCGCTGGAAGAAAAAACATAGCCACAGGCAGAACCAAAAGAAGGAGCGGAGGAAGCAGCTCAAGAAGCCGGAATGGCAGGTCGAGCGCGAGGGGATCAGCCGCCTTATGCAGAACTACGAGAAGGTGAGCCGGGCTTTGGGGAGCGCGGGTGGGCGCAGCGGGGCGGGGTCGCCGCGGTGGTGGACGTCCGGGAATGGTGGCGCAGGAAAGGGGCGGGTCCGGCCAGGGAGGCCTTACAGGTAGGCTGTTGGGTGTCCAGGGCTGGATCCTCCGCTTTCCACAGTTCTAGGAAAAGTGATAGCAATGCAGTGATATTCCAGGTGGGGACACTTAGTGCAGCAGTGATTACTGAATAGTAGTGACAGCTGCTACCGTGGGAAAACCACAGCGGATGGAGTGAGAGTCGAGGATGTGGTTCAGGGGAGTGCTTGCCCAACATTCAGTTAGCCCGGTGTTCAGCAGGCTCCAGCTCCTCATAAACAGGATATATTCTGAGCACTAGGGAAGTGGAGGAAGGGGGATCAGAAGTACAAAGTCTTCCATGGCTTTATAGCGAGTTCGAGGTCAGCCAGGGATACACGAAACTCTGGCTCAGAAATAAGTCAATAAGATAATGAAATATAGAATGATAGAATGCTGTTCTTGGAAATGTTTGAAATAATTGAAGTAGCTACCTTTAAAAGTACTCTTCATGTGTTTTCCATGCATTCTTTCCCCAGTCTTAGGTGTGGATCTTAAGACTTCGCTTTACTGGTGAGAACAGTAGAGTTTGGAGAGAACAAGAGCTTGTCCTAGTTTCTTGCAGCTAGTAATACCTGTGTCTATTTCCAAAGCTTTTACCTTTTAAGTTTGGCACTTGACTACGTTCCTCAACACGATCCTCTGTTCTGTCTTATTTCCTTACTCCATGACTTTCACCAAGAATCAGTAGAGGAAAAACTGGACTGTGCTGGTCTGTTACTTAGCCTCCCCTCCTTGTAGTAAATGTTCCTGCATAAGTAGTCCCGTAGTTAACAGTTTGAAGAGCTGACCTCTCTTCCTGTCCTAGGCTTCTGCTCTGTAGGAATGTTTCTTTCCTTCCCCAGAAAACTCTGCATTCATTTCTCTCACCCTTTCAGCGAATGCCGTTCTAGTGTAGGGTCTTAAGAGGCACAATCATCTTGGAGTTAAAGTTATTACTTGCTATCTTGTTGCTTAAGCAACAACATTGACACTGAGATAAACTTGTTTAGAGTTGGTAGCTTGTAAGAATTTGGGTTTTGAGTTCAGATGATTTGATTATGTTCACCAGCTGTGTGACTTTGGTTACAGTTCTTACGCTAGCTCCTGTTTCGTCTTTAAACAGTTTAGCAATAGCATCTAATTTATAAGTTGTGAGGTGGAAAGCAGTATTCACAATGCCTGTCGCATGGAAATAATTAGTTAAAGAAGAAGCCATTAAAACACACTGCTCAGGATGTGTCTGTGATGTAGTGGTGGTGGCACCACACCTTTAATCCCAGCATTTTGAAAGCTGAGGCAGGCAGATCTTTGAGGCTAGCCTGGTCTACAGAAGGAGTTCCAGGACAACTAGGGCTATGCAGAGAAACTCTGTTTCAAAAAAACCCAAAACCAACCAACCAAACACAACAGACTGTCTTTGGATTTTGTTTTGGACTGTGACTAGAATTGCTTAGGGAATGTAGCCTTAGCCTTTGCTTGGCTTACCCCTGTAGATCTATGATTCCTTATTTTGCCCTATCTGGAGCTTTTCTGAGTTGACATCCTTATTTCTGCCTATGCTGAATGTCTACACACTTGTGTTCCAGGATACCTTAAGGCTAGTGGTCTTTATCTTCTCTGTTCTACCCCAGGCTTCCTTCCTAAGTTTATAATCTAACTAGTTTTCTGTTGTCATTGTAACACATTGCCATAGGCTTCTGTTTTAAAAGTTTATATTCTCATACCCCTGGAATCCAGTGTGAGATATCACTTCACTGGCCAAAAAAAATCAGTGTCAGCAAGGCCACTCATACTACCTTTGATAGGCTCTAAGGGTGAATCTCCTTTCCTCTTCTAGCTTGAGACTGCTGAGCCTTGGGTTATGACTGTCTGGGTTGTAGGACAGTGTATGAATGGGAGGATTTGTATATTGGGAACGTGTGTGTGTGTGTGTGTGTGTGTGTGTGTGTGTGTGTGTGTGTGTGTGTGTGTAAAATAATGGTATGTGCAATGCTATGGGTATGTAGGTAGGAAGGAGGATGGGGTACCTATGGGTAGGAGAATCTATGTGAAAGGGAAAAGGGTATGTGTGTGGAAGGGTTTGTTTGTGGGAAGGATTGTGTGTAAAGATGTGAGTAGGGGTGTGTGAGGGCCAGTAAAGTGTGGTGTATTTGAGAATGGAGTGAGTGTGTGGGAAGGGAGGCCTTGTTAGGGAGCAGGGGAGAGTGCCTTGGGATGGAGGATAGCTGTGCATATATTTGGTAAGGGTGGTTTGTGTGTGTGTGTGTGTATGTATGTGTGTGTGTGTATGTGTGTGTGTGTGTGTGTGTGAGAGAGAGAGAGAGAGAGAGAGAGAGAGAGAGAGAGAGAGAGAGAGAGAGAGAATGAATGAATGAATGTTGGGGTGTTTTGGGAAAAGATGCATTTGTGTGGGTAGAATATATGTGTGCAGAGGGTTATGATGTGAGCGAAAGTTGTGGAAAAAGAATATGTGGAATCTGGAGTGTTGGAACGTGTCTGGGGGAGTTAGGGTGTATGTATGTTACAGAAAGGGGAGGGTGCTGTGAAGGTGTAGGGGAGGTGGAATGTGTGCGCATGTTGGGGATTGAGGCTTACCTTATTGGGACTATGGAGCTATTTGTTTTAGTTTAGTTTTCACTATTCCTGAATGCCTCAAAGACTGTTATGATCAGCATGCTGTTACAGAAATGCTGCATTCTACAGTATTTTAAAATCGAAATTTGACCTTCTGGTTGGAGGCAGATTGCTTTTTGTCTTTATTGAAGTAAATGGAACATTCTGTGGCATTCTAATCCTTTTTATTCCATGCATTAACATGTGTGAGAAACGGGTGTTATCAGATGTGGGGAACGAGGTTAAGAAGTATGAGGGCGATTAAATGATAATCCATTCTATTCTGCCCCCTTGCACCAACCAGTGTTGAAATCCTTAAAAGTGTTTGCTCACTGTTTCTGCAGGACACAGATTTTAGAGGGAATCTGAGAACCGAGGAGACTGAGTGGTAGGAATACCAGTCTTTGCCTCTTTTTTCTAAGAAAAGGACAAAAGAAGGAGAGCTACTTTGTACAACCTAAAATCATCTCCTGTTGTAGGTTTCAAGAGTTCAAAACATACTCTTCTAGAGTAGGGGGGGTCTACAAAGTGCTACATATTCAATATCAGGCTCTGTGGGGCCTACAACCTGTTACCACTATGTAGATAATGTATAAATGACTGATTGTAGTTGTTTTTCACTAAATCTGTTATCAGGTAGCAAATTAGATTTGACTAGTAGACATTAGCTAAGTCAAAACTTCCTATTTCTTCCTTATAATAACTGTGCATAGCTCTGTACTGGCATGGTTGGCCGTGGAATGTTAATAAAACAGTTCCATTTTCCTCAGCTGACTCTCTAGGAGGCTAGCCGACTTTAGGAAGATGTACTACACTTGATAACATTGAGAGCATTACTTCCTGTGCTGTGTGGGGATATGTTTCAAATTTAATAAAAACCAGTCTGGAATATCAGAGGACAGAGCCATCTCTTCCAGTTTTTCTTTGTTTGTTTGTTTGTTTTTTTCTGAGACAGAGTTTTCTGTGTAACAGTCCTGGCTGTCCTGGAACTTGCTTTGAAGACGAGGCTGACTTTGAACTCTGCTTCCCAAGTGCTGGGACTAACAGTATGTGCCACCACTGCCTTCCTGGGAGCCTGGACCTCTTGTAAACTAAACTGGCCTCAAATTCAGATTTGCTGGGATTAAGGGTGTAGGTCATCACTCCCAGACATTCCCTGTGGCTGAGGTTAAAGTGTGAGTTACCACTCTCTGATCCTCCTAGACTGACTGTGGGTAGATCCCTCTGATATTCCAGACTGGTTTTTTTATTACATTTGAAACATAGCCCCACAGTGCTGTTTCCGGTGGAGCTTGCAGAGCAGGCTGGGTGCCTCCTTTCTTCTATATTAGTTACTTTTTTCTTTGCTATGCCTAAAAATAACTGACAAGAAGCACTGAAAAAGGGAAGGAGGGGTGTATTCTGACTGTAATGAGGGGATACAGTCTGCCATGTCAGGAAAGACCTGGAGACAGGAACATTAGGTCACTGGTCATGTTGTGCATAGAGTCAGGAAGCAGAGGAAATTGAATATTGGTATTGTCTAAGTGTCTTCTTTTTATTCAGTCTGGAATTCTAGCCCATTGAATGGTGCTGCCCATTTTAGGTCTTTTCCCCCCAGTTATCCCAAAGGAGAAATTCTGGACAGTTCTGTCAAATTGGTCTCATGCCATTTTAGATCCCACCTAGCTGATGATGTCAGCTATCACAAATCTACCTCTTGTAACTTGACATCTAAACATAACACTTTAAAGGTGTGACATTCTGCCCCTGTCCCGCCCTCTACTCAAGACCATCTCATAGTTCAAAAATGCCCCATAGTTTTTTTTTTTTTTTTTTTTTAAACCAGTCTCAGCATTGTTTAAGTCTGAAGCCTCTTCTGAGGCCAAGGCAAGCTCTTAACTGTGAGCTCCTATAAAATAAAGCACATTACATAGCTCTAATACATAATAGCACAAAGTAAACATTCACATTCCAAAAGAAAGGAGTGGGGTTATAGCAATGAACGATTTGTCAGAAGCAATGCTGAAAGCCAGCAGGGCAAACAGCAAACAAATTCTGAAGCTCCAGGTCTGACATAGGTGACTAAATGAAGGAACCATGGGTGTGGATAACCCCACCTCTGTAGTGCTATCACCCACAGCACACAGGGGCTTGGCTCTATTCTCTCACTGAGCTTTCATCAGTGAATGCCTCATTGTCCAGCATCTTAGGCTTCACCACCACACATTCACATAATGGCTTCTCAGGGCCTTCTTGCAGAGACTGATCCTGCCACACATTTGCCTGGCCCTAGTGGCTTTTAAACCTTAGCATAAATTCCATGATCCCCTATTCTTGCATCGTTAATGCCTGTGCTTGTAAAACTAGTACCATGTGGGTGGCATTGCCAAACTACAAGCTTGAGACTTAGCCTGGCCCCTTGTACACTTGGGTCAGCTTCCTTGTGTTGATCCCAGAGAGCACTTCCTAGGTGGTTGTTTTCAGAGCAGGGAACAACTTCTGTGACAGTCTCAGTTTAGGACTTTTCCTTTTAAATGAATTTGCATTTTCCTTAGATGGAGGCTTCAATGGGTAAAGTCCTGTTCTTGAGGCATCTTTTCCAGCAGAACACAGGGTTTCCCCTAATGGTGCCATGCTAACAATTCACAGTTGCTTTCTAGCAGCCATATTTCCTGGAACTTTAAAGTCCCTTCTTTCCTTGCTAAATGGTACATTTTCCCTATCTTTCTGCTTCATTTGTTACAGGTTTTCACTGTAGACTTGTTAAGAGCAGTAAGCTGTAACCCTGATGCCGACAGGCTGACTCCTATTTTGGCATGAGATTCCCTATCAAAACAAATTAATCCATTACTCTAAATATGTCTTCACTCATGTTCTCAGGATACAGGCAGAATACAGTCAGATTCTGGGGCAGAGTATGGCATGGATGGTCTCTAGTATCGCTCTGGACAGGCTTTTTGTCCTCAGACCCTCATGAGCTGGGTCTCCACTGTCACATTTCTTTTGGCATTCTGGTCTTTTGAACCGCCACATGAATGTCTTATTCAGGTGTGCTTGCACACTCCAAGACTTCTCTTGCTTGACTTTTCATACTCTTCTACATTCTCTCACAAACAAGTGCTGAGGGCATGTAGATCACACCAACAGGCTTATAGCAACAGCCCCAGTTCTTGGCACCATTTTTTCTGTGTTCATTACTTGTCTCATTGTGAGCACCTTCAGGAGGGAAAGGTGTGTTTGGGCTTGCAGTTTGAGGGATTCAGTGTATCTTTGCAGGGAGATGGCAGCAGGTGTGGGAGGTGGCCACTGCTAAGAGACAGCAGGGCTCTGGTGCTGCCTACGCTTAGGTTGGGTCTCCCACCCCTGTTAACCCTATCTAGAAGCTGCATCGTAGACATGTCTAAAAGTTTGCTTCCTAGTCATTCTGTATCTGTTCATGTTGACAGTCAGTGTTAAACATCTCTTCCTCCTTTGGGTATTCTGCAGCCTATGAAAGCAGCTTGTGAGTTAGTGGTACCGGATGTATAAGGAGGAGAAATATATCTTAGGCCTTCTAGAAGAGTATCTGCCGGTTGGTTCCTCTGTGGGACTTCATGTTATCAGAATAAGTAGTTTTTATGTAGAAGTGGCGGTTTGCCTCTAATTCTGTTGTGAAGGGTTAAAAGGGGGTTGTATTATGAAAGTAATGAATTGTTTAGAATTTCTTGTTTTATCTGACATTATTTTTTTAATAATCTTTTTTTCCCCAGATAAATGTAAATGAAATTACAAGATTTTCAGATTTCCCTTTGTCCAAAAAAACATTGAAAGGTAGGTATGTATGGTCACTTTAGGATAGATTGTTAAATTTATTCATGACTTTTTAATTAAAAAAAAATTTATGTTCATGTGTGTGCCTGTATATGTGCTTGTGCTTGGAGGCCAGATGATACCCTTGGGCTTTATCTTCACAAAACCCTTCATCTCTTTTAAGGAACGGTTTCTCACTGACCCAGAACTCACTCATTAGACTAGATTGGCCAGGATGCCTCTTCTTTTACCTCTCAGTCTAGGTTGTCAAGCAAACACTCCCATGTGTGACATTCTTTGTAGGTCCTGGGGATTGAATTCAGGTCCTCATGCTTATGAGGGTAGCACTGACTGACTGAGCTATCTGTCTAGACTGTGCCCTTAAAATAAATAAATAAGAAAGTAAGTAAGTAAATAAATAAATAGAAGATAGTTTAGGGAAAGGTTAACCTGAAAAAAAAAAATCTCTTGACATTTTTGGTATCATGAACTACCATAAATACAAGGTGTACTTTTTTGAAATAGTTTTGTTTATAGTCTAGGATAGCCTTGAACTCTCTTTATAGCCCAGACTGCCAAGTACATACATCAACCCCACCTCTAAAATGCTTAATTTTAACCATTTTTATTTCTTATTCTTTCTGAATTGGCTGAAGAAGATTAGTTTAAAAGGATTAGGAATCTCTGAAAAATTAGAAGGAGACTTGACTTTGTTAGTTAGACAGGAGAAAAGACAAGAATGTTAGCCTCTGCCTACTTTTCTAGGGTAGACATATAGAGTAACAGCCTGAGCAGTAAATGTTTTCTTCAACTTGATAGCAGGCTAGGATTTCAAGAATGGATGCTGGCAGGAATGGTATCAGGGCGTAAAGAGTCAGGTCTGTGGTAGGCTTGCCACTGTGACTTGAGGATGGCCTCTTTTTTGGAGTGATTTTTTTTTTTTTTTGACAAAGATTGTATATGTCTATGGTATGCAACAGTATGACTTGAAATATGTATATAAATCAAGGTCATTAATGTACTTATTTTCTGCATAAGGATACTTAAATAGACTAAGAAATGTTCAAGCATAGAAAAGCATATAATTGACTAAAGTTATTGTGATACTGTGATGTACAATATATCTGGCTTTTGTTTTGAGAGAGGTCTCATGTATGGCAGATTGGTCCCTTTACCACTATTGCTTTGAGTTCAGGATAACCTTGAACTTCTGATCTTCCTGTCTCTACGTCTGAACTACTGGTTTTATAGGCATATGCCCAGGGATCAAACCCTGGGCTTCATCCATCTCAGTAAACACTCTACTATCTCCAGCCCACAATGTATATCTTGAACTTATTCCAACCTATATAACTTCGAGATTTTTTGAGTAATAGCTTTCTGTCTCGCCCTCCCCCCAGTTTCTGGTAGCAAGCATTCTTTTTGCTTTTAGGATCTGCAAATACGAGATTGTCTGCTATCTCTCTATGCTTGGCTTGTTTCATTTACTGTTATTCATTTTAGGTTCATCCATGTTGTAACCATTTTGTGTATTGTCTTAAGACCTCAAATATGCCTCTGTCTTGAACACTATAACAATTAGTCTCCAGCTTAAAACAAACAAAACAGATAATTTATTATTATTAGTGGAGTGTCTGTGTTGTGGGGTGTGAGTGCCACAGTGCTGGTGTGGAGGTCAGACAGCTTTATGAAGGCAGCCCTCTCCTTTCACTTTGGTTCTGGGATTGAACTCGCGTCATCAGGTTTTCACAGCAAACACTTTACCTCATGAGCCACCTCACTGGCCCATTTCCTGCAGTGGTGAAAGCTTGGAGCAGTAAGCTTAGTTTTCAGGATCTAGGCTTCAGTGATGGTAGCTTTGGAAGTGTAGCCTGTGAACCTCCAGGCCTTCAAAATTAAGTGAGCTGTTTGTTCTTTTCCTGATTTTCATCAGTGTAGAACAGAAGAATTTCCAGCCATTTGTTTATGATGGGGACATATAATCCAGCCTGTAGCATCATTTTTAGGAATTTTCTTAAGTATTCTTCTTTCTGCACTGCTAGGTTTGCAAGAAGCACAGTACCGCTTGGTAACAGAGATACAGAAGCAGACCATAGGGTTGGCTTTGCAAGGTAAAGATGTGCTTGGAGCTGCCAAAACTGGATCTGGCAAGACTTTGGCTTTTCTCGTTCCAGTAAGTACATTTATTTTGGACCAGAGCCTCTACTATATCATTTTATCACATTCTATACCTACAATAAAGACAGACAGTTATGTAAACAGTTATCTAATGTTGATGTTTCTGGCCAGGTAGAAGCCACATCTATCTTGTTCCTTTCTGGCTCTCACACTCTCAAGCTCCTACCCCAGTCTTGCTCATGGAAGGCACTCAGTAACTTAGTGCAGTGAATGAATCGTATCTTTTCAAGCTATTGCATTCTGAAGGAAGTAGATATTCTGTCATGACAGTTTAGAATGGCCCTGCTCTGTCTTTGTGCTTGGCTTATTTGATACAAATCCCAGGAGAGCTGGTGGAGAAAGCTGCAGCCTTCCAGTGGTATATATATTTGTCATCTGTCTAGGATAAGGCTAAGATATAATCATGTTGTGAGAATTCTTTCCCCAGGGAGATGTAAGCAAATATCTGCTTCTGCCTTACAAACACCACCAAGGAAACAAACTATAGTCCCACTGAAGTTCAGCTTTGGGAACCAGTTTTGGGCTTGCTGATAGAATATGAGGGAGGGGCTACTTCAAGAGGATGGATAACTCCAAAGCAGCTGCACCATTGGAAAATGTCATCCCTGCATGGGTTATAACATCCCCATTGCTGCACTGACAGCTTCCCTTCAGTTGGCCCACTACATCTGTATACGCTGCACCTCTTGAGGTGCTGAAGCCATAAGCAGTTAGAGAAGATGATATATAAATGATTGGGGAATATAGGAGGGAGTGAACAGAGTCTCAGGTGAGGGTTCAGTGACCTTCCCGTTCTCTGCTATGAGAAGCATCAACAAGCTCAGTTTCAGGGTCTCTTAGTGGTAGGTGCAGCTCTTGTGATTAAAATAACAACTGCTGAACTTAGAAGATAGTATACTACATAGCTCACTTCAGTGGGATTTGGGAGTTTGTTGAGAATTTTCTGGAACACTGGTAGCTGTCTTTTATAGTAGTAGGGTATTGGAACTGCTTAGGGATTCCCTTGCAGCATAGTTGCTTAGTTGGTTTTTTTAATTTGCTTCCTACAAAACCAACTGGCCCTGGGAGAAAGAAAGTCATCATTTGTTTCAAATGCCTCAAAATTAGTTTTCTCTTAAATTCTAATTTTTTAAAATTATTATTATTATAGCATTGTCTTTTTACATATAGGAGTTGAAGTACTGTAAAGCTGTAGGAGCTATACAGATTATGTGGTTTCTTGTACCTGTTTCAGTGGTCTGTGGACTACACATACCCTCTTCAGTAGCTGATCTTCTGATTGTTAGGCTCTGACCTCAGATAAGTTGTCTCAGGGATTCTCTTTCCCTCTGAATTAGGGTTGGTTGGATGCTTCTGTTAGTTGAAGAGAACATCTCTAAGAGGAATGCCCTTGTTTGATAGTGTCTTTGATTTGATGGAAATGCTGAGATTTGAGTGCCAGTACAGATTCTTCTAAGAGATTAGTGACTACCCTTTGCTCTTTTCTTCAAGGTTTTGGAAGCCTTATACCGCCTGCAATGGACTTCAGCAGATGGCTTGGGGGTTCTGATAATTTCACCTACTCGAGAACTGGCCTATCAGACATTTGAGGTTCTACGCAAAGTAGGAAAGAACCATGAGTTTTCAGCTGGTCTCATCATTGGTGGAAAGGTTTGTCCTCATCTGCTCCTTCTTCCAATAGTACCACGCAGACAACAGAGAAAGAGAAAGGAGATGGAGGACTCACCTAATGAATCGGCCTTCTAGGCGAGGTCTCAGTGTGCATCAGCCAGAGCCTAGATCCAGAAAGGCCGTTCTTGTCAGCATCTAGGCTGACGAAGTTGTCAGATGGATGTACAAGTTAATGATAGCAAATCTATTTGTGTATGTGCTTTGGGAAAGAATATTACAGTGTGTGGACATAGTACCTTTTAATAGGATGTCTAAGAGCTGAATAATTAGAAACCTGTTCTGTCTAAGTACCACATGAGAGGAGGATAGGTTGCTTTGAGGAATATTTATTTAGATCATGGTAAAGCCTGGTTGACTTTTGCTGACTTTTTAGTACATCTGAGATATTGTATCTGCTATGGTCACTCTGGCTTATAAGGATAAGAAGTTGTTGAATTTCTATGCAAATGTACACAAGGAAGGAAGGCAGACGTAGCATCATAAACCTTTCTCATGTACCGGTTACCTGACTTTAGCATTTAGTTGCATCTGATGGTTCTGTCTCAAGGTAAACTGTAAACTGTAAACTACAGTTCTTACTTATGTGGGAGGCTGTCAGGGAGAGCCTGCCTGGTCAGTACCTCTAGTCCTGACTTAATGATTTTTTCTTGGTTTTTCTTGGCCTCAGAATCCTGTATGTGATGGAGTCTAGAGGAGCGCTAAGCTTCTTCAGTCTTCACTGAGGACTCTGATTTAATTTGGAAATGTGGGTATGCTAAAGGCCTGGAAGGGAGAAGTAGTATCTCTTAAGCGTCTAAACTGCTCTAATGAAATTCCAAGTACAAGTGGGTTTTATAGTTGTGCCCAGGCTGCTGTGAGGCATCTGTGTGTAACCAGAGAAACAATTGTTTGCAGGATTTGAAGCACGAGGCCGAGAGGATTAACAACATAAATATACTGGTCTGCACACCAGGTCGGCTTCTTCAGCACATGGACGAAACGATATGTTTTCATGCCACCAATCTCCAGATGTTAGGTGGGTCTTACAACTTTTGATAAAAAACAAAACAATACAACAAAACACCCTACCCCAAAACGTACCTCCCTAAAAAACCAGCTCATTACCAAGAAAACTCTCCTGAGATTTAATAGTAGAACTCTTGTATTAGATAACATGAAAACAATATGAAAAATAATTTGTACTTTCATTTTGACATTTGGGCTCTTAAACCAAGAGGGTACATGGTTACTCTCTTTCCTTTTATAATTGAAAGAGAAACATGTATGGACTCCATGTATTTAACTAGGTACTTAAGTATTGGTCACTGAAAATTCTTTTCTTTTTTTCATTCTGGCACATGCGTATTCATACCTGGGTGGGTGTGCATGGAGTCTAGGTGTTACATCAGGTATCTTCCTCTATTGCTTTATCTACTGAGGCAGGGTCTTCTGGAGAATTCACAGCATACCAGATTGGCAAATGCAGCTGATCAGCTTGCCTGGGGACCCCGCCCGTATCTTATGCTGGGACTTAGCTTTTCGTGTGGATGGACATCTGGACTCTGACCCTTATGCTTGTACAACAAGTGCTTGTCCACTGGGCCATCTCCAGCCCCTCTTCCTTTTAATTAATATCGACTTTTGATAATTTAAAAAGCCAGGCTATCATTTGCTTTAATGAACTTCTTTTTTGCATGGAGAAGCTACTTACTGGTATTTTAATAGCTTTTCATTTTGAATGCTTCTGTACTTAGAGAGTTACTGTATTTCCCTTGTCCAGTTGTCCCTAGTTTTCTATGACTATGGTTGATACCTTTTGTCAATGTAAGATTAGCAATGTACTGTGTACATTTAACACTAGGGTTTTTGTTTTGTTTTGTTTTGGTTTTTTGTCTAGATGGTATCAGTTTTCCACTATATTATTATCGTTTGTTTTGCATTGGGATTCTGGGATTTGAACCCTGGACCTTGTACATGGTAGGCAATTTCATTACCACTGAACTTATCCTTAGCTTACTTACCGAGGTCTTTTTCTGCTTTAGGATTCCAAGCAGAGTGCATTTAGTGTAATGTATTCTTTAAACATTATAGAGCACCTCGTATCTTTTTTCTTTCAGTTCTTGACGAAGCAGACAGGATCTTGGACATGGGCTTTGCTGACACCATGAATGCTATTATTGAAAACCTTCCCAGGAAACGGCAGACTTTACTTTTCTCGGCCACGCAGACCAAGTCTGTGAAGGACCTTGCCCGGTTAAGTTTGAAAGACCCTGAGTACGTCTGGGTTCATGAAAAAGCAAAATACAGGTAGGAACTCTTTTTTCCCCTTAACCATCCTTTTAGATGAGGAGCTGATATTCTAAATTTTTATTTTGTATGGGATATGCTTTTTGTCATTAGTGACACAGAACATACTACTCATGTTTTAAAATTACTCAAATTCTGCATATGTTTTAGTATGAGAATATTTTTAATGTAACATTTCTAAAAATGTCGTCTGGAGAACGTTTTTGATACAGTGTTAACAGGCCTTTTACCTTTTACCAACTACTACCGTAAATGAGGGAGAGAGAATCAATTTTTGGATGATAATAGCAAATACCGAGCTAATGTCAAACATTGCTCTTGACAAAATTTCTCAGAATCTCTAATGTTTCTATGACCACTGTGACTCCAAAATAGTGAGATGGACACAGTGTGCTGAATCTACTAAAATTGAGCACAAAGTCACACTGTTATTTGAAATACAATATGGAACATCAAATGTACTAATAGTACCAAAATGGTTTTCTGTTTGGAATTGTTTTAGCTACTGTTACTTTTAACTTAGACTTAGTAAATGTAGACTATATGTTTCTGTGACAGTAAGGAATGTATATGTTTGTGGGATAAAAATAGTTTGAATTGTATTTTAAATTGTATTTAATACCTGATATGAGTCATTATAGACTGTAGACACAGTTGACTTCCTGAAGATACAGTTTACACTGACAATAAGTTGGATACTGTAAAGATATCAATATGTATTTAAATTTGCTCTTGTTTAATCTTAAAAGTTTCATTTCTTTTTTCGATGAAGAAATGTCAGTCTAAAGAAAGAGATTTGGAAAAAGAACTCTAATTTTGTTTGAAAAATTTTAAATATAGTTCTTAAATATAAATATATACCGTGAATATTTAACCTGCCTTGACATTGTTGACCTGATGTCTAAGATTAAAGAAAAACCGGAGTCAGGTGGTGGTGGCACACACCATTAATCCCAGCACTTGGGAGGCAGAGGCAGGCAGATCTTTGTGAGTTCAAGGCCAGCCTGGTCTACAGAGCGAGTTCCAGGACAGCCAGGACCCTCTTGAGTTTTCCTCCTCAGCTTTCCCTCCCCCCAAAAGATAGAAAAACCTCAACTCCATGATTTCAGGTGGTTTTGGTGGATATACATTGGAGAATATGTGTTCTGGTATCTTTGGCTACATGAACATAGGAATGGGATAGGAAGAAGCCTAGAGAATACTTTTTCCTTGGCTTACTCCTGAGGAGACTTTTTTTTTTTGAGTTGTGTTGAGGTATCTTAGTATTTTTTGTTAGGATAAACTTGATGTAGACACTATCTAGGTTAGTTTGTGTTGACTGATTACTCACGTCTTTTGTTGATAACAGAGTTGGTTTTTATAGACCATAAGATTTGGAAAGATTTGAATACAAATACTTCTATTTTGTGTGAGTTTTGAAACATAGGTTTGTCATTTGTAAAGTTGTGACTTTCAAATAAATTTAGAAGGCAGATGTGTAGATATTTAACTTAGCTGTGCCTTTTTTAGACTGTAGGACCTTGATCCAAACTTCTGAAGCACTAAATGAGAGGCAGGTGCTCGTGGGACTTTGTTGTAATGATTTCATGGACTTTTCTCCTTTAATGACATCACTGTGGTTAACATTTGAAGAAATATAACAAGATTGTCTTGCCTGGGCTACTAGTGTAGCTCTGTAGCTCCAGTTATTTGGGAGGGAAGCTGAGGCAGGAGAATCACAAATTGAAGGCCTACCTTTGCCACTTTGTGAATTTTAAAAAGTTAAAAGAGGCACGACATATAAAACAGTGATAGTTTGTCTCTAACATTCATGAGACTCTAGGCTTAATCTTTAGTCACAAACTCAGACTTAGACCTAAACCCTAAAGACCATTTTATGTAGATGGTCTTCTCAAATTGTGTGAAGAACCCAAGAATTAAGTTTAGGTTTCTTTAAAGATGGACATCAGAGGTACGTATAAAAGTACACTGATGTTCTCTTTATATTACTGTATGTGGATAAATGATGCTTATAATGGTTTTCAGGGAAGTATCTGTCTTTGGGCCATAACAAATTTGCCAAGTTTTTTCAGTGACTATAAGTTAAGTTATGTGAAGGTGTAGGAAAGATTTTAAATTTTAGATAATGTTGAGCTATTGTATGCATACAGAGTTAGTATTGTAGTATTGTATTTCTTATTAATATTAGTCATTAGTTCTTAAAAACTGTATCATCTTTATTAAATTTTGGCCGTAGTACTAGTTACTTGGGTCACTTTTTTTGTTAGTGTTTTATTGGTTAAACCTTCCACCACCTTCTTGCTCTGTCACCATCTTGTGCATGCTAGGCAGGTGCTATAGCACTGAGCTACATTGCCAGCCCTTGCTGACATGCTCTCAAGCAGTGATGTGAGACTGCCCTTATCTCTGCTTATTTTTTATAGCCTTCTACAGAAGCCTTTTGCTTGTCAGTGTCACGTATTTTCTTCTGTACTCTCAATTTAGGAACTGGCGTAATTACTCCTTCAGGGTAAATTGAGAGTTTAGGTGTAGTTTTTCTTTGGAGATCTTGGGGCTGAAATGTTGATCTTGGGGCTTTGTATGTTTCTTGTCTTGGAAGGAAGCAAATGCTTTTGGTGGAAAATGAAATTCATATGTGGCCTGCCTCACATTGTTTTTTCTTTCCTTTAGTAGAGTAAGTCTTGGCTGCCTTGGTTGCTTTTTGAGTACCTTCAGTCTGTTAAAATAAGTTCCTCTTCTGTATTAAATCTAGCTGTTCTGAACCAAAGGTTAAAGTCATGCAGGCAGCTACTTTATGGTAGGAGCCAATGCCGTTAAAACCTTATACTGTCTTACTCTATGATTTCATTAGGATTTGCAACGTTATGCTATTCTATCTGTATCATTTCTTGGCTGGAATATTTTATATTTGCCAGCTGTCCCGTAAGTTATGTTAGGCTAAGGAACTGTTCTTAGAGGAAAGTTAGACTAATGAGTGTATGCTTTACTCTCTTACCAGCTTTTAGGTTGTGTTGTTAGCTTACTTAACACCATGGCCAGTTTTTTTCTTTTGTACTATTACTCAGATTTAATGATTAACGATAACTGATAAATTAATGATTTTTAGTATATAGAGTTAAACAATTTTATATCTTTCATACAACAGAAATTACGTAATATTTTCTCTGGAGTTATCCTGTGCTTGTCTTAGAATGTGATGTTCTGGCTGTTTCCTTAGTTGCTGTGACATGTCTACCCCTGGTCCTTGGACTCATTGCTTTATGGTGTTCTAGGTTTATTTTTACATGTTTCTGGCTCCCATAAAATCTTTTTAGCAGGCCATGTAATTTAAATATAATCTAAGTGCTAGTAAGATGGGTTTTGTGTGTAGAGATTTTTTTTTAGCAGACAAGCTTTTAAGAAGTATCTTACTGATACTTAGAAATCAAGTTTATGGCTGGAGCTTTTTACTCAGCTCTGTTTTTTAAAAAAGATTATTATTTTTTGTACCATATGCCTTCATTTCTGAAGACTTGTACTTATTCTTAGTTATCAAATCTACAGTAGTTTGAGGATATTACCAACACTGACTGTAGGGAAAGCCAAAGAGACCCAGCCTGGCTGAAAGAAACACACTTTGGGTCTAAGACCTGAGCTGTGAAGTACATTTATCCCTGAACCCAGAATCAAAGAAATGTGCCCTGGCTCTGAAACCAGAGCCAGTGAAAGAAACACACTTTGGCCCTAGAATCAGAGCAAGTGAAAGAAATGTGCCCTGGTCCTGAAATTAGAGCCCCAAAGCCTAAAAGAGCCAGTGGAAGAAACATAACCTTTGCCCTGAAACTAAAAACCAAATTAGGCTAAAAAGAAAGAGAAAAGATCTGACTAATCCCCACTCAGGAATTCTCCCTTGAAAGCTCCGCCCTCTCCCCACCCAAGAAGCCTTATATAAGCCCTGAGCCCACAGCCCTTTCCCTACCCTGGGCTGAGGCAGCTACCTCCTTCTGGACCCTTCCCTTTCAATAAATCTCTTGAATGAGGTTTGGGTGAAGATCTTATTTTGTTGGAACATCAACAGCAGCAGAGCCTGGACAGAGATCAGCTGGGGGAGCAAAGCTCTAACACTCTGGCTGCCCAGGGGATCTTCCCAGGCTGGGCTGAGTTCTTATATTTCCGGAACAGAGAGCAACAATCAGCAGAGAAGCAAAGCCTTAGGCCGGTCACTGTAGCAACTTTCCGGAGGCCCTCCCTTGCCTGAGCAGAGCTATTAACATTGGGGAAGCCTTTCCCTGAAGCAGGGCTGTAAGCTGCTACCTAGGCTTACTGTGGCCTGTGGTGTTCATTGGCTCCTGAATGCCTGAATACTTTCCATAGAGCTGTAGCGCTCAGAATTCATTGACCACTGAGTACCTGAATACTTTTCCATTCACGCTGTAGTGCTCAGTATACCTTGGTTTCTGACTGCCAGGATCTCTTTCCATTTGGGCTACACTGCGCTGCACAAATACCTACACTAACAACACTATGATTACTTAAAAAGTCTAAGGTTCCTTTCCTTTTTGTGTTGTTGTTAGGCACTTAGGCATTGTAACAAAGTACTTTGAAATAATTCCTATGTGGTTGAATATTACCTTATTTTTGTTTTGCTCTCTTACCTCATTCCTTTGTATATTTTCTTTAGCTTTAAATGCTTTTGTTTGTTTTAAGACAGGCTCTCATGCATCCCACTGTAGTTTAAGTTTCTTGGTTCCACCTGGCCCCATGGTCTGGGCGAATCTCTCGCACTTGAGGTCTCAAAGCTGCTTATAAAATAATTGACTTGGAGGCTTCATATTACAGTAAATGCTGGGCCAGTAGCTCAGGCCAATTACTGATTGGCTCTTATGCTTAAATTAACCCATGATTCTTACCCATGCTTAGCCATGTGACTTGGTACCTTTTTTGCTCAGTGCAGCATTCTCATCTGCTTCCTCTACATCGGGCTGGCATCTGCTTCTCTGCCTTTCTTCTCCCTAGAATTCTCCTAGTCTGGTAGCCCTGCCTCTATTTTCTGCCTAGCTACTGACCCATCAGTATTGTATTAAACCAGTATGAATGACAGATCTTTACAGTGTACAAGAAGGTTATCCCACAGCTTCCCAGACTGGCCTCAAACTCACTATAATCTGCTGAAACATGAATTCTAGTTGGTATTTAATGAAAACTCAGTGCCAGATATTGGGAAAAGCTGGAATATTAGGGAATAGACCACATTCAATTCTCATGCAGCCAACTTCTCAGGCTAGGCTGATCAAGATAAAAGCTGTCTTCAAGAGTCCTCCACTTGGTTGGTTGCTTCTACAGTATACTTCAATGTCTGCCTATGGCTGCCTTAAATATCTTCTTTGCCCAGTTGTTTCACTTCGGGGTTCAACTCTGCACCATAATCCTAGAGTTAGGGTTAAAGGTGTGAGATACTAGTGCTTGGTTGTTAGGCCTTGAGCTCACAGAAACACAGAAAGATCTCTGTCTGTCTCCTGAGTTGTGGGATTAAAGGCGTAGGTGACCACTTGTCATTCCCATGCTGGGATCAAAGGTGTGAGTTACCAACTGTCATTCATTCCTGTGCTGGGATTAGAGGCATGAGTTAACCATTCTCTTACCCTTATGGATTGACTGTGGGTGATTTTGTTCTCTGATATTCCAGACTGATTTTTATTAAATATAAAATGTATCACCACACTCTGCCTCTTCAATGTTTGGAGTACATGCCTATTCTTCCATACAGGGCTTTATTTGTCACTGGGTATAGAATTTAAGGCCTCAGGTCTACTAGGTAAGCACTGTGCTTGCTGAGCTACATCTGTGTCTGTTTAAAAGGGTCTTTTAGGGTAGTTACAGAATGGGGAATTTCTGTATGCTCCCTTCTGCTGCTTGTCTCTCCTGCTACCAACATTTGCCAATAGAGTTGGGTCTTGGCTACACTAATGTAGCTACTTGGTTGTAATCTTTCATTCCAAGTACATTTTATGTTAGGATGGATTAGTTAGATGGAGTGTTGCCTGGAGGCTTGATCCCTAACCAGTAGTATTGCTAGGAGGTTTTGAGACCTTAGGGTGCAGTGTAGTCGGAAGTCATTATGGGCTTGATGTTGAAGGATAGATGGAAACCCTAAACGTCTCTTCCCTTTTTTGCTTTCTGGCTGCCCATCAGGTAAGATTTCCTTTGTCCAGGGATTCCATCCATCTTAGGGCTGAGTACACTGGGCAAGTTGTCAACAGAGGCAGACATGGGTCGGTAGTGATCTGAATTTTAGTAGATCTGTCCACCTAGGCAAACCCAGAATTTTCGACTTTGGTGCAGAAAATAATTTAAGCATTAGATATTATGAAACAGTTTATTAAAAAAGATTATAATACAGACTTTCAGTATGAGGTTAAGAGAAAAGAGGCACCCAGAAAGGTGATACATTAAAGTGTATATGTGGGCTTCTCAATAGAGCATAGCACTTCAGCGTCTTTGTATAGGATTTGGTGATTTTTGAAGTTATTGTCTCAAAGATTTGCTAAGGAATTTATTAAATGAGGTCACATGGTATTTTCTGAGGTGTATCTTGGCATAGTTGACAACTCCTCGTTGGCACTGGAAGCAGTCAGAAGAATTTTCTTTCCTATGAGGAACCTCTATTTGGGAATCACTAAAAGGAATTTCAGGATAAGTCAGCATGACACAGGGTTTTTTTTTATTTTATTTTATTTTATTTTTTTAAGTACTTTTAGTGTACCTGCTAAGCACATGGGTTAATAGGGTAATCTTAAGGAATACTCAGACAGAGATATGAGCTTCGCAAGGAAGAGTCATATCTTACTGTCAGTAGACTGCTCATGTGTATCTGTGGCTTTCTAGGGTACATTGCTCAGAGTGTAATTTACAATAAGGTTTAAAGGATGAAGATTTTTTTAAAACAATTTTTTATGTGGGTTTGTTAGGAATATTGTTTAAATCTAGGAATGAGAGGAGTGCTGATTTTATGTGTGTGTGTGTGTGTGTGTGTGTGTGTGTGTGTGTGTGTGTGTGTGTTTACCACTGCAAGTGCCACAGGTGGCAGGGAAGTGAACTGGAAGAGGCAAGAAGGAAAAGTTGGTTCAGCCCAACTTAGTTGGTGCCAATATTTGATTCCTAGAGAATCTGACACCAGTCAGTTTATAGTAGGTGTACTTAAACACAGTGCAATAAAAAGCTTCCTGCTGTAACACAGTCCTTGGAGCACAGGAGGTTTAATTACATTGAAATTCAACTCACAGTACACATGACCATGAAGCTGAGCTCTGTAGCTTAGGAGCCTAGAGTCTGGCTTAGCGTCTGGCTGAGATTGTGTAGAGGTCAGGCTAAAGTAAATGTGGCATCTCCCCTAAGGGTAGGTTTTATTGACTGAGAGAAAAAAAGCTAAAAATAAAGGTCTGGGGGGTGGCAGTTGTGAGTCTAGGGTAAACAAACATTCTGGGGGATTTGGGTGAGGTCTGGCACTAAAGAAAGCAAAGGTCACCAGGTCCTTACCAACATCCATTCCTAGCTTTATGATGGGTGGAAAACAGGTATTTTATTTCCTCCTTTAAAGAGACAGCCTGCATGATTAACATTCCTGGTTTCCCTGGTGATCTGTGGATGCAAGGACCATTCCACTCAGGACAGAATACTAAGAAATATTCGTTTACAGATCATCTTGGCTTGAAGTATTGTCCCCCTCTTTATAGACAGACAGAAAGACAGAAGTATTGTCCCCCTCTTTATAGACAGACAGATGCATGCATGCACGCACACACACCATGGTGTGCATGTGTTTTCAGTGCATTTATCAGGCTGCACTGGTATATTTGACCTGCAGTCTTCTGGAGATTCACTATCCCTGCTTTTTCCATCTTGTGGTAGGAATACCAGGGTATAGTTGCTCTTCTAGTTATTTGGGTTCTGGGAATTTGAACTCAAGTTCTCCTGCATGTACTGTGAATGTAAATCTTAGCCATTGAGCCATCTCTCCTGAGTCCTGAGATATCTCTTGTAAAATGTTTATCATTTTTGTCCTAAGTAAGCATGATTATTTTTTCTTTGACAAGATAGCTTTAGGAAACATGTACTGTTCAGTAGGCCATTTGGGCTTTATCAGTGGTGTCTGAAGGACTAAACCCAGGGCCTTGTGTGTGCTTTGCAAGTGTTCTTCCACTGAGCTGCACCCGAGTCCTGACAACTTTTTACTGTTGAAATTACTTTATTGTCTCAATACAACACATTTTATTCATTCACTTATCGAGCATCTTGATTGCTAAGTTGTGGTAGTTGGGAATAAAATTGTTAAATGTTTGAATGGAGGTTTTTTGTGTGGATTGAATTTTCAGTTCTTTTGGGTAAATGCTAAAGAGTATGATTGCTAGATTAGGTGACTGAAACATGAATTCTAGTTGTTAATGAAAACTCAAAGCCAGTTATTGGGGAAAAGCTGGAATATCAGAGAGAAGAAACAGACCACAGCCAATTCTCACCCAGCCAGCTTCTCAGGGGAAAAGCTGTCTTCCAGAGTCTTTAGCCTGGCATGTTGCTTCTGTAGAATTCAACACCCTCTGCCTATGCCTTATTAAATATCTTCTTCACTCAGTTGTTTCACTTCCCTTCAACATCATAATCCTAGGGTTAGGATTAAAGGTGTGAGCTGCTACTATTTGGTAGTTAGGCCTTGAACTCACAGAAACAGGGAAAGTTCTCTGTCTCTGGACTTATGGGATTAAAGGCGTGAGTTACCACTCTCTGACCCTCATGGCTTGACTGTGGTTGGATCTGTTCTCTGATATTCCAGATTGATTTTATTAAATATAAAATATATCACCTCAGATGACAGGAATGGTTTGGGAAGAAAACTATCTTCAAAAGTGGCTGTATCATTTCTTAAAATCTGTCATTGAAGGCTCTTAAATGTATAATGGAGTGTATAGTGGTATCTTGTTTTAAATTTGAATTTCCTCATAAATAGTAAGTAAGTTTATTTATTGTGAAACATTGCTGATGTTCATTTGTGATCTGAACATTGCCTCTGTGTAGGTGACTGTTGAGAGCTTGCTTTATTTATTTATTTATTGATTGATTGATTGATTGGCCACATGAGAGTTCATTCAGGGAGTTGCAGAGAGAAAGAAAGAGAGGGGAGAGAGAGGAGACAAGAGAGAGAGATAGAGAGCTTTATTTTTTCCTCTCCTAAATTGGGGATTTGTGTTTTTATGAGTGTTCTTTGTGTTTTATGGAGAGCAGTTCTTTATTGAATGTTTAGTTTGTAAATATTTTCTTATACCCCTTGGTTTTTCTTTTTCTTCTCTTAACATAAGAATTTATCATGAATTGGAAAATTTAAATTTCAAAAAATTCTATTTTATCACTGCTTTTGGTATCTGAAAGTATTTGGCTTTTAGTTTTGGATAATCTGCCCCTTTTCCTTAAACAGTGTGGCTACACTTGGTTGTACAAGCATATGCATATGTGGGCTTATCAGCAATCTCACAGCACCAAGTTTTCCTACTCTGCTACTTGCTTCTTTATGCACTGATAGACTCCAGAGCTTACTCCACAATGACACGTGACTATATCGCACATTCCTTTAGAGTTGCAGAATACCTTGTGGTGTGGGTGTCTAATAGTTCATTCCACAAGTTCTTTAGTAATGGATATTTGGGTTGGTTTATTTTTTAAATCTTTTTGGTTTTAAATAATACTTTATATTTTTTATACCCATGATTAATTTGGAATAAAATAAGGATTTTTCTAATAGTAAATCTATATCTACTTTTCAGACATGAATTTTCAAACATGTAACATTGAGACATTAACAATTCATTTCTTAAAAATGTGTCCATTTTACATGTATACATACATATATACATAGAATATACAGCGATTACATTTCCATTACTGTCTTACCCCCATTTGAACTTCTTAATAAGTCCCTCCTACTTTTATGAATCCATTCTTTATATCCGCTATGTATGTACTTACTCTCTACCAGTGACAATCCATTTAATAGCCATTTCTTCATACTTTTGTGTATTAACCCATCTTAACGTTGGATGCCCATAAATGCTTCAACATACATTGTGGTGGGGAATCTTTATTTTTGCTGTGAATATGTGTTGCTACCATTGGATAATAAAGAAGCTGGTATGCTATGGCAAGGTAGGACAGAGTGAGACAGGTAATCCGACTAGAGATACAGGAAGAAGAAAGTTAGGATCAGAGCAAATGCTGTTAGCCTCCAGGGAGCACAAGCTGTAATGGAGCACAAGAAATGGGCCAGTACAAAGATGAAGATAACAGCCTGAGCCATAGACCAAACAATTTGTAATTAATATTATGCCTCTGAGTAACTATTATAAAAACAACTGCTGCAGGACCAGGTGGGACGGGTGTGACTGAGAAACTTCTGCTTACAATACATACTCACTGATGGGAGTTCCCATGAAATGTGCAGATGTTAAGTCTGAATTGCTTAGATGAACACTTATATTTCTCTAATCTCCAACTTAGCCAAATAGAAGATGGAGACATTCATTAACCATCAGCCAGCAGAGTTTTCCAACGCTGCTTCTTCCAGACCGTGGTCTTTCCTTTCTTTCTGTGGTTGACTCTTGATCCTGTACTGCTGTGTATGTATCTTTTCATAAGCCTCTAGAGGATTTGAATATATTTAGCCATGGTGAGTTTCTTTTATAGGGGACAATAGAGAAAAAAATGTGTGATAAAAATTGGGAGAATGGACCACTGTTAAATTTGTGTTTGTGTGTGTGTGTGTTGATATCAAAGCAACAATATGACATTATTAAAAGAATTTGTTTTTCTTGTTCTACAAGCACCCCTGCTACACTGGAACAGAACTATATAGTTTGTGAGCTGCACCAAAAAATCAGTGTGCTGTTTTCCTTTTTGAGAAGCCACCTAAAGAAGAAGAGTATTGTGTTTTTCTCCAGTTGCAAAGAGGTATTGACTCCTTTTTCCTTGTGTTGAATCATCATCCTTGAGCTCTCATAGTTCAGTTAGATAGACCAATCATTCCTCTGTGTGCTGTGCAATGGTAGGAGACAGATCTGCAAAGATTGATAATCCCGTGCTTTTGTTGGAAAAGAAATCATGAATGAGACTTCAGGCTCATTGAAGGCAGATACTTTGCTGTCTTCTCTTCAGTACTGTTTTAGATGTCAGTGATTCTAGGAGCATGGCAGTCTCCAATGGAAAGTATTGGCGAAGGAACTCAGCTAAGCTGAGGCTTTTATAATAACGGTTCTTCCCTCCAAGAGTATGGGACTGAATATTCTTTTTACCTGTGTTCCCCAATCTTTGTTCATGATCACCTCTTTTTGAAATGCTTGCCCTTCATACCTTTGCTCTGTCTCTGGGTGAATAGTTGGCGCTTCTTAAAGGCAAATTTGAATTGTTATACCTGAAGGTCCTTTTTAGGATCCTTTTAGAATTAGTTGTCCTTAAAAAATTTTTTTCTGCAATATTTTATGTCCTTACTTATTTAATAAATAATTGATGAATACCAGCCTGTAGTGAGGAATTCAGAGGAGAATATTTGCTTTCCCTTAAGGAGAAGAGCTCATGATTGATTTATATACTATTTTCTTTGTATATTTAAGATTCTAGATGTTAGACATAAAATAAATTCTCGGTTTATTGCCTTTACAGTAGCTTAGCATGTTAAGTATGCAGGTGAGTTTTTCTTTAGCTTGTGGGAAGGTAACAAGTCTGTTTCTGTTGTCTACTGAAGCCTATAATTTTTCTGTGTGAAGAATGATTTCAGGTTTTCTTAGGACCTGTTTCAAAGTTTTATACCTCCCAGGAAAGAGTTGGTTTGGGACTAGAGAATAAGAAATAATGTAAAGAGTTGTTTTTATTCAATTTGCTTTCTTCTTGCCACAGTAGTTAGTTGTTCATGCTTGTCTGTCAGTGTATCAATCAGGCTATATCGCAGGACAGAATGCCTGACAGAATTACCTTAAGTGAAGAATTATTTTAGCTTGTGCTTTCAGAGGTCCGGTCTTTTGTGGTGTGTGTGCGAGTGAGCAGAGCAGCTCATACTGTGGTGGCCAGGGAGCAGAGAGAGAAGACCTGCTCCAGAGGCCCCCACATTCAGTCCCTACCTCTTAGGTGACTCTGTATGAAAAGCCCTCATAGCTGAATCAGGAAGTGCGTGTTATTAATCTTCCCCTCTGATCCCGCTGGTAATCGAGATCCACTGCTACATGACTAACCCCATGTATTCTAGGCTGGCGCCTGCACGGTGCCTTTGCAATAGCAAATGTCCGTATGTCTTGACCATTTTTCTCTCTCTACCTTTTGTTGATAATTTCCCATACTAAGAATTGAAAGCAAATCCAGTGTGGCTGCCTTTCTCTGAATTCACAGCAATGCCTTCTAAGGACTTATTCCTACTGCTGAATCAACTTCCCCCTCTGCTCTGTTCTTAACCCTCTATTCAGTCAGCTCTTAAAGGACACAGCTTTCCAATCTGTGCCATTATCAGCTCTTGTCTTACTTGCCCTAACAAAAGCACGTCCTTTCTCCTAACTACTTTGCTGGGTTTTTCCTGTTTGCTGGAATTTTGAGTACTTCTGATCTCTCTTCTGCCTTCTTGTCTTGGCATGCTTTGTGGGTAATGTCATGAGATTCATGGTGTGAATGCAGTCCGTATTCTGTCAACTGCAGAATCCATATCCCCTTTGACTGCTGAGAATGTCCATTTGTATGGTGAAACCTCTCAGATAAGAACAGTTAGAGAGTTGCTGTTCTCAAGTCTGTTCCCCCACTTTTCTCCGTTTCTGTGATCCCTAATTCCAGTCTTTATCCATAGTGATCTTCTCACCATCTCCCTGCCTCCAGTACAGTTTGGACTCTGACTAACTTCTCTTTGCCCTCTATTTGGTTCAGCAGAGTAGTCTTTGGGAAGTGTCCACTAGAATGTGTCACTGATTTGCCTAAAACCCTCTAATGACTTTCTGTGAGTTAGAGAAGTCTGTGCTTAGACTCCATAAGGTTTTATGCCTCCCTTACCCTCCACTTGAGCTGGTTTGTTAAACAACAGGAATTAAAGCCCAATCTTGATTTAAGAGAGTCAGATTGCAGAAAGTTTTCTTGAAGTCATTTAACTGAATTTATGTTTTTTTTTTTTTTGTAAAACTAACTTGTCTCAGTGTATCTGTGGCCTGCAGATTCGCCTTTACCATCCCCCTTTTGTAATGGCCTCTTGGTGTATCTCTACAATGAAAAGGCATGATAGTTCCTGACTTTACTGGTATAATGTGCTAGAATCAGAGCTTTCCTGGCTCTAGCATATTTAAAGAACGCAGAAGTAATAATAAAGTATCAGTGGCCAATCCCAAAAGGAAGCTGAAACATAATTCCCTTCAGAAGTAATGTAGTTTATGTGTTTAGGGGCAAACCTCTGTTCTAATAAGGAGTTTTGCTGTTGGTGAGCGAAACACTTATGGCTAGTAACAAATTGTACAATTCAGGCTTTTTGCATTATAATCATCTTTTATTGTGATTTTGGCATTTTTGTAGTTCAAAAAATTATGTTTTGCTTTGAGTCTATTCTGTAAACAAATTTTCTTTTATTATAATATTTAAAAATTATTAATAACATTTCTTTTACATACTCTCCACTGTTTCCCCTCCCTCCCCTTCTTCCACTTTCCCCCACTACCTCTCACCCCTTTTCTCAAAGGGGGTAAGGCCTCTTTTGAACAGTTAGCACAGGCTAACATATCAAGTTGGGGCTGGACCCACCTTCTCCTTGTATCAAGGCTGAGCAAGGCATCCTACCATAGGGAATGGGCTCCAAAAACCAGTTTATTTAACCTGAATATTTCCTGTTCCCATAGCCAGGGGCCCACCAACAGCTTGATCAGTGCAACTGTCACCCTCATTCATTCTTAATATGTCTTAGAAATGATGTTGAATTCTGCCTCAGTCTAACAATATCCAGTTAGTAAGTAGTAAGTACAGAGTAAAGAAATAAAATTATAGCAATAGTTAACTCCTCTAGGCCTATACATTGAAATATATTTATAATAAAGTTTTATTTATGTCCAAGTTATTTATTGAGTTCTATCTTTTCAGGAAGGAAGGCCATCTAAGTTCTCATTCAGAGGAGAAAGTTAGCACAGCCTTTTGGTATAGGAAATAAATGTACAACTTGACATTTTGTTGTAGAAATTTATGAATAACACTGCAAATAATAAAAGATTTTGAAGCTTAAACCTAAGCTGCAATTCTATGAGGTCAAGGGATAGAGACAAAAGTCGTAGGAAAGCTTTTTTCTGTTAAGAATTCAGCCTGTGTTTCTCATAGCTTTGCTATTTAGATTCTCTGGATATTTATATGATAAAATACAGTTTTACAGACGTTATATTCTTACAGCTATTCAAAACTGGAAAAAATTTAGGTGACTTAAAAATAGAACATTTTTTTTCTTTTTTTCAAACTTTATTTTTAGTGATTGAGATTTTTTGTTTTTTTGAAATCAGAATTCTTTTAGAAAAATATGTGAGCAAAAATGTTAAAGACTTTAATTCTGGATTACGTTTCTTACCCTTCTGCTTATGCCCAGGTTCAGTACCTGTTCAGGGTGTTCTGCCGCCTGCGCCCAGGCATCTCCATTCTTGCTCTCCACGGCCGGCAGCAGCAGATGAGAAGAATGGAAGTCTACAATGAGTTTGTCCGGAAGCGGGCTGCTGTGCTTTTTGCTACTGACATTGCAGCCAGAGGATTGGGTATGTAAACTTGCTGAAGTGTCGTTTCTGTGGTCCTGGCAAATACATTTCCTTGTAGGGTGTTTTTCTGGAAATCTGAGTCTCAGATCTTGTGAGAAAGACATTACTAAATTGGTAAGTCACTGAACATGACAGATGACAGTGAAACATTATGTAGTGTTTGCATCTCTTTGTGAGTTTAGCTGTTTAAGGATAATTAAATCATAATCCTGAGGGGCCTCCGTAGTCATCAAAGGGAGATGAAAGGGTTAAAAGGTTAAAGGTACAAAAAAATTCTTATAACTTTGAAAACTGAAATTTAGCAGAAAAATCAGTGAAATCCATTACTTGACCAGTCATTCTGATTTTTTATCATCACTATATTTCACATACTATAACTTTTAAAAAGGCGCTGTGGTGACACAGCCTTGTAGCTTTGTGGTAGGGCAGGGTGGAGGTGATTAGAGATGTAGTAACTCATTCTTCAGTCACTCTTATGTGTAATTGATTGTAGTGTATTTGAAGGACACATAGCCAGTAGGTAAGCATTCCTCCACTTTAGCGGTTACTTTCTTTTGAAACAAACTGTTATGTTTGTATACTAGATTGTCTTCAAAGTCACAGAAGTCCCAAGTGCTGGGATTGAAGGTGGCTTTGACCTCTTAGAGCTGAAAGAAACTTTTTAAAGTGATTCTCTTTGTCACCTTGGTCCTCTTAAAGTGATTTCTTTTTTTTTTTTTTTTTCTAGTTTTTTAGTAAAAAATTACTTATTGTGTGAGGAAGTGGTGGCACATGGCATTTTAGCACCCAGGAGGCAGAGGCAGGCTGATTGTCAAGTTTGAAGCCAGCCTGGTCTACTTGGAGAAATCTGTGTCAAAAAACTGAAAATAGGCAAAAATTAGTTATTGTCATTAGAAATCCTCACAAAAGGCCTTATAAATGAGTAGAGTTAGTCCTGAGAAGTTGAGAACAGGCTTCTTTGGACATGAATAAAGCTTGGAGTATTCAAAATATAGACTATATAATTCTTTATCCATATGTTTGGAGGGAGGAGAAGCAGGAAAAGTAAAGCTTTATGTAAGTTCAAAAATATATACAATTTAAAAATTCTCATTTTATTTTTATGTGTCTTCATGTTCGTGTGTGTGTGTGTGTGTGTGTGTGCGTGCGCGCGTGCAAAGAGTATGGAGGCAATGTCTAATGTCTTCTATGCTCTCCACCTTAGTTTTTGATATGTAATGTCTCACTGAATTTGGAGTTCACAGAATCTACTAAAACAGCCAGTAAGCTCCGAATACCTTTATATCCCTGCCTCCACAGTGCTGGAGTTGAGATGCAAGCGCTTCTGTGCCTGACTTAAAACATCTTTTTCATATTAGTGCTGGGATGTAAGTTAAGATCCTCATGCCTGTATGACAGGCACTTTACCAAACTGAACCATTTCCTCAGACCCAGAACCCAGTTTACTGGGACCCTATGAAGAGTGAAGCTTTTGGGTTATTAATCATCAGGGTGCTCCATTGTCGTCACACAGTACTGTTGTGTGATGACAATGGAGTAATCTAAGTTTAGTTCACTTTGTCATAAAGTAGAGAAATACTTATTGTTTCTTGGTTAATGCAATCAATTTTATTTTTAATAAAGTTTTGTCAGATGTGATAGAAAGTCTTGGCAGGCAATACTGTAAAATAACAGTAGTACAGCAGGCTCGATATTGAAACTTTTTTTTTTCCCCTTGACATTTCTTCTGTATAGATTTCCCAGCTGTGAATTGGGTTCTTCAGTTTGATTGTCCAGAGGATGCTAACACGTATATTCACAGAGCTGGCAGAACTGCCAGGTAGGTGTGCTGGCCCATTTATTTCTTTGCTATTGTACTGTTTAATAATAAAGCTGGCTTCTGCTCCAGCTGTAGGTAAACAAAGAACAGAACAATTAGAGATGTGAGTGCTAGTGTTTGGTCGTGAGTTAATGACTTTCTGCTAAGGCTAGGGAGATGGCTCTGTGCATAAAAGTGCTTGACATATAAGTCTAGCAACTGAGTTTGATTCCCTGTAGCCCACTTAAAAATCATAATATAAAGGTAGTCACTCTATTTGTGTGATAAGATGGCTAGCTAGCTGGTTTGTTCAGATGCTTGCAAACCAGCTAGCCTGGAGTAACATTGCATCAGCAGAAGCAAGAAGGCCTTTTCCTTAGCAGGTGGAGAGGGAGAACCACCCCCAAAACATTGTCTTCTGACCTCTACAGAGACTGGCTTGCTCCCTTTCTCACACATGCATACACAACAAACAAAAAATTTTAAAAAAAAAATTAGTCTGAAGGTTGTTGTAGTTGAGAACAGTTCATGAAGTTTTAGTGTTTTTTTTTTAATTCACACTTTTAAACTTTTCTAAGAACCACATACTAAATATCATCTCATTGAGTCTTCATGACCCCTCTGTTTTCATATGAAGAAATGAAGTGTTTAAGCAATATGTTTGAAGAGAGAGAGCCAAGAGTTGAACCAGGCAGACTTCTCTAGTATAAGTCTTGTACTCCTGAATTCTGTGGTGTATGGTTTAGTGAGGCAGGGTTGCTAGGAGTCATAAATTTCTTTTTCTGATTAAGATTTAAAGACATTGGTGAAGGCCTCTCACAGTGATGTTCTCTTTCTCTCTCTCTCTCCAAATTGAAGCCCTTATACTGGCTAAAGAGCTGCGGGGATAATGTATGGAACGTAAAACAAAGTTACAGTTATTTTGAGCAAAATTATAACTGCATCTAAATGAATTAAAAGGTTTATGTAATATGTTAGCACTGTCGAGATTATAGTGAAATTGTAGAATTATAGATGGCTTACCTCTTTCAGGGTCACATTCGCTAATGCTTTTCAAAAAATTTAGAGTACTTCTTTTTGCCTGAATACGTCTTTCTTCTTAAGAAAGTAGAAGGATGAATTCTGGATGTGGTGGCTCTCAGTTGAGATTGGAGGGCTGAGGCAGGTGGATCTTAAAGTTCAAGGCTTGTCTGGGCTTGAGTAGGCTTAAGGCAATCTAGACAATCTAGAGCATGTGTGAAGTCTGTAGTGTTTGCCATGTATGTGTGAGGATCTGAGTTTGAATTGCGGGTACCTGTGCATCTATCTGTATTCCCAGAGCTGTTGGGTAGATCTCTGGAACTCATTGGCCAGCTGGTCTAGCTGAATAAATGAGTTCCAGGTTCAGTGAGAGATGGTCTCAAAAAATGAGACAGAGAGCAGGTGGGGAAGGCACTAATAGCCACCGCTGGCCTTCACATGCACACGCTCACATGAACAAGCTCATATAGCAAAACAATGGAAAACAGATGATTCACATGTCAGTGAAATTGTTGTAATATGTTATTGGTAATGGTTAGGAGTTGTAACAAATATTAATCATAGTAAAGTCATGCTAATTATGATGAGCTATAGGTGGACTGCTTTGTTGGTTCACATTTTCTTACTGTTTTTCTTGCCATCAAATGTTAACTTGGTACTTTGACAGCTTCATCTTCCTACCTGACCTGTGCCCACTCCTTCCTCTGCTCTCCCTGAGCCTCTCCTCTCTTCCTCACCTCCTTGCCTCCCTCACATCCTCTTTGCAAACGCTCCCTTCCTTTCACCTTTTTCTTTCTTTCACATTCAGTTTAGACAACTTTGACACTAGATGTTTTTGTCTGTAGAGACTTTTTTTTCAGCTGAAGAAAAAGGTTTTTTAGAGTTTATCTACAGCCTAATAAGAAGTAGTGTCTCTTTCCTGTTTTCTAAATTTCATAAACTCTTAAAAGTGTTTTCTAATTGATTTGAATTTTACACAATCAAATATGACCACAACAAAAATGTACTTAAATGTGTTTCTTTTAAGAATAAAAGGAGACAATAGTGTAATGGTGAGCTTATCAATATGCTAGAAGCTACAAAAGGAGTCTCTGAATTGGAGTTAATGGTCTATTTTAAATAAGAGGTAAGATTTGAGACTGAGTTCTGTAGAAGATGTCATTGCAATGAATAGACTAACCTCTAAAACTTGTTTTCTCCTGAGAGCTGAGAAAAGTGGGGCAGAAAACTGTGCTGTTTTTAGTTACTGTTGTATGTTTATGTGTGTAGGTGCCTGATGTGTGTGAGTACACATGACATGACTATAGAGGTCAGAGGACAACATGTGGAGTCAGGTTTTCTTTTCCGTGTTCACTTGGGATCCAGGAGCTGAGCTCAGGTTTCCAGGCTTCGGTGGCAGCCACCTTTACCCAGTAGACCTTCTGACTAGCCCCGCTTTCAGTTTCTTGAGAAGGTGCACCTTAATATTCTGGGTTCACATTTGGATTATTTTCCACAGTGAGATCTTTTGAGAAGTCTTAGTGGGAGCTGGTGATCAAAACCTTTTTCCCCAATGACTTAATTCCCTATAATAAACCTGTAGTTTGTAAAAACTGGTGCATGCACCCATGCACATTTGCATGCTTGTGGTTTTGTAGGTCTAGACTGGGTTGCTGTATATGGTATCCTGCAGACATATTTGACTAGAAGATAGCCTATAGACCTTCCGCCTGTATTAGTTGTGTGATGTAGGAAGTGGACACTAATTCCTTCACACAGTATATTTGTCAGTATTTGAAATCTATGTGAGATTAATGAGCATTTCAGAATATCAACAAATGGCTCAAGAAAGGAAAGTGTTCCAGATTTTTAGTTTTGGAGAAGTTGGTGGAAATACAGTGTAGATGAGCATACCATGGTGAGCATTCAATTGGGTCTTGAGGATAACACTGCAGTGCTGAGTCTGAGGAGACTACTTTCTCTCTGTCTCTTGTTCTTCCTTCTTTCTTTTTTTAATATGATAACCCAATTTTAAAGAATATTTTAACCTTTTAATACAGCCATTAACTTTTAAAGTAGAAGTTGGACCCTTCAAACATAAACAACACGTGCTGAATTGACTATTTCAGATATCTAGTCAGTGAAAAGGTTGGCATATATTCTTACTTTTGTTTCTGGTAGTTTAAAATGACCATTGACAGTTTAGAGATAATGAGAAAGCTTTGTGGGCCATGTGACTGAATAATGGAGTTGAATAAAAACTAAATTAAAACTAATTAAAATCCCACGTAGGCTGTAATTAAAACCAGGTTGCCAGAAAGTGTTTGCTTTTGGAATTGAGCATTAGTATGTAAATATAAAAAGTGCTTTTGTAGGAAAAATTGCTAAAGTTGGAGAATATGCCTTTTTTATTTTTTGTGCTTTTCCAAGGAAAAATAAAGGATGATTCAGGTGTTTATTGCCTCTGAATATTTACTGTTTTACTCGATTCTTTGATCTTTGATGAATTTGTTGGATCTATAGCAAAGAAAAGTTAATCCATTTAACAAAATGATGTCCTTTTTGAGACAAAAGTGAAGTGAAGTGAGTGAAGATTGTTGTGATCTTTTATCCTGTGGTACACTTCTCCACTTAAAAGCAATTGTCTTTAAGGCTTGCAGTTTTTGGTTCTCCAAAGCCTGACTTCTTTTATTTTAAATAAAAATTTGCAGTTGAAAACACAGTTAGAAAGTAGGCACACACTAGATAAACTTTCTGTTTGTGGGCAGTGGGGAGGCTAGGATAGAATACGGGAGTTTATATGTAACCTCTTCTCTTCTAGAGCACAGAGAAGAAAAACCTTTAAACTGTATTCCAGTTGAATCATTTTTCACCTTGTTTGTAGTTCTCGAGACTTTGAGTTAATTTAGATAGTAAACTGTAATTCCACTAGGGGACAGCAGAGCCAAGTGTTTGTATTTGATGTCTTTGGTATATATCATAACAGCAAATATGCAGCTGTAAAATAGTTAAAATTCCTAAATCGGGAAGGGTTCATGGTTTGCAGAAAATGCTCATATTTTAAAGAATCAATGAGGATTAAAAAAAAAAAAGTCTTTAGCTTTTTGCAAGCTGAAAATAATAGAGAAAAGACAATTTTCTCAAGAATTGAGCCTAATGTGGATTTACTAGGTATGTGATGGGAACAATATTTTCAAGTGAAATTTCCTATTCTAAAAACTTTACTTATCTGGGAATTTTAAAGTTTTGCTGAGTCTGTTTCTCCCAAGGAGGAAATTGCTTCCTTATATGGTTTCTGCCTGTGTCTTTTGATTACTGGACTTTAAAGGCTTGATAAAGGGCAGAACAATTCCTTGTCTTGCAATTTGAAGAGCAGGAATACAGCCGGTAGAGGCTCGAGGCAAGTAAGGGTCTGCTGTTTCTTAGGAGTTGGCCATTTCTCAGGCACTTCTCAGCTCTTCTTCTCCTGTGGTCTGCTCAAGCCAGGAGGCAGAGTGAGCTTTTAAAACATAAGTCAATTCTCTGATTCCCAGTTAAGTACGCACACAGCACACACACCCACCAGGCACCACACACCCGCCTTTTACATTAGTTGTTTCTGGCATGCTAATGCTTTTCCCACAGTTATCTGTGTGGCTCTTTCCTTACCCTCCTCAGGCCCCTCCTTTGCACCCTCCTCTTTCTCTGTATCATTTATCACAGTTAGAGCAGTTAGGTTTTTTTTCTCCCTTTACTTTTCTCAGTACTAGATTGTATTTTAAAGACTTTTTTTCTAAGTTGGTGGCCAGCCAGCCCAAGAGAGTCCTCTGTTTCCCCTCCCTCTTCCCAGCTCTTGAGTCTTACCTAGCTGTTACCTGGGTGTTGAGTATCTGAACCAGGTCTTCCCTCACGCAGCCCAGCAAAGCATGTGGTGCCTTTTCTGAGATCACTCATGGTGCCACCTCTTCAGCTTGTCCTCAGAGGTCTGTTTTGGTTTTGAGGCAGGGTTTCTCTGTGTAGCCCTGGCTGTCCTGGAACTCAGGGATCTGCCTGCTCTGCCTCCTGAGTGCTGGGATTAAAAGTGTGTGCCACCACGGCCTGACTGTCCTCTGACTTTTAGCCTATCTCCAGAGAGCAGACACAGCAGTTGCATTGTCTGTCATTGATCTTATTTAGTCAGGCTGTCACCTTATTTTAAATGCTACTACTTCTGCCATCATGTATGATTTAGTCTAATGGCTCAGGGGAATGTTTTAAATCTATTTTTTTAATAGCCTATGAAGATAAATAATTTTGAATCATGCAGTTTTGCACTTAAATAATGAAGAAGATATTTACAATTAGTTTTTCAGTTCTAACAGGTAATTAGATAAAGGAGTATTTCTATATTCATATTTTCTGTTTATAAGAAAATTAAATAAGCCTGAAGACTAAAATATTCAAGTATTCATTGAATACAAGTCTGAAATACTACATTTTCCCTTGTGAAACTTGACTGATCTCTCTGTCTCTCAACCTTTAGTGTTGACTGGCTGCTGACTCTCTGAGGTTCATTCAAGGCCTTATGATTGCTGGACAGTTTTCTTAATATCTAGACTGTCATGTTCTTCTACCTCCTTGGGTTTTTTTCTTTTCTTTTAGGCTTTTCAAGACAGAGTTTCTCTGTGTAGCCCTGGCTGTCCTGGAAGTCACTCTGTAGACCAGGCTGGCCTGGAACTCGAAGAGATCCTCCTGCCTCTGCTTCCTGAGAACTGGGACTTAGTGCTGGTTTTTAATATCTATTCATATAGGCACTCATTTTTTTTAATAGCCTGCATAATGTCTGTTTCTCATCTTAATGCCTGGAATATTAGTAAGATTTTTAAAAATTAACAAATCTGTAATAAGATAGGTTAACATTTTGGTATGTTTTTCAGTTTGTTAAAACAAAGAAATATTTTTTCCTTATTAGGATAGAGTTAAATTTTAAAATTATTATATAAGATAAAAGCTTTTCTTTAATTTTCATAATTAAAGTACAGTGCCACCTCTTAAGTTGTTAAAGGCAGTTTTTCTTTCAGTATTCAGTGGTAAAATACTATTTGCAGACAGTGTTACAGAATTTCTTGCAGAGGCATTCAGGGTAGCGCAAAATCAGGTGTGGATGTATCTTTTGAAGTCATCTTCCCTGCTGTTCATTTTTTGTATTTCCCTTTTTAGGTCTCTACTAAATTAGTCTTGTATTGTCTTGTTTCTTCTGCCATGACACAGCATTCTTTTAGAATTCTTTTCACCCCTTTTTATCTACCTTAAAGACCTACCTGAAATTCCCTCTGCTGTGTCATATTTTTTCCATTTCTGAGTTGGTGGCCCTTGTTACCTGTGGCTGTTTGTCATTCTTTGATTGTTGTCCTGAATCTTCTGTGTGTTTGTCTTTGCTTAGGATGAGTATTACGTTGCTCAAAGACAGGGCCCTGCTTCTTTATTTCTGAGTCATGGTCCTTCAGTAAGTAGTTACTTGGTTAGTTATAAACATGTGCCCCCCCCCCCCCCCCCCCGATTTTATAGCATGAGTGTAAAGAATGTTTTGAGATTATATTTTCTTCTGTGTATCTAAAACATTTCCTGAGTATCCCATTTGATTCTGTTTTGTTGCTTATGTGTACCTTATGTGTACCTTATGTGTACCAGCTGGCACTGTGCTGTTAGTAACTGTATTCTAGCATCAGAAGCAAGTTCAGTTCTTTAGGGAGCCTTTGGCCTGTGTCAGCAGTGATTTCAGAAGGCATGGTGTAAAATAAGACTTGGCTTTAGGTGAGGGAAAAGCACTTATAGGAATGGAGGTATTTACCTGAGTAGGCCCATTTCTTAAATTGATTTGAAAAGTTTTATTTTAAAGATATCATAAAATCCATAGGAGAATTAATTGATTTATGTTTTGGTTTTCTGAGAC
Organism: Phyllotis vaccarum; assembly: GCA_033318265.1. Classification (NCBI taxonomy): domain Eukaryota; kingdom Metazoa; phylum Chordata; class Mammalia; order Rodentia; family Cricetidae; genus Phyllotis; species Phyllotis vaccarum. The sequence continues at coordinate 78,303,562 of JARWLC010000012.1, forward strand.
CGAGTTTTTCTGTGTTGCTCAAACCTACCTTGACTTTATAGTAATTCTGCATTTGCCTCCTGGGTTCAGAAATTACAGGTATATGTGTCAGTATTCTCGACAGACTGATTCTTCAGCTTACTTGGTTGCTGTGTTTAATAAGTGATTTTGTCATAATAGTCTCTGGTTTGGGTGGAAGCAGTCTCCTTGATATATTTATATGGACTTATTTTGAAATATCCCCTTTGGAGTTGGCCTGTTGCTGCCTGAGGCCAGCAAGGACTACATACAGAAGCAACGGCATCCTGGCGTGTATGATATTGAGAGTCCCATTTCAAAGGATGAATTCTGTTTAATTGCTTAGTTTTTAGATGCTAGTTCTACTTTTGAAGTACAGCCTTAAAGGCATTGGGAATTGCAGCAGGTGATTGACAGCTCGGGTCCTACTTTTCTGCCGTCACAGAAGGTTAAAAGTGGGTTTTTCTAGCATTTACTAATTAGGTGAACTTGACTTCATGCCATCTACTCATTTTACTGGCAAAATGTAAAGTGGAGATTGTCTGGATGCATTTAAAAATTCTCATTTTGTTTAGATACAAAGAGGATGGAGAAGCTTTATTGATTTTACTGCCTTCAGAAGAACAAGGGATGGTGCAGCAGCTCCTTGTGAAGAAGGTACCTGTGAAGCAGATCAAGTAAGGACTGCGCTTCCTCCTCCCTCCTAATCCATTCCACCATCTGCCTTCTACACACAAGTCTTATGAAGAGAAATTTTATGCTGACAACAGATTTGATGGAAAGTACAGTTGTTCCATATTCCTGCCCCCGAGCATGTACATCTCCTGTAGTGTCAGCACTATTTATGAACTGCATTGACACATGAGTGTCACTCAGGTCCCTAGTTCATATGATGTCACTGTAATTAGTATCTGAGAGATCGCCTTAAAGAAGGAAGTGTCTGGGCTCATGGTTTCGGAGGTAGTTGTCATGAGAAGGAGGTATGGCAGAGCAGAGCACTTCATCTGAGGATGGGCTAGGAGAGGAAGAATGTGCCTGCACTTCATGGTCCCAGTTTTAGTGAGGTCTAGTCTAGGCAATGAAAACTTTTCACGGATTAGCCTCTTAGTGCCGCATTTAATGTCATTGCCATATTTTTCTCTTAGGGTCTTTCCTAGAAATTTTGTGTGTATGCACTGGAAGTTGGTGTGAGGATGCTTTTTTCAAATGTTCTCCTACTGTATTTTCTGAGATGAGGTTCGTCATTGACCCTGGCTGTCTGGCAAGCTCCTAGGATCTGTCAGTCTCTTCCCCCACCCCATCCCTCACATTCTTTACTGGGGCTTCAGATAAGTATGGCTGTGTCCATTTTATCAGGTTAGTGCTGGAGATCCGACTCAGGTGTTCCTGCTTGTGTAATACCTTGTGCCATTTAGCCATCTCCTGAGTCCTTTTCTACTTCCTGATTCATGCTGAACTTTTTAAAAGTATGTGTCAGGATTCATGTGTTTGCATGCCCAGTTCTAAAAATCACTTGTTGGAAAGACCAATTTTGTTTCTTTATGTTGCTGTGCTTCCTTTGTCGAAGATGTGTCTTGGCTCTGTTCTCCCGGATTTTACTCTTTGCCAATTACTGTATTGTCTTGGTTATTATAGCTTTATGCTCATTCTTGAGGTTGGAGCCCAGCAGCCCGACAGCTTGTGTTTGGAATCAGTTTATTGATACCCATGAAATAACTGACTGGTATTTGTATTGGCATTACATTAAATCTGCAGATCAAGTGAGAAATAGATTAAAACCTTGACAAGGTCGAATTTCCTTGAAACTGAAAATTTATGGTTGTTATTTGATTTCTTTAAACAGAGTTTTGTGGTTTTCTTTATGTAGCTCTTGTTCATCCTTCCTTAGCCTTTGGCATATTTGCATCCTGAAGCCTTGTTATAATTTATAGTTCCAGCAGCATTTTGTTCTTTTCTTTGATTTTCCAAGTAGGTCGTCATTTCACCTTCAAACAAATACAATTTCACTTTCCCCCCCAACCAGTCAGTATGCCTTTAATTTTCTTTTTTCCTTTTTCTTTTTGGTTTTACTACATCGAAAAGCAGAGTTCCCTGCTTTGTTCTCTCTCTCTCTCTCTTACCCTTTTGTGTGTATGGATATTTTGCTTGCATGTGTGTCCTTTTTGCTGTTTCTGGTGCTAGAGGGAGCCAGAGGAGAATGCTGGGTCCTCTGGATCTGGAGCTATACAGATAATTGCGAGTTGCCATTGGGTGCTGAGAATGAACCCAGGTCCTCTGGGAGAGTGGCTGCTGCTCTCAACTGCTGAGCCGTCTCTCCAGTGCCTCTGCTTTGTTTTTTATTTTAGTGGAAAATTGAACACTTCTTTTTTAAACGAAGGATGATGTTATTTAGCCTTTATTTATTTTTTTTTTTTAGAAGATATTCCTTATTTTAAAGTTTTTTATTTCTAGTTTATAAATAACTTAGATTTTATTACTTACCTTTATATATATTGAAATGATAGATTATATTAGCTTACCTATTGAATGAATGTTGAAACAAGTATTGGTTGAATGATTGATTGAAATAGGGTCTCATGTACCTCAGGCTACCTTCAAATGTGCTGTGTAGCTGAGGTAGTCTACCCTATTAAATTCTGAGATTATATGCATTTACCACCACATATGGCTTTAGTTGTACTCTTTCTGAAAATATTAAAAACCTGTTTGTGTATGTGTTGTTGTTTATGTGTGTGGTGTAGTTGTGGTATATGCATGTGTGCCTGTACAAATCCCTGTTCCTGTCGAGGTATGTGGGGTGTCTTTCCTTGTTCACTCTCCAACTTTATTTTTTGAGACACGGTCTCTTTGTGAAACTGAAGCTCATGACTTTGGCATGACTAGCCTGGCAGCCTAGCCAATGAGCTCCTTGGTCCTGCCTGTCTCTAATTTATCTACACCCCCATCCCCCAAAGGGCCGAGGTTACAGACACATGCTACAATGACTTAGTTTCTCATGCATGTGTGGCTAGCACTATACCAACTGAATCATCTCTCCAGCTTTAAAAAAGTATTTATATTGAAACAATTTTGCAGAATACAGTAGAGAAAAATGTGTCAAAGAACTTCTTAGTTTTAAGGAGCATTGAAGATTGAAAGGTTGATACCTCTTGAATGAAGTCATTTTGTGGGTTCTTTTATTTCAAAGAATCATAATCTCCTCTCATTGAGCGCATATGTATATGGGGCATAGCGGACTCTATCAGAGTCTTACCTGAATTGGAGACAGTGAAAGCAGTTTGCTTTGTCTAAAGGTAATTTGAGCTGTTGGTTAGTGAGAAGGCGGGTTAAGAATAGAGAAGATAAAAATTGACCATTAATTAACTTTGAAGTGAGTAGCTTTTTATGTTTGAAAATTTCTCTGTTAATAAAGGAAAAAACCTCCATCTACATTTATCATTTCTCTGTTTGCCCTCTAGATTGGAGTAATCTAATAATTCAGTTTGAAGTTAGTAAAACAAATGGAGTCTTTTGTCAAATGTGGACCCTTCTTTGTTCTAGTGTAGTTGAGAAAAATTTAATGTTTCTGATATATCTAATTTTTAAATAAGTAAAAGTTTTTATGTTTTAATTATTTGAAATTGGTTCTATATATTTGATTTAAAACAGGAGCATTTGCAAAAGTGACATTGAATTTTATTTCATTAATTTATGCTCTATGGGAATCTACTTTCAAGCTTTACAGAAGTAACAAGTAGCCAGTAATAATAATGGTGTTAGTATAGATAACCATTTATTCTTCAAATAACTTTATTATTTGTTTGGCTAAATCTACTGTCCCTTTATTTTCTTTTTCTTGAGTTACTTTTGGTCCACAGATGAGAAATAATGTTAAACATTCAAAAGTCAAACTTGTGGGGAATAAGAAAATGCCATGTATTATTTCTGTTTTTAAAATTGAGATTGTTTTTTAGTTTAACTGTTATTTTTTTTTTATTAAAAAGAATCAATCCAGAAAAACTTATTGATGTTCAGAAAAAATTAGAGTCATTTTTAGCCCAAGATCAAGATTTAAAAGAAAGAGCTCAAAGGGTAAGTCACCATTGAATCTAGGATTTGATTTCTATAGTTAAATTATATTTCATCAGTTTCTGCTATTACTATGTTGCCTGGTCATAGCTAAAAGGTTTAAGTAATGGAATTTTTACATAACTTACTTCTTAATTGAAAAAATATTTCTTAAGATTTACCTGTGTGTACAGTCTTGCTAGAGATGTGGGGGAATTCTAAGATGACTTTTAGGTTTGGAGCAGCCTGGTGTCTAGTATACTCTATAAACTTAATTTGTTATCTTTTCAGTGAAATTGTTCTAAGTTCTGATTGCATTTTCTGGTGAGATTAATATTGTCTTGTATTAAACTAAATTTCTAAGTGGCATAGAGTTTTTGGAAATTATCTTCAGCCATGAAACTTGAATCTGTTAATATGACTTAATATTCTTGAATTGTTTTTCTGAAGTAAAAAAGTCATAGTAAGAAATTGCCTACACTGACTTTTTTTTTTTTTTTTTTTTTTTGACATACATCTGACAAATTTTAATGTGTGTCTATTCTGGAATGGCCAAATCAGCCTAATCAGTCTTCAGAGCTTAGAGGCTGAAAATGCTGGTAGTGTGACTAGCAGGTCATGTGACTATTGCAGGAGATAGGAAAGGCTGGAAGGGTATAGTGTCACTGGTTTGGGCATTTAGAAAATGAGACTTCAAGAACAAACATTACAGGCTAGTGCGCGGAAATAAATGATGTGACCCCTTGGTGTTAGCAGAATGGCTGTGTGCCCAGCACTATCAGGCTACCTGATTTCAGTGACTTTCTAGCTTCTGATTAATCTGGATGAAACAAAACCTATAAACATGTGGTATTATTTCTTGTGGATGGCTGCAGGGAAAATACATTTGAACCAGCACCATTTATTGGTAATGCCTTCGGAGACAGAAGATGATTTGTTGGAAGATTAGTTGGGTAGAAAAGATTAGTGTAAATATAGAAATACAGAAGGAAATGTAAAGTTTAAGAAATATGGACAGAAGGATTAAGCATACTTTATGAATTAATGTATGCTCTATGTACTCTTGTGTGTGCGTGTGTGTATGTAGCTGTGCATACATGTGTATGGGCATGTGTGGACCAGAAGTTGATGACGGCTCTCCAGTTATTCTCTACTGTATTTTCTGGGACAAGGCCTTTACCTGGATGCATCTGGCTAGACTTAGACTAGCTGGGCTGCATGTTGCCGGGATCCTTCTGTTACTGGCTTCCAGTGCTGGAATTACAAGAACATTCTGCATGCCCAGCCTTGTAATGTGGATGCTGGGCATTCAGACTAGTTCTCAAGTACTTTACTGACTGAGCCATCCCCCAGCCCTACACAAGTTATCATTAAAGTACTTGCTTAGATGTGTTTTATTATCTATTTGTTTTACAAACTGATAGGATCAAGATGACAGAGCTGTGTCATGAGCATAGTTTTTTTTTTAAAAAGAAAGTAAAAATTTCCAGGGTGATGGCAAATTATTTGAAGTTATAATAAAAAGGAAAACTTTTCTGTCAAATTTGGCTCACTTATAGTGAAATTTTAGTTTGTTGAAAAAAATATCTTGACTATTACATTAATATTACCAACAAAAGCATTTATTTGTATCTACTATATTTTAGAAGATATTCTGGGTGTTCTATATTAATTTCCCATTGTCATAACACTTAGTAGAAGGTGCTGTTAGATTTTTGGTAGATGAGAAAATTGCAATTTAGAAAAATGATGATGTTTGCTTAATTTATGTAATTAGTACAGATACTCACCTGTATTTTTCTATTTGCTGTGTTGTCCCATTGCACTTTGTTATTATTAAGTAATGCCGATTAATATTCAGTAGCTTTTTGGGACATTGAGGAATTTTCTCTTTTGAGATAATATTTCATATAGCTCCAACTGGCCTTGAATTGTCTGACTGTACCTCCCAAGTGCTGGAGTCACAGGCAATCCACCACCATGCCCAGCTAAGGGGGTATTTTGTACTGCATTGGACTGATGGAGTAAAATGTAAAATCTTTCCTAGTATTACAATTGTAGCAGTTTGTTTTTCTGTGTATGCGAAATAGAGAGGTTTTATATTTTCTCACTGCTGAATTTGTTTCTTAACTTTTTATTTTGGTTTAGTTTAATATTTAGCTTGTATCACATTGTACTTAACTTTTTATTTTACAGTGTTTTGTCTCCTACATACGTTCAGTATACCTTATGAAGGATAAGGACGTATTTAATGTGAGCAAGTTACCTATTACTGAATATGCACTGTAAGTATTGATCATAGCTGTGATAACCTGGAGGGATTGTTCCTAGTGTTTCTAAGAGTCCTAATTTAGGGCACTTTTGCTTTACCTTTGGGGACAGTCCATTGAAAGTTTACAGATAGGTATATTAAATTAACTCCTGAAAATTTTAACCAATATTTTAGTGCTTGTTGTCAGGGGATTCAATAAATTTTGTTTATTGTTCCAGTCTATCTCGTATAGACACTTGTAGTTACTGCTGCAATATGTTGCAAGATTTAGTGACTCTGGTTGTCAAATGTATAGAATGACTAACTGGTTTTGTTTGAATAGTTGTGAGATTGCAAAAGCAAAAATAGCCTTTTAACCTATAAAGGAAGTATTGACTCTTTTTGAGAAGGTTTTATCTTCTAAAGACCGAATCTTTAGAAGTACCCTTGAGCTTCATTATAGTTTAATTTTATCTTAGGTTTCCAAGATACAGTATGTTTTAGGTAAGGTCTGAATGCTTGGTTTGTTTTCTATGAATTTGAGTGCCTTCACTTGAGTTTAACAAAGAAAATTTTAAAAGACTTTGAGAATTTATTACATGAGAATATTTGCATCCTTTTTACTCCCCCCTCATAACAGAAAGTTTGACCTGGGTAAGCAGGTGTTTTTATTCTGTTAGATTATATATTTAACGTAACAGTCTGTCAGTTGTAATATTAAAACAAAACAAAACAAAAACAAAAAAAACTCCTAGCAGTGTAAGACAGTGTTAGATAGCATTACTATTTTAGTAATGAATGAAGAGCCATGTGCCATGGAAAACATGCTCTCTTTCCTTATGTTTATTTACTAGTTCTTAGTTTCATCATTTTTTGATATGATCCAAGGATTAGGATTCTTAGTGACTTTTGTATTTTGTGTGAAGTTCAGTGCGCGTTTTCTGGTTGTTGCAGCTGGAATAGTCACAGATAATGGGCATAGGTTAGAGGCTGTTTGTCGCGTCAAGACTAGTAAATGCCCTGCTTGTTGTTGAAGACTTGCTTTTGGTGATATTTATTGAAGGTAAACAGTTATGAAGCCTAAGTTATTAGTGTAGTTTAACTATGTTTTTAGTTTCTATTGATATTCAGATGTGTAATTTTCTTGGGTGTAAGATTTCCTTTAGAAGCCTTTGACAGCTAGGAGAAATACTTTGAGTACCCAATATATGTAGGCCATTACATTCATTGATAGAATTATATGTGTATATATGGTCTTGTCTTCAAGGAATTTGGGTTTCAGTTCCTGAAAACTGTGTCACTGTATTATATTATAGAAACCCTCTCGTGTATATAAACTCACTTCACATCATGACTATAGTAATGACAGAAAGGGACACAGTTGCCATTTTGCAGATAGGAAAACTATCTAGAGAGGTGCATGTTTTGGAGACTATATAACTAGCAAATGACAGCTGTGCGTTTTGAACTTCAGCAGTTCTGTTTCCAAGTTTCTGCTTCTCAGCAATGAGCTTTTCGGTTTTATTGTGAATTATATAGAGGAAATAATGGATAAAGCTGCCATTTATCTTTATTTAGAGGCTTTGTCTCATTATGGAGCCTTGGGAGGCCTGGAGCTGTCCTCTCACTTACAGTGATCTGCTTGCCTCAGTCTCCTGAGTGCTGGGATTAAAGAGTAAAGAGGGGTGCCAGCATGCCTAGCTTAACTTACGCTTTTTCAAAGTTGTATTTCTAACCACCAGTGAGAATTTAGTAAAAACTGTTAGCTTTGATCTTGGAGAAAGACATCCAAAATTTTGCTCTTAAGTAAAACAAACAAAACAAAATAAAATAAAATAAAACCCCAAGGTCTCCCCTTTTAGCTATATTAAAAAGAAAAGTACATTTTTATAGCAGTGGTTATGCCACATTCTTTTTCAGAAGTAGAATTTGAAGTAGGGATGAGGGTATTTGTATTCTTCTATTTTTTGAGAATAACTGTTTTGTCACCCTCAGCCATGCCTTCTACAGTTTATGTAGTAGCTTATGTTTTGCAAAGAACCTTTATAGAGTTGGTTAATTAGGACTTCATAGCATCTGTGAGGTAGACCAGCCAGGTGTTGTTATTATGTGTTGTGAGGAAGCTGAGACTTGAATTTGAAATTGGGTCTAGCATGTGAATTTCTATTTCAGTGCTCTTTCTTCTGTTTTAAAAATTTCATATCAACTCTCTTGAAACATTTTCTGGACAAGTACTCAATACATTTTGGCTTTACTTTGGTTCATTTAATCTGTCAGAATTGATGTATTTCAGACGAATGCTCAAAAAAAAAAAAAAACAAAAAAACATGGAAGTAGATCTGTGCTAGGGAGAAACTTCCACAACACCACAAACCCACCGTCACTATAATGAGATAATCACCTTCAACTTTTCCATTTCTGAAGGTCTCTTGGCCTTGCTGTGGCACCACGGGTAAGATTTCTTCAGAAAATAGAGAAGCAGCCCACCAAAGGATTGGTAGGGAATCAAGTCACTGAAGAGATTGAGCCCAGGGCTCCCTCCCTCACCAACGATGAAGTAGAAGAATTTCGAGCTTATTTCAGTCAAAAAATGTCCATTCTTAACAAAAGTGGAAAAAAACTAGAAGACACCGAACACAGCTTGGCCAGTGGTGATAGTGAAGAACAGGACGGAGACACGGATGAGGAAATGGAAGAGCAACTGGGCAAAGCTAGAGAGCCCGCTGCGGAATCTGTTCTCAATATTGAGGGGGCACAGCAAGAGGGCAAGGAGGCTCCTGTGCAGTTCTTAGACAGAGATGATGATGAGGAAGATGGGCCCGATGCTGATTTCCTCACAGTGAAGCGGCGTGATGTGTTTGGGCTGGATCTTAAAGAGAATGAAGCCTTGTCGGTAAGTTTACTCAGAATGGACTCTTAACTTAGTGCTAATCGCAACCTTTGGAAAGTCACAAGAAGTAACAGCTAAGAGGAGCTTGGAGTGAATGTCTCTGTTGTGCACTCTGCATTTCTCTTTGTATTTAAATACAAGAAAAATGCCAAGGAATTCTCACACTCTTCCTAACTTCAGAAGTCAAGAGGTTGTCAGCCACAATCTTTTTAAAATGGTTTTTTGATGCTATATTTTGAAAGTAGCTGTAGTCATGATTGTAACATGAAGTAAGCAGTGAGATTTATTGGTACTATGTGAGAATCCTTCACTATGAGTCTTAACATCCAGTCTTTTGATGGACTACATTATTGTAAAGAACAGTTGTAATTATGAACACTTTAAAAAAATTACTGTTTCTTCATACATGAGTTCATTTTATTTTGAACAGATTCACCCTTCAATTGCTTCATGTCCGTGCATGTATGATTATGTCTTCTCCATTATACATCTGTGACTGTATCTCTATTTCTGTCTATATCATCTATCTCTTCCCTTTCTATATATAACCTACTGTGGGTATAGAACTGTCCTCTAGAGCAAAGACAACCTTACTAGAGGCCCCACCACTGTAGTAAGCTGTCTTTTTCTCTCTAAGCAGATGTTGGCTGTATTCACATCTTCCTAAGTATGAAATTATTAATTCATTTAAAGATTGTTTATTTTATCTGCAAGAGTGTTTTGCCTGCATGTGTGTCTGCATCTCATTCATGTAGTATTTGTGAAAGCCAGAAGAACTTGGCTCTGGAGTCAGGGGCAGTTGTTATGCATTAGGTGGTTGCTGGCAGCTAAGCTTGAGGCCTCTGTAAGGGTAACAAGTGTTAATTAGCCCCTAAACCCTTCTCTATGCCCATGAAATTTATCTACCTATCTGTCTATCTGTCTATCTTTATAATCATCATCATCATCATTTATCTATTATTTTTATTTTATGTGCACTGGTGTTTTTGCCTGAATGTATATCTGTATCAGGGTGTCATCCCTTGGAACTGGAGTGATAGACAGTTGTGAGTTGCCATTGAACCTGACTGAGAAGAGCAGCCAGTGCTCTTAACCACTGAACCATCTCCCCAGCCCATGAAATTTATTTAATGAGGTACTTCTTTTGAGAACCAAGTTAAAATCTTAAGTAGAAATTTCTCATTACTTTTGATGATCCCCTGAAAGAATTTTGTGGAAAATTCAGCCTAACTCTTACTCATCAAAAAGTATTTCTAAAACTTGCTAGTTACAGCAAGTACCTGGTTTTGTATGGGGAAACTTGAGAAAATGTTTTTTAAAGTAACTAAAGATACAAAGTGGCAGATGGGCTTATTGAGATCTGATTTATTGAGAGGAATGTTTTATAAAAAGCATGTCATTTCCTGAACTACCCTGTGGTGCTGTTTATATAGGCAGAGAAAATCTGGAGCAAAATTCTGTACTGACCTATTCTGCTTTAAATTAAGCTATTTAAGTCTATGACTCCTTTAAATAATGAGTGAAATAAGAATAAGACATTGGATTTTATTCTAATTAAGTCATTGATGATTGATGTTGATTGTCAACTTGACTGGATTGAGAGTCATCAAATAGATTTGCATAGCACTCTGTTTTTAAAACATCTTTCTACAAAGTTGAATTCATGTAACACATGGTTAAAAAAAATCCCCAGTGAAGTACATTTTAGCTGGAAGGAAAGATTTTAATCACGGTCACAATCCAGAGTGAAACAGCCCATCAGTAAAACATTGCTTCTCTTTGTAATAAGTCACTTCATTCCGTTCTCAAGCACTGATCTGACCTGGCTCTTGTAGTTGGCAGTTTTGGGAGTGACATCGAATTTGGGGACTTTGTGCTTGTGTCCTTCCTTCCTTCTATATCACCAGCAGCTTGTTCCGTGTGGTTGCTGAGTTCTACTTCCTCGCATGAGGATTTGCAAGGCATTGTTCACAGTTTCTGGTGGTTATGACAAAGCTGTGAGTGTACGGCCCTTTTCATTTCTTTGGGATGTCAGGCAAGTAAGTGTATGTTTTCTTTGAGAGAAGCCCTACAGTTACTTACCAAATGGATTGTTTGAACATTCACCAGTCTTTAAAACTCTTAATATTGCTGGTTTTTGAATTCAGCTATGTAGCCAAGTCTATTAAAGTTTTATGGCATTTCCCTTGATGACTAATGGTGAACATCCCATCACCCTATATTTGCCGTCTATATATCTTTTATGAAAAAATGTTTATCTTTTGATTTTTGAGGAATTGTGTTCCTTACGTTACTGAGTTGATCACGTACTCTAGATCCCTATCTCTCATTACATGTGCTTTGCTAGTATTTCTTTCAGTTAGGTCTTACAAAGAGCAGAAATACTAAATTTTCAAGTTTTATTATCTTTTAAAATTTATCACTATTGTATCTGGTAAGTTTGTGGCCAATAGAAGGTTATGAAAATCTTGTACTATGTTTTCTTTCAGAACTCTTAGGGATTTAGCCTTTTATTTAGAACTAAAATTTATTTCAACGTAATTTTTGTGAATGGTTCTAAGTCTGACTTAACCTTGTTTTTTATTGCTATCAGTAGATCCCTTGACTTTTATCAAAGAGATGATGTTTTCCATTGCGTTACCGTATTACCGTGACTTCTTGTTACAGTTGGTTGATAGATGCGCCCCTCTCTCTCTCTCTCTCTCTCTCTCTCTCTCTCTCTCTCTCTTTCTCTCTCTTTTTCTCTCTCTTTCTCTCTTTCTCTCTCTCTTTCTCTCTCTCTCTCTCTGTTGTGATTTCTGTTGTGCTGTGTTTATGTTTTCACAATGCTCACTAATGATGTCTGTCACATTTACAGTAGCTCCATAGTAAATCTTTAATCAAATTGCTTTCAGGTTTCCGGTTTGGTATCCTTTTCTCTACTCTAAATGTTGGCTGTCTTGGTACCATTACATTTCCTTAGGCTTTAAAATTAGCTACTTGATTCGCATACAAAGCCTGCTGGTGTCTTCATTAACATCGCGTTGAGGTTTTGAATGTGTTTGGAGCCAATTGACGGCTCAGTCTTTTGACTTTGTGATAATCTTTACCTTTTTTAAGGTCTTAAAAAAAACTACCTTTCAGCATTGCTTACACATACTGCACACATATTTTGTTAGATTAATCTTTTGCTATTTGGTTTTTTCTGTACTATTTTACATGAAACTCTAAAAAAATTTCAGTTTGTGGGAGGTTGAGTGCTTTCAAATATGTTTGTAGAATTTTGTTTGTAGATGCCATACCAAACTTGCTAGAGAACTGGCTTCATTATTTATAATCTGAACTCTCCAAATTGTCTCATGGGAAAAAAGAAAATTCACCAAAGTAATTGCAGGTTGGAGTGGAAATAGATAGAAATGCAGGTAACATGGGATTTGTCTAGTGACATATCACCAACACTGTAACAATATTTATTTGGCAGTGTATACCAAATATCTTTGTTATAAATGCTCTTTTTTTTTTTTTTTTTTTTTTTTTTTGAAGATGGGGTGTTGTCTAGATTTGATTTGAAATCCTCGGGGTCACCGTATCAATCACAATGTTCACATGCAGTCAAAGTCTCTCTTTTTAACCATGACAAGTAAAGGTTGTTATCTACTATTTCACAGAGGAAGGAATAAAAAACAGAACAAAACAAAACAAAGACTTGTAGATGACATGTCAAAGGTCACAAGGGAAGAAAATGCTCAGTAGATAGGCCTGCAGTTCCTCGGCTGACCTTTCCTCCCTCCGGATGGTTACAGTCTGTGCCTTGTTGACCTAAAATCCGGTCAGTACACACAGAAGCCTGTAGTTTTTCACCTTTTACATTCTAAGGTTGATTATGTGTATGACAGGCTCAGCAGTGCCATTTTAAAACTTAGCAGCACACATACCAGTTTTAATTAAGATTTGATTAATGCTCATAATTTGTTTTTTTATGTTGTAGATCTGATTCTGGATCTTGCCTGTATTGTCTTAAGGAATACATTCATCCCTAGTGTTCTAGGAAATCAGTGTTGGCATAGATTAGCTAACTTCAAAGCTTATTTGTGAGTACACTTGTACTAAAATATTCCAACTTTAAAGTGATGATTCGGATGCAGGAACTAAACCTTTTCTGTCTCTTGTCTTTCTGCTTGTCTTTACCTTCTCTTTTATTATTTTATTTTTACCTTTTCTTTAATTCTCGCTTACCAGCAATGGTTACTGGATACATCAAAGGTGGATTTCAGGGATTTGCTCTTTCAAGGGACACCACCACAATTGGGTCTTGAGTCTTTGGGCTTTGCTATGGTTTCAGTTTGTCTTTTTAAATTCAGGTGTTTCTAATAAAACAGCAAGTGCTGGGCTTATAAAAGGTAACAGAGTCATGAGGGCGCTTTCCTTTTGAACTGGATAGATTGAAGCTTTTGTAAAAGCAGCTTTATCTGTTGACCCGTTAGCTTTCTTTTTGTTGTATCTGCTTCTCTGCCAGGAGAGGATATTACATTCTTCCTCTGAGACCATTTGACGATGCCTCAAAAACGCCTTCCCCAGATACCATGCTAACCCCGAATATTGGACTTTTCAACTTCCAGTGGTGTGGGAAACATATTTATAAATTACCTGGTCTCGGATATTTTGTTATAGCTGTGTGTCTAATTTCAATAGGTGTATGCAGTGGGAGTCTCTTGAGATCAGGTAGTACTTGACATGCACACCGTACAGTTGAACATTCATGTCGGTGTATGTGGAGGCTGGATATGGATGTCGGGCATTCTCTTTTGATCTTCACCTTGTGTTTTTTGAGACGGGATCTTACTGATTGAACAAGTCAGCTAGACTTGCTGGCTGTATCCAGGTCACAAGTGGACACTGCTGCACTTGGAATTTATGTAGATTCTAGGAATCTGAATGCTTGGTTATCATGTTGGTCAGAAGCATTTATCCGCTGAGCCCCCTCCCTAGCCATCTCTGCAGTATTTTTTATCAGACACATAACCAATTCTTGTTTGTAGCAATGAGGCCATTTTTTTTTCTTTTTTAAAAAAATAATTTATTATTTTCATGTTTATTATTATTTGTTAAAAACTTATGTGCAGTCATATTTTGCCTGCGTGTATGTCTGTGTGAGGGTGTCAGATCCCCTCGAGGTGGAGTTACAGACAGTCTTGAGCTGCCATGTGGGTGCTGGGAACTGAACCCCAGTCATCTGGAGGAACACCATAACCACTGAGACACCCGTTCAGTTTTTGAGGTCATTTTCTTAAATGAGCTCTCATGTCATTTGTTGAACTGTGTTAAATTCCTAGTATCAAAGGGGAAAAAGATAAGCATGGTTCTCTTCCTTTTTAACTCCCTCCCTCCCTCCCTCCCTCCCTCCCTCCCTCCCTCCCTCCCTCCCTCCCCTTTCAAAATTTTAAGCCAAGAATGTTTTCCTTATTACATGGGTAATGGATCATGATCATATTTAGATATCTCTGCTTGCCTCCCAAAAAGATGTTGTCATTTTTGTTTTCCCCCCTTTTAACCTTGCCTGCTGGCTGTTAGAATAGAGGTGGCTGACAGTCTTGATATACTGTTGGCTGTAGAATCTGCTGGCTTTTATTTGGCATAATAAATGCTTCGATACCATAGGGTTTATGAGTACTGGGTGGCCCGTTGTCAGCAGTGGGAGACTTGGGGACATTGCCTACTGGAGCTGTGGCAGAAAGACCTACTCCAGGCCAAGCCTCTCTAGGCCAAGCTGCAGGCATGAGGCTCTGCTCTTCCGAGCCTGAAGGGAGAAGAACCAGAGTCCCCTTGTTATGTGCTAAGCAGAGACACCAGGAGCGTTTGCTGCTACTTTTTAAGGTTTGGCTCACATGATCAGAGAAGGCTGTAGATGGCACAAAAAATTAGGTTCAGACCCAGAAAATCTCTAAACAGACACTGCATGCTTAAAAATGTGCTTAGATGATAGAGAAAAGAAAATGGGTGTGTATAGCCATAGAAAAATAGTTTGAAAATAATAAAGTCTTTAAAAATAATTTAAAAATAATGAGTAAAGCAATATAAAGGAAAAGAGCCACATAAGGATGGGAAATACACAGGGTATCTGGTTTCTTAGGTGCTTTGTTGACTTTCAATTTTTTAAGTGCTAATTTTGTTTATCCATCTATGAATTGATGTACGCCTGATTTGTTTTAATGCATTTGGCATTTGCAAATAATACTGCTTGAAGGAGATTGGTATATGGTTTTAGGTGAACATTGATATTTATTGTTGGAAATACTCACGTACAAGAGCTGAGTCCAGTGCTAGTTATATATGTTTAAGCCTTGAGTTGTTAGGTTGCTTCCCAGAGGCGTTGTGCTCTTTGCAGTAGTATCTGAGGGTCCCATTCTCATTTCCTCACGCCACTGCTTATTGTGTATTATCTCGGTTATTACTGTTTGAGTATATATGGAGTATCGCCACATTGCGGGGTGTTATTTTTGGGGGGGGGGATGTCTTTCTTTCATGTGCATTGAGGCCTTTGGCCTTTGTTTTATAGTTAGGTTGATGATACTGAGCATAAACATTAAAGGAATACTTGTTCACTTGTATATGTTAAAGAAGTATTTAGAAGGAGAGTATGCAAGGATCTAGGAAAACAGGAATTTACCTTAGAAAAAGGACTTTGCTAATAATGGTAGTTAGAAGGGCATTTAAGCAAGAAAATATCATGAACAAGGAAAGACTTGGAGATGGAAATGTGTTATGTTATGGCTGGAAACTGGGTTGATTGTGAATATACATGTAAGGGGTTAAGTTGAACTTGGTTGTGCTGGAGGGTCTGACCCGTGTATGAAGTCACTTACCCTTTTGTTTCACTTGATTTTATGTATTAAGTCATTTAAGGTGGACCAGTCTAGTCCATGACTAAATAATTGATAGCAGATGGGTTCATCTTTTGTGTAAACTGATTATTTGATAGTAATTGCTAGATTTCTCTATTAGCTAGAAAGATAAATTGAGTTTTAACTGGATTGGCCAGAATACAGTGATTGCTGAGACCTACGTCTGGTATGTTTCAGAGGAATTTTGACATGGTTATTAATTTCCTGTTTCTCAGACGTATCAGATGGAAAGTATGGAATGTAAGAATCATGGCAAAGAAATGCCATAGTTTTAGATTGAGAATTTGGGAAGCAAAATGTTTTTTGGTCTCTTGAACATTGCTTTTTTAATTTCTGTGGAGCTTGTTTGTCTATTAATATCTCTGACCCAATCCCCCCTTCCTCCTCCTTTTTCAATTTATCCTAATTTTTTCCCCTCTTATTCTGTCCCTTGGGTTGTTAATTCAGTACCAATGGATTTTCTCAAATGTATCCTCCAACATAGCTGTCAAAATCATTTTAAATAGCTGATCAGTACTGTTAATGAACTTCTTGCTTAGCATATTCTAACCTTCAAGTTACTGATTTGTGGAATTGTTCCAGCTGATACCATCAGTCTTCTATGGCTTCTGGTCTTTTCTGGGCATGTGGAATACTGTATGCTGTATACACTGTACCTCAGAGAACAGTTAACATGCACATCCAAAGTAAGATGGAAGAGCATTTGTGTAATAATTTTGGATGTGGTAGAAAAAGCTTCCAGTAGATTGAACCTCTTGCAGATAGGGTGCAATATTGGAGAAAATGCAAAACTTGAGTACTTTATAATGAGTAAAAGTAAGCAGATTTTAAAGGGCAAACAAAATTTTCAAGAAAGAGGGCTGGAGAGATGGCTTATCAGTTAAGAACAGTGTCTTCTCTTCCAGGGGGCCCTTAATTGCACTCCCAGTCCCACGTGGGGGCTCACAACTGTCTCTAAATCCAGTTTCAGGAGATGTTAACCCTCTTCTGGTCTCTGAGGGAGGGCACTGTGCACCACACACATACATATTGGAAAAACACCCATACACATGAAATTTAAAAGTGGATATTTCTAGAAAGGGCTAGCATAGGGTAGGGTAGATTTCCTGTGTTGCTGGCTTAGACCTGAGAATAAGCCATAGTACCATCACGAGAGACAAACTCCTATTGAGGTTTGAATTTTTTCTTCATTTAAAATTTTATTTAAAAATTTATTTTTTGGTTATTTATTTTTGAGGAGAGGGCAGTAAACAAGGTTGCTAGAGAATGAGTCAGATGTCTGGAAGAGCCACACAGTGGAGCGCTCCAAGTCATGATAAGAAAATTTTAACTTTGTTTTGTCAGCAAGTGGTAGAAAATCTGATTAAACTTCAGAAGACATACAAAGGCATTGAGAATCTGGGCTACATTATCAACTACTGTGGCCGAATTGGTGTTGGAGAACACCATAGCTAGCAATTGCGGAATGCTTATTTCTTGACTTACATGATATGTTTCTAAGGCACTGTGTTCTTGGTCATACACCTGACCTGTTCTAAAAAGTTAAGGAGTGATAGCCTTTGTCGTTAAACATTTCAGAACATTTGAGAGGGTTGAATGTATGAATAGTATATACTCCAATTACAGTTGAATTAAAACAGAAATCAATAGGACATGTTCAGAAACAATGTGTCTGTTAAGGGTTTTAAAATAGTGCCATTGCTAATTATTTGTTTTGCTCTCCAGCTGTTATATTAACAAAGGTGATCATTGTTAACACTGATGAAGTACTAATGAGAAATGGGATGCATATGGATTATTGAAGTTAATATCTAGTGGTTTTCAAGGCTAGTAGTGCTGATAATAAAATTTGTAATTGTATGCTATATATTAAATATTGATTTATTATAACTTGTGTGAGTCTTTCTGAGGAAACATAGACAAAAATCTATTCTTCCCAGATAGGGTACTATTGGTAGAGCAATAACAGTTCTTGGTGAGCCAGAGAGCTTACTGGGTTTCCTTACAGGAGGAATTGCTTCCCGTGTATCACCTCAACATAGGTGACTCTTCCATCAGCTAAAAGGGGGTGTCCTCCCTCAGATTACCTTTCTCCTTTATATATTCTAGCACCTCCATAGACAACATACAGCTGGACAGAGTTACACATAGCTGGGGTATGGGATGAGAGAGGTCTGGGCATCCATGGCTGCTTTTATTAAGGTGTAATGGTTGGATAGTGTTGCATCAGTGTCGTTATTATTCATGGGAACATAAGGGGTGGAGCATTGCTCTGGTATTTAATTCACTTGCTTCAGTTTACTCACAAGACTATATTTTTCAGGTAAAAATTTAAAGTATTTTTGGTAGTTAAAGGTCATAGACCGACACTTTATTCCTCAAAAAGTGAAGATGTAAGTTTTCTATTAAATACTTTGTATGATTGCTTGGCCATCTCTCCTTATGCTTCCTACTTATACAACACTGCTGCAGGTTGGTTCTGTAAATGCCTACATATAGCACGTGCAAGACATTATAACATAAACTTAGTGAATCATACTTAAGGTATAAGGTTTTGTTAATGAAATTTATTTTCCATGAATGAGTTCATATCAGAACTTAAGTATTTAATCATTTAAAGTACAGCACTTCAAGTAGTTTAATTTTAATGAAACAGAATTGCTCTTTCAAGATTATTATTATAGTAACCATTTATAATTTTGTAGAATGTTTTATTGGTAAGAGATAAGGTAAAGCAGATATCTGAACACTGTATTTTCTGAAAGTTTACTAGCACTTCATTTACTGTGGTAGACAAATCTGTAAATACTGTATAAAATGATTGGACTTGTAATTTCTTTTTAAAAAAACTGATTAGAGTCTAGTTATAATTGAAGCTAACATTTTCAAGTCTGTATCAAATACAGCTGTTTCTTTGAAAGTTGTAGTTGATGAGAAGCCATATTTAGATTCTGTTATGAAGGAGTCAGTTGGGGTGTCATTAATGTTTTTTTGCTTTGGGAAACAACCAGGAAAGCTAATCTCTTTTGTTTCAGTATTTTTAGCAATGAATGATGCTATAGTAGTTTGTTTCAACTTTGGTTTTGGCAGATGTGAAAGTCACAGAGTAGCTGTGTAGGTTTATTTTCCAAATGTACTAATTTAAAACCAATGGCAATTGTGAGCCCCAAGTTTTCTATCAATTTGCTAAAACTTACTGAGCTACAACTGTTGAGATAGCTAGGTAGGTAACGGTGTCTGCCACCCAGCTCCATGCCTTGAGTTTGATCCAGAAGACCTCCATGAAGGAAAGAGAGAATGGGCTCCTGAAAGTTGTCCTGTGACTACATGCGTCACATCCAGAATGGATAAATAGGGTAATAAAATGCCTTATAAATCAAAATGTTTTTGTATTACTTGGTTTCTCCCTAGCTACCTGAGCTATCTAGTTTCAGTTTCTTGGTCACCCAAGCAATGTTGGGGAAATGGGTTTCACCTTATGTAGTGGGTCTTAAATCTAATTGCTTGGTTAGTCAGGAAAGCTTTGTCCTGTTGTGCTAGTGCATCTTACATGCAGGTTATCTTTGTAGATCTAAGGGCTTGAGGCTAGGTTAGTATTCACCTTTCTCCTTTGGTAGCCTGCAAGTACCTTCCAGTACCATACACACTAGTTAGCAGGGTGAAGGCTCTATGCAGGCATCAGCTTGACTTCATGTTCAGTGAGTTATGTAGGTGTTGTCTTCAGCCCTAGAGCCTTACCATCAGTCTGTGGAGAATAATCAATAGCGTTGGCAACAATATGGGTTGTTTAGGGGTTTCCATAGAGCCCCTTTGGCCAACAGCTTGATTAGATGTAACCCATTCTCAAAACTAGAGGCTTCATTTGTTGACAAGAGTTATCCAGTTTAGACTTTGTCTCCCTATTATTTGGATTCCATTTAGAGTACCCGTGTGTGTGTGTGTGTGTGTGTGTGTGTGTGTGTGTGTGTGTGTGTGTGTGTGTGTGTGTGTGTGTGTGTGTTTTAGGAATCTTCTACTGTATTAGGTTTTCTTCTGAACCTACAAATGGTTATTATTAGCTGTTTCTCTCTCAGCCCCTCTCCCTGCCATAAAGCCTAAAATACTATTTTTCTCTTTATAGTTTTGTCTGTCTTCCTGTCTGTCTGCCTATCTTCTATCATCTTATCTATCTATCTATCTATCTATCTATCTATCTATCTGTACTTAGTTCAGAGTCAGCTGAGCTAATAGATATTTGTGGGTAATTTTCTTTTGCCATAAAGCTTTTCAGGTCATTATATGGAAAAGCTTTGCTTTTTTTTTTTTTTTTTATGAGACAGTATGAGGGAATAGTTAATATTGATAATAAGTTTTGATCATAACTCAGCTGTGTAAAAACTATGAATTCTGAGAAATATTTCTTAGAATAGAAAGAGTGACTAATGTTCAGGGACTGATCAGGCAGTTAATAATTGTACTTGACAAATAAATATTGGCTGTTTTTACTTTGGGTTATTTTTTTCTTAATTCTGAAGTGAAGAAAAACTATCCCAAAGCTATAGGAAGTTGACTCTTTTTTAAAAAATACTTAGTTACTGGCTATACTAATATCCTTTTTAGGGTTTTTATAGTTTCTGCTTTACAGATGTTGTCCACACCACAGGATTGCTAATTTGTAGTAAGCTTTATTGAATGTGATTGTGTTGGCTGATTTTTTTAAAAAATATTGTTGACTTGGTGATACATCTGCCAGAGCTTGTGTATTAGAATGCTCACGGACTGCTGGGTGGTGCTTACATAGAAGAAGGTATACAGTGTACACACATGGGAAAGTCAAACTCCCTGAGATCACAGTGTGTTATTCAGCTGCATTCATCAGATTATAGCCAATAGAAAGCTTTAGATTAACAATTGTGAGAATGAGCACATAGATAGTTAGAGGCCACTTTCCGTTGCGCCTGTGTTTTTACGGGGTACCTTATTTGCTGCTTGCTTAGGTTTTGTATGTTTTGAATTTGTCTGTTGGTTTAATATACAGACTAGACTTGATTTCTGTTTTACATGGGACTAAATTTGTAAGTTTGTCCCTGTAACATCCTTGTAGGTCGGCCACCCCAGCAGCGCACTACTTTTCTGTGGCACTCAGGTTGGCTTCTTTTAGAGGCCCCATCAGTGTGGCCTGCCTACAACAAACAAGGGGACGCTCTCATGATGTGGAGAACATCTCATCCATTCTTTATGGATTCTGATGCCCAGTAGGTTTTTGCTAACTTTACAGTGAAGAAAGTGAATCTGGCCTGTCTTAGTTTCTCCAGTTTTATTAGTATTAGTTGAAAGATGACCAAGTCGTAAAGTTATTTATTTGGTAGGCTAGTCGCTCCTGTCGTTCCTCACATCTGAATACATATTAGTGATCTCTCTTGATATAGGAATGTATACTGAAGAAATAAAGTAAATGCAAAACAAATTTTAATTGTAGCCTGGTTCTATGCTGAAGTTTCTGTGAAGTACTTCTTCCCATGATGTGGGCAGAGAAGGAAGTGGAGGAAGGTGCTGTGCTGGGGGAGGGCGTGGCCTTCTGAAGTCTGTAGTCTGTGTTTCTATCTCTGGTAAACTTCAGCATCCTAATTATAGCATCTGTTTCTCTTGTCTTTCTCTCTACAAAAAAATTCCTCATTCACCTTCATTTCTATCTTCTGTCTCTTTTCCTGTCTATTTAAAAGGTATTTAATCTCCTAAGATTCATGTTTGATAACAGAATGTCTGATTTATAATAACTCAGTTGCTCTTCCAGATTTTTGTATAAATTGTACATATTAGTTATAATTTTATACAATTAGTTGGTTAAAATATTTACCAGTAATCATATTTTTACAGTTGGAGGCTATTTTGGGGGATTTGGTAGCAGATGCATGTACTTGACACTTTTCATTATGATAATTTTCAGATTTGTCAAGGTTCTTAAGTCCAGTTGCCAATAGTTTTATGGCCAAGTGTTCCTCTTAAGAGTTTTTGACTAAGAGGGTATTTAGCTTTGTCAATACCAACCTTTACATTTTTTCTGTCCTGGGGCTAGAGAGATGGTACAGCAGTTATAAGTGCTTCCAACTTAGTTCATAGTACCATGTCAGACTGTTTACAACTGCCTGTAACTAGGGCCAGGGGATCTGGTGAACTCATCTGGGGAGGGGATCCCTGTTAAAAATGCTGCTAATATATCATCAAATACACACACACACACACACACACACACACACACACACACACACACACACACACACACACACACGGCACCATAGCAGATGCACACACATATAAAGCAAGAATTTTAAAACAAAACAAAATTTAGCTGCCTTAATGATGAACTTTCTATTAATTGTCTTGTGATTCTGTTTAGATTTTACCAAACTTATTAACTCTACCCCCCAGAGCTATTTGTCATCTTAGAAACTGTTGGTCTAACGTTAATTTCTTTGTTCTTGATGCCTCTGATCATCACAGAGAAACCATTATTTAAAAAAAAAAAATTTTAGTTAACATATAATTGGATACTTTTGGTGTTTAATTTAATATTTTAATAAGTGTTTCTAACATACCGTATGTTAGACCTATAGTAAACCAGGATGGTTAGATTTTATCACCTGAACAGATTTGTCACTGAACCAGATTTATTTGCCTCTGGTCCTTATAATTAATTAGTCTCCATTTGTTTGATGGCGCTTTCCTGGTTGTCTGTTAGCTTCAGCTTTCTTACTGTCTCCTGTCTTCTCTGTTGTGTATATAATTCTTCAGCAACCAGTACATTCACTTACTTTTTTTTTTTTTTTTACTCATCTACCTGGCAAGATTCAAACCAGATTCACTTTTGCTGTCCAACTTGCCTATTTTATGCCTGGGCACCATAGCATCTCAGCTGTGCCCCTCACTGTTACTGCTGGAGATAGCATCAAATTTTCATTATTGTATAGCCTCCTGCCCATCATTCCTTGTGTACCTTACTCGTATGATAGCTAGGAAGAAATGTTTATCATTTAGAACTGACCTAGATTCTTGGTAAGTAAACTGACATGTAGTGTAAATTCATGTCAGTGGGTATGCAAGATCTTTGATAATGTATGTTTTATTTTAAAAATGTATATTACCAATTTATATGGGATTTAAAATACCATAAGTAAATGTATATCAAATATTGAAACTTAAATACAGCCTTTGGTTTTGTAAGATATTAGGGTGGGGGAATGCAATAATAGGAGTGTTTCTGTAGTACACTATTACAAATAGTGACATAAGGAAATATGAACTTACCATTTTACTTTTTCCTAGGTCAGACGTGTTAAATAGAATTCATTTGGCTAAAGGCAAAGGATCTGCAGCACTAAACTTCTTTCTGTGTGGAGGGCTGAGCCATAGTCTTGTCCTTTTCAGACACCTGAGGCTGGCTGTGCTGGCCTGTTTCACAGACATGCCCAGGGGCGCATGTTCCCAATGACATTAAGTTCTGTCAAGTTAATAGTTCACATTAACCATCACAGAGGTCTAAGCTTTATTTTAGCCATCGCTATATATTCTTCCTTAATGGGCAGAGACAGTCACTAAAATTTGTTGAAAAAATTTATCAAGAGTAGAAAATTGAATAAACAAAGTAATTGACTCACTAAGTGTGTGTTATTATATCTCTAGCTATATAACAAACCCTAATTTTTATGCCTGTTACTTGCCACAGCATGTGTTTAATTAAACAATGGTACAAATACAAGGTATGAAATGAAAAAAGTTTAAGTGTCTCCCATTTTATTTTATTATGACATGAGATCTCAAAGAACTTTGTTTTTTGCATTCTCATAACTAGGGGACTGTCTGAGCAGCTATCAAGAGTGAGCCAACTGATCTCTTTTCAGCTTCATTGAGTACTAAAAGCAGGGATACTTTTCAGGAAGACTGTTTTGAATCTCTTATGAAAGTAATTCTGTTCCATACATACTTTTCTCTTTCTCTTGGAGAAAATAGTCTGGAGGTAACCATTCTTTCTTTGGTCTGAATTTATTTTGCTTGGTAGTAACTGTTTGAAGTGGAATAATATTTTTGGTCTTCTGATTCTAATCTTTCTAAATGACTTTTAATGCCAACTTTAAAAATGTTTTAGACTCAAAATATCTTGTAGTAAACTTTGGCTTGGTGAGCCTACCTCCACATTGCTGTGTTCATCTCAGTAATTTGTTTTGTGAGAGCTCCTTGTTAGATGGAACACCTGGAAAAACTGTGGACCATGAATTATCAAGGTAGGGATTGTGGAGAAAGGGCCAAGCATAAATTCAGGCTTGTTGTCTTTTAAAGCATTTCAGCAGCTCTAGTGGTGGTGATCCTGTTCCAACTGAGGAACCTTTGACTTGTGCCTCTAGAGGCAGGATAAGATGGAGGAAGTGGTCTTGCATAAGACGTAATAAAGCACTGATAGCTTGGGGATCTCTGCATACAGATTCCCTGAAACATATATTTGCTAAAAGCATAATGTAGAAACCACGAGAAATGTTCTATGAATAGGAAATAAAGTTAATACACCATTAAATAAATGTATGGGACATTTTCAGCAGTAATATATTAAAAATTGAAGTTTGAGTTTGTACTTTTCAAAAAGTGAGCATTATTGCTATCTATTATTCACCAGTACTTCTGAGTTGCCTTTCTGGCAGTTGGATTGGAATAATAGTCCTTTTGGATCGAAATTGCTGTTCTTGACTTTCTTAAATTATTAAAAAAATGAAAGCCTATACATATAGATGAAAAATTATTAGCAGGTCATAGCTGGCGGTGCTTTTGATGGTCCCAGTAGTATACATGGGTAACGGTTCATTTACTCAGTCTGAGTAATTTACTGAATCTCTAACTATTGAGAACATTAATATTACAGCCTACCAGGTGTGAGTCAGAAGTAACCTTTCTTTAACCATTTGTTCCAAACTCTAATGATTTGCCATAATCTCCTTATAGGAGACATTATAAAGCTCTACTGGAGAGCAAATAACTTGACCTTATTTTAAGCATTGGACATTTTCATCCAAAGTCAAAGAAAAGAACATTTTGTACAGTAAAAACATTCCACTGTTGACTTTTATTACAAGTGCTATAGTAATAGGAAAAGTTTTCGTCTAGTACCTACTAAAATCAATCTTAATCTTAATAATTTATTCAGTTCAGGGAGTTTTAATGGTGTGAAATATGTGGGTATCTTAATTCTCCAAAAAATTTTGCAAGATATTGTTTCAATAGGAGTCTTTATAGAAATTCTCAAATATGTCAAAATGAAAATTAATTATTAGTGACTCTTCTTAAATAATTTCAAATGAACTGAAATAGTTAGATCGATTGATGCATTACTTCAAGAATAATTTTGTAGATATGCATTAAACAAGGATTAAAAGAATTCTTCTCTTCTTAATTCCGTGTACTTGTCTCTTTACATTTTACCTAAAATAATGAAGAGTTAAATTTGGTGTCATAGACTTGTGTGCTTGGATCCTAAAGAGAACAGTGAAAATGGTCATAGTTGCTGAGTAATTGTAAGAAGTTAGAAAACAGACAATGACTGTCATTATAAAAGGTTTAGATATAAATCCTGATAGTGAGATCTTTTTCGGTAAACGAGTTTGTGAAGTAGAAGGGATCAGCATGGAGGAGAAAAAGGAGTGGGCACTAGGACCCTGTGTGAGCTCTTTCTGAATAGGATTGCCAGGGTAGGAATTCCAGAGCTTATCTGAAAGGTTGTCTATGTTCTGCTCTTAATAGATACCCACATCTAGTGCTTTTTTTTTTTTTTTTTTTTTTTTTTTTTTTTTTTTTTTTTTTTTTTTTTTTTTTTTTTTTGTAGTAGAGTGAAAATATATGTGCAGGCAATGCAAGTATTGTCACTGTTTTACTCCAGTGCTTCCTAACCTCTGGCTCTTAGATTCTTCCTCCCTCCCTTCCTCAGTATTTCCTGAGTCTCAGGGGAAGGGATATACCGTTCCTTTACCCATCAAGATAAGGGCGCCGCTATTGTACTTTCAGGGATCACTTCCTATTCTGGTCATTCTTATAGTTTATTGATGCCACAGCTGGATAGGACTATTGATTGCTTTACTCCCTTGGCAGTTTACAGAGTGCATTTTGGTATTATGAAAGCTAGACTGTAGGAGGGAGGCTTTCTGATGTTTTAATCTGTTATTTTTTTTTTTTCTCTAGCTATTCTTCTAAAATAACTGAGTTATCAGGTGAGACAGCTGTGTCTGAAGTGTGCAGTTTCTTCAGGATTGCCTCTCGACAGTTGGAGATAAATGTCTACTGCTGAACATATCAAAGTAGTTTTCATATGTATAGAATGACATGCATTTCTGCTTTCATGTTACATAATAGTTTGTTATTTTCATGGTGAATATTTGGTGATATGGTTCACAGTAAGTTTGCTTTTACTTTTTTTTTTTTTTTAAGAGAACTGACGTTGTTCAGAGTTGCTTAGGATTTAACCGATGGCTCTGCTGTTGTTTTCCTTGTATAGAATAATATGATCCCATTGATAGACTATGTTTGAGTCATTCCTCGAAGGGATTCTAGTCGCAAAACATCTGGTATATATGAATCTTTTTTCCTCAATTTGTTGATCATTTTTTCAACTTTGTTGTAAAGTCAACACATAATAGTTAGTCCTATTTATTTTTTAGCAGAATTCTCCATAAAACACACCTATATACAGACAGTTTTAGTGTCCTTATATCTCACTGTGACTTGCAGAGTACTTGATGAGTTAATAGAGTCAAAGAGATTTTATTTCATTGCATCCAGATGAGGACATGCACTGTAGGAGTGATACTGGAGGTTGATGCTGTCTGAGGGACAGGGTTACTGCTGTCTCAGTTTCAAAGGCTTCTTGCATTCTCCCATCAGTGTCAGGAGAATTCATAGTGCATAAACGTCTAAAAGATACTTTAAAAGTAATCAAGTTATCAGGTCAGACATCTGTGTTCATAGAGATGTTTGGAGTTACTTAACATCTGAAAGTTAATATGTATCAGGAATGTACTGTATCGCCAAGTACCATGCTCTGTCATGTTGAATGTTTTAGATATCTTTTAAAAATGGGCTAGAAAACTCTGTGTTTAAAAACTTCCTTATAGTTGTGCTATGCTATACTATAACCAGAGTTATTAGCTAAAGAAGGAAAATTTGTATAAACCAGGGTATTATATGTATTTTAATTGGGGTGCTAGAGAAAAAAAAATAGAATTTGCTCAAAATGTAGGAGGAAAAGCCATTACTATTTCTAGTAAACATTCCATACCCGGGAGTACAGTAAACAGTTCAGGTTTGATATCTGAAAAAAAAAAAAACAAAAAACACTCTGTTATTGAAAGAGAAAAATGTTATGCTTTCATGAGCTTTAAATTATTTGTAGAAAATGTAAGTTAAAAGAAGTTAGCCACTCCATGTTGGTTAGTCTTTATCAACCTGATAGAAGTTAGAGCCATCCGTAAAGATGGGACCTCAGTTGAGAGAGTGCTTCAATTAGATTGGCTCAGGAAAAGTCTCTGGGAGTTTTTTGTTTTGTTTGGTTTTTTGTTCTTTTTTTTTTTTTAACTATTGTGAGAGGGACCAGTAGTTGTGGGCAGTGCTACACTTGGACAGGTAGCCCTGTGTTAAGAGCAGCATCCCCAGCCCTAGGGAGCAGCTAGTAAAGCAACATTTCCTTCCTGGCCTCTACTTCATTTCCTGCTCCCCTAGTCTCCCTGAGTTATGGATGGTGATGTGGAAGTGGAGACTAACGAATCAGTGGCTTTGGGTAAGAACGTCTTATCACAGTAGTACATATCTCAAATTTTGTTGCCTCTGCAAAGAAAAGAATTCAAAATTCTGAGACTTGTGCAAATAGGTCATGCTTTGCTTCAACAGCAAAACATTAGTAATCTTTTCATAGGTTCTATAATGTAAATCTTTATATTTTATTATATCTCTAAAACCCAGACTCATGTTCTTTTTAGATACTGTGTTAGATCAGTGGCAAAACAAAAAAATTAGCTTTCATTAAATAAACAGGTTCCTTCCATGTAGAATGCGGTGAGCCTCACCTGTAGTTTCAGCACTCAGGACTTATAGACAGTGTGAGCCACCATGTGCGTGCTGGGAATAGAGCCCAGGTCCTCTGCAAGAGCAAGTTTTCTCAACCATGGAGCCACCTCCCTAACCCCTAAAAATATACCTTTAAAACAAAAACACAAACAAAACCCATAACAATCTAAAAGCTAGTCATAGAAAATGAGGAAGTACTTCCATAAAGTGACTTTTGATTGTCACCTATAGTAATATATTAAAGCATGAAGACAAAACTATTATTCTTTATAATTACTTTCTTTCTCTATATTACTGTTTTCCTTCCTGACCATAGTCCCTCCTCCCGCCCTAGTTCCTCTCCCACAGCCTCTGCCCATCTGTCCTCCCCACCCACTCCTCCTCTGTCTCTGTTCAGGAAAGGGCAGGTCTCCCATGGATATCAACCAAACATGTGCATATCAAGTTGCAGTAGGACGAGGCACCTCCCTTGTTTTAAGACTGGACAAGGAAAAGGGTCCCAAGAGCCAGCAAAAGAGTTGGAGAAGGCCCCCTCACTCCCACTGTTAGGAGTCCCACAGGAGACCAACAATTGTCATACAATTGCAAAGGGCCTCCCTGATCCCCAGAGGCTCCCTGGTTGTCAGTTCAGTCTCTGTGAGCCCCTGTGAGCCCACGTTAGTTGACTCCGTGCATTTTCTTGTGGTGCTTTGACCCCTCTGGCTTCTCCAATCCTTCTTCCCCTCTTCTGCAGGATTCCTCATAGTTGTCCATGTGTCTCTGCATCTGTACCGCAATCAGTTGCTGGATGAAGCCTCTAACAATTGGACTAGGCACAAACCCAGAGCGTAACAGAATGTTATTAGGCATCATTACATTGCCTTTTTTTCCCCTTCTTTTTGCATCTTGCCAGTCATGTTTGGTTCTCTCCTAGATCTTCTGGGCTATCAGCCTCTGGGCCCTGGTGCTACAGGCAATGTCGGGGCGGGCTCCCTCTGTCTTAATTGGACCAGTCATTGGTTGGCTATGCCCATAGTTTCTGTGCCACATTTACCCTGGCATGTCTTGTAGGCAGGACAACTTGTAGGCAAAAATTATGTAGCTGGGCTGGTGTCCCAATCCCATGGCTGGAAGTCTTGCCTGGTTACAGGAGATGGCCAGTTCAGGGTATGTATTCCCTATTTCTAGGAGTCTTAGCTGGGTCACCCTTGTGGATTCCCGAGAATTTCCATTGCACTAGTTTTTTACTTCACCCCGAAATGCCCCCCTCTCCAGTCTTTTGCGGTAACCCCCACCTCTTCTTTTTCCATCCCCATCCTCCACCAGTCTACCTGTGAAATCTATTTTCCCTTTTCAGGAGATCTCCCCCCTTCCCCCGCAGCCTTCTTTGTTACTTAGCTTCTCTGGGTCTATGGATTATAGCATGGCTATCCTTTATGTTATGACTAATATGCATATGTGAATGATTGCATACCATGCTTATCTTTCTGGGTCTGGATTACCTCACTAAGGATGATTTTTTTTTTTTTTCTTAAATTCTATCATTTGCCTGCAAATTTCCTAATGTCATTGTCTAACAGCTGAGTAATACTCCATTATGTAAATGTACCATGTTTTCTTTATTTTTTGGTTGAAGAGCATCTAGCTTGTTTCCAGTTTCTAGCTATTACAAATAATACTACTATGAACATAGTTGAGCAAATGTTCTTGTGGTATAAAGAGATCGTCCCTTGGGTATATGCCCAAAAGTGATATAGCTGTATAATTATTTTCTGTTACAGACTTTCCACAAGATTCTTTTGTCTTCACCTCCCAAATGCTGAGGTTACAGAAATGTGGTACCAGGACCATCTTAGATGAGATTTTCATGGACCTTCAAGTTAATTAAACATTACACCAAAATAAAGTTTCAATGTAGACCTGAAACACAGGCAGAGCAATATATAGTAATGATACTGTCAGTTCTCCGAGTTGAGGTGGCATCTTCTCTGGGGCTGTAAGTGCTTAAAATTAATGGAAATGACATGACAGTTGTTGGCTGAATTTAAAAAATTAGCTGCTTTAATTTGTACTAAATCCTGATCCTGCCATCTTTTGGATTAAATCTCACCAGCATTAATCATAATATTTATATTATAGAGAAGAGAATACTAACTTTCTCACACTTTAGTTTTAGATCAAGCATAGATTTTTTTCCCTTAGGTAACATTAATTAGGATTAAATGACAACATGCTATTAGAATTCAAGTAAATGAGGTAGCCTGCCTTTAGATTTGACCACGTATCACTTTTGCTGCTGAAATGAAATAAAATTTTTGACTGCAGCTTGAGTAATTTGGCAACCTTATATTAACTAACCCAAGACTTATTTTGTATTTAATCTGTGCCAGTTTACTTCTGCATTGTAAAAGTACTATGATGTTTGATGCTTATTCATGAGCTTTTTATCATATGAGTACCACAAAATGATTTTGATCTGCATATAAGTAAATGTGATTTGTTTTATTGATCCAAAGCTTCCGTTTAGTCATTTAATTGCCTACAGTGTGCTTTATATATGATTTGGTGAAGTGAGAAGATATTGACTGAGTTTGAAGATAGAGGTAGGTATTGATGTAAAGAGCCTTATGTTGTTGAATTTTAATGTTTTAAGGTACCCTAAAGTTTGTCATTTGTATGTTGAAGTATTCATTGATAGGCACCTGCAAACCAAGTTAATATGGTGACCACAGCTGCATTCCAGACTTCAGTCAATCTTTAGTGAAACTGGCTGGTTCCAGTTTTTTTGATTTGTTTGTTTTCAAAATTTGACTATGGCTCATATTATAGATCTGATTAGTCTGGAACTCACTATGTAGACCAGGCTGACTTCAGACTCACAGATATCTGCCTTTGCCTCTCATGTGCTGGGATTACAGATGTGTGTCACCATGCCTGGTTATTCTTAACACTACTAGAAGACATGATTTTGAATTGGGTGCTTTTCCCAATTTGTGCATCTTTACATTTCTTGTTCTAGCTGTGCTCATCTTTCATTGTGGTTTGTACTGTCTGTCTTCTCCACTGCGATACACTTAGAAGGACAGAAGTATTGTTTCCTCATATTCCTTCCAAAACTAACTCTACATTTCCCCTAGGAGTAATTAGTAATGTGAGTACCAACTCCCAACTCATTTTATTCTCTATTGTTATTGTTACATGTTCTCAATTCTTCCTACATCTATTTCTATCTTGTTATGAGATTCTAATAGTATAGAATTAATTTGTTAGTCATGTATTTGTTTATTTGTTCATTCTCTCTTCCCCCCCTCTGTTTCTGTCTGTCTCTCTGTCTCTCTGCCTCTGTCTCTCTGTCTCTCTCTCTCTCTGTCTCTCTCTCTCTCTGTCTCTCTGTGTCTCTCTCTCTCTCTCTCTCTCTCTCTCTCTCTCTCTCTCTCTCTCTCTCTCTCTCTCTCTCTCTCTCTCTCTGTGGTACTGGGTATCAGATCTAGGGCCTGGGCATGCTAGGGAAGCACTTTCACACTGAGTTATACCCTGTCTCTCTATTCATCTTTTTAGAGTAGTTTAAGTGTTTCTTTGCACTTGAGATTTTGAAGACTATGACTTGAAATCCAATGTAAGCCAATTTTTATCTCTCATTTAAAAAACATTGATTGACTATTTATATATATATATATATATATATATATATATATATGTGTGTGTGTAGAGCATTTAGTGTGGAGAATGTTTATTTTTCCCATTGTGTTTATTTAAATTTAGATCAAACTTGTATTATGGTAATTAAGGTGTTAGTTTTATCCATGGCTTTGAGAATTATAAAACAGTGGATGAAATCATACTTTAGTGACTATCAAGGTTCTTGATTAAAAATTGAAAAGCTAATGAAGTATAATAGGCCATGTTACATTAGGCAGGATTCTATTTTCTTGAAGTTCATTCCTTCCCCAGTATTGGAACTTAGTTAACACTCATCAAGTATTTGATGACTATGTGAATAAATATATTTATTCAGGATTGGTAGAGAATAATTAACTAGTTAGGTTGAGGTCTAACTCATGATTTTAGTGTTGATTATAAGCTTCTGATTGACTTTAAGGGTATGGAAAATTTAATTCATTTGAGAATCTTTTATTACGTAATAGATGGAGCTTACATCTTATGTAGGCAAGGGCAGTTGACTCTTCCACACTGGGGAGGCAGTTATTTCAATATTGACATTGGAGAGCGAGTCAAAGACACTGACAATGTATATGTTATGCTTTGTATCATCTGCTGCCAGTAAGTAATTTATTTGTGGAATTTTCTTACTGTTATTGGAAATCAAGGAAGTGATTACTTGTTCTGTACTGCCAATGCATTTTGAGAAAAAGCATTATAAAAGTGTGTATGCACTGAGGAAATTTATTTTCCTCAGTAAAGTGGAAATCAGGTTTCATGTTCCTTTGGGTTCAAACAATAAAACCTGTCCACTTTTCAATTCAGGCAGATATATCTAGGCGCCTGAAACTTGATAGCGTGTAGAATATAGGGCACTGATGACTATGTAAACCTCTCTAGGAAGGTGGAAAAGTTTATTGGACTGCCTCCCTGAGATACATGAGTAGCAGTATCACCTATGGTAGAGCGAGGGTATGATTTGAAGTTTTAGAAGTAAATACCAGAGAAATGTGCAATAAATAAAGCCCTGCTATTTCACAACTGTACATTTCAAATTTCTTTTAGCTTCCTCACACAGATCATATTGTTTTATACTTTAGGATTTTGCTCATCATGCCATGTTTGTTTCGAACACACCCCAATTAGCTCCTGGTGCCCTTAATCAATCCATTGCTTCTGAGATTGAAGGTTATTTTATCTGGAGAGCCACTCTAGAATCCCTAGCATATGCTGACTTACTTTTGCCTAAATAGAGCTAAGAACAGCCACGTTGTAACAGAACTTTGTGAATTTAATCTGCTATAACATGTTTTGTTGAAGGATATTAAGAAAATCTGGTTTTACACAGATTTGTTGTTGAAAGAGTAGAATGTCTTAAATCTTAGATAATTATGCAATTCATTCTTTTAAAATATTTATTTATTTGTATTTTTATATGTGTAAATGCCTGTACAAATATGCATAAGTGCCTGGTGCTTGAGGAAGCCAGAAGGTATTGAATATTCATTTTCTTTTCTAATACACCAGAGCACACCCCAGCGACTGTTTAAGGAAGATCAGTTACAAGGTAGATCATGAAGCCTTATAAGTGAACCTTTTTTCTTTCTTTTTTTTGCTTTAGTTAAAAACAAATGATCTGTACAAAACCATGGTTTTGTACTTCCAGATGACAGTTTCCCTGTATATTCATTTACTTATCTGAGAAATATTTGTTTTACAAATTATTCTGATATTACAGATATTAACATGTATTTCATTTTATAGTACCAAACCACACTTGTTATTACCAATGTCTCAGTAGTAAGAAAACCAGAATCATCCTTGGAGCATAGTAACCAGAACCTAGATGTTCATCAACAGATGAAATGGATAATTGAAAGTCTGGGGAATTTGTAGGAAAATAAGTGGATCTAGAAACTTTATATTAAGTGAGGTGGCCATGTTCTCTCTCATGTGGTTCATAATGTTTAATGTTTGTTATGTAAGTAAAAAATACGGAACTAATAGGAGACCAAGAGCACTAAGGGATAGGAAGGGGTGTGGTATGTGGGGGTGGGGGATAAAATACAGAGGGACACGTGCCATAAGAAGCATCAAGGTGCCAAGGAGAAAGAGTGACAGGAAGGAAAGGGGAATGAAAAATGCCATAATTAAGTCTAATATTTGTATATTAATAAAAAGACAAAAGTAACAAATTTTCTAGCATGACATATCATCTGTTGAGAATGTTCTTGCTATATAGCTTGTTCTGGCTGGGGACTCACTGCTCAGCTCAGGCTGGCCTGAAACTCCTGATGGCCTGTCATGGCCTCCCCTGTGCTGTGACTACAGCAGAGGCCACTGTGCGGGATCTGCACACTCTTCTGAAGTCATCCATTTTAGTATGCAGACAAATTCTGATAGTTTTCTTTGAAGTAACAAACTACATTTTTGATGAAATGATTTAAAAATGATTCAAAGCTGAAAAACTGTTGTTAAAACCCCCTAGTAAAAACAAACAAACAAACAGAAGCTCACTGTTGAAAAAATTGCGTGAATTACATGACATGGAGAGACAGAATGTACAGAAAGGACATTTGTTTAAGGAACTTGGCTTGTATTAGATGATTCTTTTTTAAGTGTGGCAAGGAAGGGTTTGTTCTGGATTAGACGTTGTGAGGCGATAGGGATGCTTTATCTTACTGGTTATCTTAGTTAGCCAAGCAGTTGGAAGTCAGAATTAGCTAAGGACGGAGGCTGTTTGTTCTTTTTATCATTTAAAGTGATGTTTATGCTTTTTGTCTGATATATTGTGTCACATAGTTTGATGCAGTCGGTGTCCTGCTTAGGATTCTCAGGCCTTACCAGCTTCAAGGTTCTTTCAGACAGTCCTTTCACAGCTACTTTTACCTTTTCACTGTGGTTTGTCTGCCTTTTATCCTGACTGATACTTAACTTGGTAGAGCTAGGAAATACAACAGTTTATATAACTGGATGTTCTGTAGAGTATAGACTTAGGGTAATTCAGACTGTTTTGATAGTTTCCTCTAAGTACCGAGTGGCTTTGAGTGATAGAGTATGGTGAAACCTTTAAAAACAATTTAGAATTACATATTAACTCGTTTAAATAGTTGGTATTACCAAGTATATCCAAGTTTTAAAGAAGTTATATAAATATCCTTAGATCATTAACAATATGAACATTGTAAATATGAGTATAAGTTGTCACAGCAAATTGAATGGAAATGAAAGTTATTAATCCTAATTTTACTTTTGCTGTGCATTGTGAAGACTTTTGAATGTGAAAGATTACATTGATAGATTTATACAGACTTTGCCTTACAATCATAGTATAGTTCACTTTACAGAATATGTAGGAGCATATGAATGATATATTGTCTGTTTTATCCTGGAATCGAGGACTAGTTTACGGGAGTAAGAGAACTTATGTTAAGTCTTGGTATCTAGAGTTGACTCTTTAGTTAACTCTATTTTTTCCTGTAGCTTATAGTAGAAAGTAATGCACGACTTTCTCACTCTTCTCCCTGGTTACTACTTCAAATTCAGACACATAACAGTCTTATTAAAATTGGGACCTTAGGATTACAAGCGTACTATATTTTTGTTTTCTCCCTTTCTCTATATTTGAAGCTTTAGTATATTATTCTCTTATATTTTGAAACAACTGCAACCTCGGCGTGGATTTTAAGCAAGTTTTCTCCCTTTCTAGGCCTGGTCTTCCTCTGAAAGGACCACATTAGAATATAACTTACCATAGCTTGATTTGGCTCAGGACTTTATAATTATTATGTTTGTACTCTATTTGGTTTCTTTTGCTCAGCAGTCTTAAAATTTATGTTGATGAGCATATCAGTAGTTATTTTATTTTTCAAAAAAATTTTTGTTGCATTTATTTTGTGTGTGCATGCATGTATGCTATTGTATGTGTAGCGGTCAGAGGACAGCTTGTGGGAGGGAGTTCTCTCCCTCTACCACATGAATTGGGGGATTGACCTTAGATCGTCAGGCTCGGTGGCAAGCCCTTTACATTCTGAGTTATCTTGCTGACCTTTTATTCCTTCTTACCACTCATTTGTGTTCTGTTATGTGGATATAGTCACTTAGTTGAATATTTGCATTGCTCTAGTTTTTTGGCAAGTTGTTACATGACTTTTTGGGGTACCGGGGGACATAGGTTTATTTTCTTCACCTATGGTACTGATGAAAGACTAAAGTAACCACCCTACCTGTGTCTAAATTGGTGAGCTAGTGAGTCCATTGGGCTCGTTTACAGGAACGTCCATAGCTTAAAGGCAGTTTCATCACTAAAATTCCTGTCACAGTAGGGTTAATGACTCATGAGAGGATACTCATAGAGCCCTGCCTAGCTTGCAGGCAGCTCCACTCAAGCCTCTTGGTCTCCTCTTGTCGAGCCCTGTTCAGTGCTTCAAGGGCCTTGCCATTCTTGCAGATTTATGTGCTTCCTCAGGAGTTGTACTTGCTTATACAGTGAAGATGTGATATTTCTGCTTGTTCCAAATATTCTCCAATATTTGATATTGAGAGAGTGGACAGAAATGGTTGATTAATTTGCTTCCAGGCAAGTTCTAGTCATGGCCCCTCTACAGATGAATTGGGATAGAAAAGGCTGAACAAATGAGAAATTTCTTAATTTAAGATTAACACTTTAAAAGGGAAACCTACATGGGGAATGATGACTTGAATAAACTCTGCTTACAGTTATATATAGGTTGTCAGACCAGCAGGTGTATGGACGAGCAGACCTTGAAGTCGAGTCATAGGTTGGTGGAGCAGCAGTCTAAAGAGACTGAAGGTACAGATCTCAGAAGCATTAATAGGAGCTAGTTCCTAGAGTCCTGGAAGCTGAGGCCAGGTGGACTCTCCCTGCCTACAGCTGCAAGTCAATCCTGAAGCCTATGTGACTTTTGCTTATGGAGTCTCCCGTGTCTCGCTTAAAGCCAGTCGCATGCTTCCACTACTTCTGATAAATGATCTCAGGAGTCTGTCTCTTTAGAGTTTGTACCCCCCCCCCATTATATGAAACTTTGTGGGTCCTCCTTGGTTGAATGTGTAGATGCAAACAAGGTATAAAATGAGGAAATACCTGTTAAAATTAGGGGGAGAAAAGAAGAAATCTGAGTGCTTCCAAAGTGTTCCCAATCAAGTAAAGTTTGAGGGTCTGCTTCCTGTTACAGTGGTATGGAAGCTTAGGAATCTGAGGAGGAGAGTTTGGGCCCAGCAGTTTTTATTAGTTTGTGGTTGCTTTAGCAGAGTGATAGCTCTTTAGCATCCAAAGTTGCTGCCAAGATCTCTGCCCTTATGTGGCTCTCCTGCTCTGGGCAATGGTCCATGAGACCATCAATCTTCAATCATAATGGAAGGATGCTGCCCGTTTCCCTCCCCCACAGCCATGGATTCTGCGCTTATCCTGACAATTTTCATGTAACTCCTCTCTCAAACCTCATTTGGCACTCAGCTGTCTTTTTTTCCTGACATCTGGGGCTGGCCAGTCTCGATCATGGTAGTCGACTGTCAGATATAATGCTCCATATTTGAAGTCCTTTCTTCCCTTAATAGTATCAGTCTTTTAAATTATAGTGCTGTCCTGTTTGGATGTATTTTGTGTTATTATTTTTTATATTTATTTATTTTGTGTGTTTGTTTGTACATAGTATGCCATGGCTCACATGAATGTTGAAGGACAGCTTTTGGGAGTTCATTCTCTCCTGCCATGTGGGTTCTGTGTATTCAATCAGGCTGGCAGGCTTGATGGCCAAGTGCCTTTAATCCTTTGTGTTTTCTCATTGTGTTTTTTTCACTACTAGTGATGTTAGGAATCATCCCATGTACTTTTGGTTCCCCGTATCTCTGGCAAAGGACTCGAGTTAAATTCGTTTCTTTTTTTAAATATCAGGCTTCAGGGGTACCTCATTCTTATGTCTCTCTGTCACGTGCTATCTCGCTAGTTGGCTGCCTTCTGCTGATGTTCTTTATTGGAATCTCACTCAGCAGCAATTTGAATGAATGGTTTCTTGATTTCTGGAGAGTTGTATATGGATGTTATTCTGACGTGTGAGAAGTTAATTCAGTACCTTCCTTCCCACGGGTGCTTTAAGGGATTTTCTGGAAAACCTCCAGTGAAGAAATGCTATTCAAAATTCTTCTCTTTGGTTCCTTTCCAGATGCCGCACCCTTGGGGCATTTGTGTCATAGTAATCATTGCTTTACATGCTCAATTGCTCTATTAGGCTGTGTATCAAGAGAACAGGGACAATGTCTGCTTTATTTTCATATCATAGGACTGAGAATCGTACCTGATTCAGAGTTGATGTTCAACAATACTAATGGGGATATGGAAATTGGTCACTTTGTGCATAATTCAGTCATATTTTTGCAGTGTAGCTATGGCTATGTTGTTCATTCTTCTTTTAAAGCTTTTTTAAAAATTGTGTTCGTTATCAAAATGAGCATTAAACATTTCCGTATTGTCCTCAGTTGTCTGTGACTCCCTCTGGCTCTGCTCTTTCTTGTTATATGCTTTGTCTACCTCGCTAGAGCTACTATTCTAATGCTATGTGTATTTGGAACATCTAGTGCTAGACTTGAAGTAAATTAAATTCTTGTCAATTAATGGGCAGTCATAGGAAAATTGCATGAGAGGCTACTTCTACCTAATTTTGTTGGACAAAAATATGTTTCATTATTTACTTGAAATATGCTGTTTTTGTAGTATTTATGGTTTTTTCTATTGATCATTTTCGTTGTTATACTTTTTTTAGAGTTTTACTTTTAATTAGTTTTTTAGAAAAGTGATACATTTGTTCCTTTTCCTTTTGTATCCCTGCCTGTCTACTATGTAGAAATGGAAACATGTTTTGGCTGTGGTTTGACATTGATATGCCAGTTTGTGAGGTGTTTGCTGGAATTCATAAAAGGTAATCTTTTGACTTGGCAAATAGTTCTCAATTGCGGTTGTTACATTACCTCGGCATCCTAGTGCCTTCCATGATGACAGAAGCCTGGGGCATCAGGAAAGATCCTGTCTTTGTCTGGACCACAGACCCAGACATGGCCCTGGCAGCAGCTCAGGCCCATGTGACACCCTGGTCCTAGGTGGTAGCACGTATTACTCAGGTCTGTATAGGCCTGGCAGTAGCACATCCCCTGGGCATCAAGAAGGCCCATGGTGGAGGCCAGATCCTGGGAATCAGTGTTGCCTTTGATGACAACATGGGCCACAGACATTAGCACAAGTCTCAGGCTTTGTTAGGACCACAGACACAGACATGGTCCTTGGCAACATCCCGGCCTGGATGGCCCTTGTGGTGTGAGTGCAGGTGAGCCAAGGTTGTGAGAGCAGGAGAGTTGATCCTGTTCCTTGCTGTCTGCTACATTGGATGAGATAGCTGAGGCAGTGCTGGAGAGCTTGTCTGGTGGTTACAATGAGGGAAAGCTGGCAGGGTGACCAACCCAACTACCACCTGGGCCCAGAAACAGGACTGTGAGTTAGCCCACACCAATATCCACTTCATCTATGAACTGCTAGAGCATGTGAAGGAGCCAGCCAGGCAGATCCAAAGCTACAGGATCTCTATGACTCAAGGTAACCATAGGATATCCAAGAGGGATTCCAGTATTGAGTGTGTAACAGAAGCCAGAGGCCCCCAGCCAGACCAATACCTCACTGCAATGAGCACTTGCTTAGAAGTAAAGATGTATGGACTACAGGGTACACTGTGTGATTGACTGGGCCACACTGCAGCTTCCATACCAAGATTTTTGTTTTGTTTGGTTTTTTTGTTTTTACTTTAAACTTTTGGATTTTTTTGGGAGGAGGTTGAAAGGGCAGAGGATGGAAGTGAGGGTATGGGGAAGTGAGTGGGATTTTGATGATGATGTGAAATCCACAGAGAATCAGTAAAATGTTAAAAAAGAAGGAAAGAAATCATATGTATAGACATGCTAAGGGGACATAGTTTCAGGAAGTTTATGTGGAATTTGCCCTCATCTCTTACCCTTGTTCTCAGTATGAGTTTGAGGGGTAGTGCTGCTCAAGCTGACTAGTTGGAGCTGGCTAATACTTAGAAGACACAGAAGTGTGGGTCTAGAGTAATGAATTGATATATAGTCCACTAAACCCAACCGTATCACATAGCTCTGATTCAATAGATGTTAGTTGTATTCCCCTCCACTCCATGGCCTTTTATTTTATAATAAGTTTTTCTTTAAAGTAGCCTTTCATTAATATGCAAATAAATAAACAAGTAAAGGGGAATCATTTGATTTCTCTTTTTAATTTTCAAAAATTCTCTGATTTTGATTGACATATTCACAAATTATTTCTACTTAGGGCATGACACTTCCCTTAACACTGGTTCTGATGCATTTCTCTTAAGCCACTTCCCTTGAGTAATTTTCTGAAACTTTAGTTTTGATGGGATTTCCTGTTCTGAAGCTAATAGATTCCCTCCTCTCCCTAACTAAAACAAAAAGGTTCATGAAGCCTTTTACATTGGATAGAAAGACACACACACACACACACACACACACACACACACACACACACACACACACACACAAATATGTTTTTAGTAAAAATCTACCCCATCTGTTAACATAGTTTCTGAATGACAGAGTTTTTGTAATTGGACAGTTGCCCCATGAATGTACCTTTTTAAGTTTGACCAAAACCAATTTTGCATGTGTAAAGTATATTCAATTTTTATCAGTCCTTCAGCTTAGCTATAAATACATTTAAATATTTTCACTCAAAACAACCTGTTAGAATTATGCCTTCACCTGTCTTATAACACAATATAGCAGACAACAAAGCTTTGTTTCCAGGAATAACCATCAGCTGAGAGATTATTCTGTAGATTCAATAGTCAGAGATCTGTGTTCTCCAGCATCTTCAACAATGCTTCCTTCAATTTCCTTGTTTGTTTTTCTGATTTTTCTTTTTCTTTCCAGCAGCCTTTTCCCAGTATGTTAGACATGAATCAGTATTGCAGATTTTCTGCTGCCTTTGTTACTGAGGGTTTTTCCATTACTGGATGAATAGTATTTATCAGGAGCAATATTTTAGAACCTTTTGATCTTCAGGAATCTTGGTTTTAATCTATGTAAGTCTTTGTGTTCACAAAAAATATACTTAATATATAGTTTAATGTTCCCATTTCTCTCTCTCTCTCTCTCTCTCTCTCTCTCTCTCTCTCTCTCTCTCTCTCTCTCTCTCTCTGTGTGTGTATTGTGTGTGTGTGTGTGTGTGTGTGTGTGTGTGTGTGTGTAGGCCAGATGTCTTCTCTATCATGTCCTACATGATTTTTGAGGCAGGGTCTCTATTGAATTTGTTGCTCAGATTCTGGTAAACTGGTGTTTAGCAGCTTGTCCCAGGGATCCTCCTGTGTGTGCTTCGCTAGTGCTGTGTTACAGACCCACAGTGGTTTAAAAATATCTTTGTTTAGTCTTTGACAATCTCATAATGTACAATGTGCTATGATCTTAGCTGTTTTGGAAATTCTCGAATACCCCTTTCCCACCTTCATGTCATTTCTTTTTTGTCCTCCACGGCCACATAGTCCAGTTAGTACACCTCCTGGAGTGCTGACTGTTCCTGTTACCTTGGTCTTGTGCAGGTCTTGTGTGGCCTACCATAGCAGCAGTGAGTACCGTGTTACATCTTACCCTTGGAAGACAGCATTTCACAGCACCCTACCGTCCTCTAACATTCTTTCCACACCCTTCTTCTGTGACCTTCCCCGAGCCCTGTGTGGTAATGGTGATGGCCAAACACTCAGCAGTCACTTATTCTCAGCACCGTGACCAGTTGAGTCTGTTTTCACTGTTGCTCACTCTGGAGAGAAGCCTCTATGGCCAAGATTGTGTGCAGCACTGATTGATGAGTATAAACACAAATATTTACAGTTTGACAGTGTGTCCCTTTATCAGGTCTACAGTGGTAGGTTCCTGTTACAATGAGGTTTCTCGGTCCGGGCGGCCAGAGTCCCAGACCCACAGACCTGCAGCCCAAGACCCTTTAGCTGCCCGCCGCTGCTCAGGCCCCCAGAAATGACTCAGATGCTTATATTAACTTCATGCTGTTTGGCCTATGACTCAGGCACATTGCTAGCTAGGTCTTTCATCTTAACCCATTCTCATGAATCTGTCTGCCACGTGGCTCCTGGCTCACCTGAGTTCTTACATGTTGCTTCTTTGGGCTTCTGGCTTGGTCTGCCTGACTCCGCCCTGCTTCTCCTACCTAGGCTCTGATTTCTCCTCCTACTTTTTCTATGGTGCCTGTCATGGGCCAAAACAGCTCCTTTATTTAAAAGATTGATATTCACAAAATGCAGAAAGGCATTCCCACATCAGGTTCCCTTATAGGGCCTATGATCTCTTAAATCAACCCTCCCCTCCCCCAAACATAGGTTCTGGGGATCCGAACTAAGATCCTCAGCACTTTACTGATTGAGCCAACTCATTAGCTCCCTCATTAAAAAAAATTATGAAAATATCATATCACTTTGAGCAGAAAACTTGACTTTTTAAATGATCTTTAAAAATATTCTTTAGTAAGTTAAGGGATTCAGTGAAGTGACTGTCTTTGTTCATTGTCTCTGAGCTGCTCCCTTATCCAGCTTGTGAGGGTTATATGAAATCTTATTCTTCTGACTTTTGGATCTTATACCTTGATCCCTTCTAGCTCGTGACATTCCTGTTGGGTTTGTTTTGATGGTAGTTTGGTGTTTCTGTTTTTACTTTTGCTTGGTTTTTAAGATTTAAGACTAAAATAAAAATGGGCCCATGAATACCTTTCCATTATAGTTAGCTGAGAAAACTTTCATGGAGGGTATTACATATTATATTAGTCCAAATATAACAAGTTAGAATCGAACTAGAGAACAGTTCAAAGATATATATATAAGTTTCATATTGTGTAAAAAAAAAATCATCACAAACATTAAATAACATGGTTAGACCCTGCTAAATGCTCAGCAGTTAGAGGCATTTGCTGTCAAGCCTGACCTGAGTTTTATTCATGTGACCCGCAAGGTGGAAGGAGATTGTCAACTGACCTCTGCGTATGCATCATGATGGTGCGCATGCACACAGCCACCTCTTCTCCCTCTCTCATTGTCTCTCCAGGTGTCTGTGTACACACACCCTCCCTCCTTCCTTTGCCTCCTCCTTTAATGCCTGCAGACACCTGCACATACACACACACTCTTCCTTTCTCTCTGTCCCTTTCTCCGTTTCTTCCCTCTCTCTTCCCCTCACATACCCACACTCAAAGAATAAATAAACAGAAAAATGGAATAATTAAAAAAACAGCATGTTTATCATTTCATGTTTTCTATGGGCCAGGCATCTGAGCATGGGTCAACTGGATCTTTTACTCATGAACTTTGGACAAAGTTGCAGTCAAGCATTTGCCAGTCAAGCTGTATTTCTTTGGTTCTGGTTTGAGGGCCAAAATGTTTATTTCACTGTCTGGGATTTCAGGGCCAGGGTGGGTTTCTTTCACCAGCTCTGGGTTTAGGGTCAGGGTGCTAGATTTTGTGCTCAAGGATTGGTTGGTTTTCTGCTCAGGGATTG
The DNA here is from genome assembly GCA_033318265.1 of Phyllotis vaccarum. Lineage (NCBI taxonomy): Eukaryota > Metazoa > Chordata > Mammalia > Rodentia > Cricetidae > Phyllotis > Phyllotis vaccarum. Next base: position 78,346,937 of record JARWLC010000012.1, read on the forward strand.
GCTGGCTTCATGTTCAGTTGGTCAGAGACAGATTTGGCTCTGGTTTCAGGGCCAAACTATGTTTCTTTCACCGGCCTCTTTTAGCCTGGGTCTAGTTTTAGGGTCAGGGTGTGTTATGTTGGTTTTGGTTTCAGGGCTAAAGTGTTGGGGTTTTTTTTGTTTGTTTGTTTTTTGTTTGTTTGTTTGTTTTTTGTTTTTTGTTTTTTGTTTTTTGTTTTTTGCTAGTTTGGGTTTCAGGGTCAGAGTGGGTTTTTTTCATTCACTGGCTTTAGTTTCAGGGCCAGAATGGGTTTCTGTGGCTGGCTCTTTACCCTGCATGTTAGTGATAATCTCTTAACAAAGAGATGATTATTTTTACCCTTGTGTTTCTTAGGTATAAATGTGTAACTGCATTTTTTAATGTATTTTCTTACTGTATTTCTTAAGAAAGTGACTGCATATTTTATATTAATGATCCATAACCTGACTGTTCATTAGTTTTCCTATGGCTGTTGCCTGTAGACTTTGCCTAATATACTAGATACTATTTGTGGAATGGACAAGAAAGTCAATAACTAAGACTTTAAGACAAATCTAGTTATTTTCCAGGGTTTGTTAAATTATTTTATACTGCTCTATGCCTTTAAATAAGCTTTATTTTTGCCATGATGTACTAGCAAACTCTCCTGTAATTGTTATTTACATTTAACAAATAAGCTATTTTTGTTTTCAGTTCTCTGTTTTCTAAATATTCTTTTTTAAAATAGAGTTGTATACCGTAGAAAGTTGCACTTGAAAGAGAATATTAGTTTTTCATTGATTTTTTTTTTTTTTGGTGAAATAATATAGATGTGCCAACTCATTACCTGCATTGATTTATAAGTACAGTTATGTTATAGTAATCAGCACAGTGCTAACTTGGTAGTTTTAGATATTACTCTGTTGCTCATACTTTTCAAAAATCTATTCACTAAGCACATTGTAGCATATTTCAAAAGATACAAATGATAATATCTGAAATTGTAACAGTAAAAAAGTAGTGATAAAATATAAACATTTATTGTTTATAAACAGATCTTACCAGCAATTTATAAAACTGGCTTAAAATGCATAATACACGGTTTTAAAAACTCCAGCAATCAAAGCAGTATTCTGTTGTAGTGGGGTTTCTCAGTCCCGGGCAGTCAGAGATCCAGACCCACAGACCTGCAGCCCCAGACCTCTTAGCCGCCCGCTGCTCAGGCCCCCAGAAATGACTCAGATGCTTATATTAACTTCATGCTGTTTGGCCTATGGCTCAGGCACATTGCTAGCTAGCTCTTACATCTTAAATCAACCCATTTTTATTAAACTGTCTGCCACGTGGCCCGTGGCTCACCTGTGTTCCTTACATGTTTCTTCTTGGGCGGCTTGCTCGATCTGCCTCTGACTCTGCCCCTTCCTTTCCTACCTATTCTGATTCCTCCTCCTACTTCTTCTATGGTGCCTGTCATGGCCCAAAACAGCTCCTTTATTTAAAGATTGAGATTCACAGCATACAGAAAGGCATTCCCACATCACTTCCCCCTTTCTGTCTAATCAAAAAGGAAGGTTTCAATTTTAACATATCAAAATTACATATAACATAATAGCTATCAAGCAAGAATTATAGTTATAACATATAGTCTATTTGTATTTAGCAAACTTAAAGAAAATACTCTTATCATCTATCTTATCCTTATGAATCTAAAGTTTCATATGTAATATACCTTACAAATGACTAAGAAAAACTGTACCTATAACTATCTAATTTCCAACTACAGTTTTTGTGATCTTGAATAAGTTTAAGAATACATATTTTTCTTTATTTATGAAAAATGAATCAAGTCAAGTTAAATTTTATTTTATCATTAGTTATATTTAAATTTTAGCAGATCTTATTTTTTTTTAACATACTTTGGACATACTGAATGGCTAAATTTGACTAGGGTTGTACTATATGATTATGTTGTCTTGTGTCTGTACAGTTTCAGGAGTTACTTTCTACTCATTCATATGTAGTATCAGAATCTAATTATCTTTGAAAATGTGTGTATTTCCATCTCCATTTATTTCCATGATTCTGTTGCTGTAATCAAATCACTCTAAACTAAAGAAACTCGGGGGGAAGAAAGTTTATTTGGTTTAAGCTTCTAGTGTATGGTCTATCATTGAGAGATGTTAGGGCAGGAACTGTGAAAGAATGATGCTTACTGGATCACACTCTCTGGCTGGCTACGGGCTCATGTTTAGCTAGCTCTCTTATACAACTGAGGACCACTTGTCGAGAGAAGATGTTGTCCACAGTGGGCTATGTCCTTTTGTATCAATCAGATAGTCAAGATAAGCCCTCACAGACATGTCCACTGACCAACCTGATAAAAGATAGTTACTCAGTTGAGACTATGTTCAGACAGCCAGTTAATGCCGATTAGAAGTGTGTATGTGTGTGTGTGTGCGTGCATGCACATGCCCCATCTCCTTAGTAAGTTTACGTTTGTCTGGCTATTCAGATGGGATAGATAAAGAATATGAAATGGTGGCCTTTTCTTTGTATCATAAATGAAAAATGGCCTCACCTGCTTTTTATTTTTTACTTTTTGGAGATGCACTAGAGATTGAACCTAAGACGTTGTGCATGCTAAGCAATCACTACCATAGGTAGGGCTATATTTGTAACCCTCATTTGATTAAAAATTTTAATATATGTGTTTTATGTGTAATGTATATAAATGCATTTACATATGTGTGTGAGCGGATATTTGTGTAAGAGTTAGAGGGACAACCTCAAGTGTTCGTTGTCACCTTCTACTTTGTTTGAAGCAGGATCTCTAGGTGTTATTCTGTGAACTTTAAGCTAGCTGGCTTGCAGCCTTCCTGGGATTCTCCTGCCTTTCTGTAGGTGTATTAGATTTTAGCTGTACATTACTGCGTTAGAACTAAGTGGGGTTCTGGGGATCCAAACTTCATTTCTCATATTTTATCATGAGTGCTTTATAAACTAGCCTCTTCTGATTTTTAATTTTACTTTTAATATAAAGACTATTATGGGAAATTGTATTGTTTCATGGTAAATAATTATCCCACCCACTGGTTTTATAAAAAGCACTGATTGGCCAAAGGCAGGCAGGAAGTGTGGGCGGGGCTACCAGACTAAGAAAACTCTGAGAACAGGAAGCACAGAGCAGAATGCCAGAGAGAAGCCAGAAGAAGCAGAGGACAACTATGCTGCTCTAAGAAAAGGTACTGAGCCACATGGCTGAACAGGATAGGAGTCATGGGTTAGATGGAGAGTAGAGAGCTAGCAAGTTATATGCCTGGGCCTTAGGCCAATCAGCCTAAAATTATTGTAAGTGTCTCTGTGTCTCTGAGGGTCTATGGTTCTACGGGCCAAAGCCTTGAGGATAGGCCCGAAAGTCCGGGTCAGAAACCTCCTACTACAGACTATAGTCAGGTTAATTTAGAGGGTACATCTTAAAGTTTTTGAGTATCACTATAAATACGTAAGGTGTTTATTTTATATTTAATGAGATTTGTGAATTCTTGAACTTTATTTATGGCCCAAATTAGATGTTGCTAGCATATATCCCTAAAGCTTAATCAATTTTAAGAGACAGAAAATTCATTCTGAGCTCTGATCTCTAGTAATTTAGAACATGTCATCACACCATGATCTGTACTTTTTTTAATGCATCAAAATTACCATAGAACAGTGAACACAGTAAAAATTTATTGTTTTTTATAAGAATTAATATAACATCAAATTTTCTAAATTCATAAAATCTTGAACTTAAATTTTTTAATATTGAGGTACAAAAAGCTTCTCACAAAATTTGACATGATTCTTCAAGCCCAAGATTAAAAGAAGAATAATTTCTTGGAGTTTGCTAATTTAACCATATACTGCCATCAGTGAGTTTGTTATAGAACCTAATGTAGCTAATTCTTACTTAATGTGCTCAACTTTCCTATTTAATTTAATGCCTTTGATCAAGCAGTTTGGTGAGTTATAAGCCCCAAGGGTCGAAGAGCTTAATAATATCATGTCTCAGAGCATAAGTGCAGGCCCTTTGTTTAAAATTTGTTTTTCAGAAAATAAATCTTGTATTGTGAGCAGTAATTTTTGTTATTTACTTACTTGCTGAAATTTAAAATATAAGGGAAGATATGACAAAGAAATTAAAAATAACCCTCGTCCTATCACATACTTAAATACAGTTCCCATCTGATTTGGACTTCTGGGCCTTTTCTCTATACAAACATCCCCACACTCCTCCCCCAATATATTTAAGTTACAGATTGCACATAGTATTTTCATATTAACTTTTGCTTTATTATATTGCTTTTTTTGAAAACTAAGTAAGATTAGGAAAGATTTCCATGTTAATAAATATGCCTCTGTAATGCCACAATTTCAAATCTATATTATGCCTCATTATGTCAGTAATAATATACATTTTACTTAGGTTAGTTTTATTATGATGGCTTTGAGATTTCCCCAATAAATAAATGATTTTATGAGGAATTTTTAATAATTATTATTTATTTTATGGGAAATAAACCTGGTGATTATATTCAACCTAGAACTTAAAAAATTAAAAAGTAGCTCTTGATACAGCTGAACTTTAGTACCAGTGTTGGACTTGGTTCCGAACCTTCACTATCGTATGGGACAAGGAAGAAAAGTTTTTGGAAGCATTAACTATGCTTACAGTTTTTACTCCCTAGCCTCATATTTATTTTGGGGAAAACTTTCTTGTGTCCCTGCTACTGTGTGAAGTTATGTTCCTGAGACCAGTGCTCCGGCTGATGCACTAGGACTGTGGCAGTCAGTACCTCAGCAAGGTTTTCTGAAGGGCTGCTTTCTTGCTTAGCTTTCGCCCCATGGATTTGGTTTTGTTCCTTTTGGCTGATTTCCCATGTGTAATTGGCAGAGTACTCCAAGGCTTTGCCTTCTGCTTCATTCTTCACTTATATATGCTCCGTAGGCGAATCTCCTGAGTTCTTTACATTAAAGACTGTGATAATATATCTAAATATATGTCCTAAATTTTTCTAACTTTTGGTTTTTAACTATTTATTTCTTATCTCTTGTGTATTTACCACATGAATGCAGTAACTGAGAGCAGAAACATTCATGGTCTTTGAAGTCCTTTCACTGAAACCTCCTTTCTTGTAGAGAGGGTACTTTACCCTTCCTTCCTTCCTTCAAATGCATCTCCACCATATTGTCTTCTTCCTCCCCCCTTTTTGCCTCAGTTAAAATACATTGGCCTATATTGCATATAAGCCAGTAGAATAATTTCTGATTAGTTTCTCTCTACCACCCTTGACTGCTGAAAAGCCTGGTGGTATTCAGCAACTTAAGTCACGGGGCTCTGGCGCCATACTTGTAGTTTGTATCATACTCAGCATGTGTTTTAAGGTCTTAGGTAATCTAGAATCTTCTCATGTGCATGATTTGGTTTATCACATTCCACCTATAGTCATTCTAAAGTTTTGTGTGAAGGACAGACTCATTTCTTTTCACTTCCTCCTCTTCATATCTTTTAGATTTGAGCCTTACTGTATCTCAAAATAAAAAGACAATTGCTTTTGGACTGAAATCCCCCAAAATTGCAAGGCACTGAAGTAGTGGGGTTTTTTCGGTCCCGGGCGGCCAGAGACCCAGACCCTGCCGCGCCAGACCCCTTAGCCACCCGCCTCTGCTGCTCAGGCCCCCAGAAATGATTCAGAAGCTTATATTAACTTCATGCTGCTTGGCCTATGGCTCAGGCACATTGCTAGCTAGCTCTTACATCTTAAATCAACCCATTTCTATTAATCTGTCTGCCATGTGGCCCGTGGCTCACCTGTGTTCCTTACATGTTGCTCCTTTGGGCTTCAGCTCCGTCTGTCCCTGACTCTGCCCCTTCCTTTCCTACCTATTCTGATTCCTTTGCCTACTTTTTCTACAGTGCCCGTCAAGGCCCAAAACAGCTCCTTTATTTAAAGATTGAGATTCACAGCATACAGAAAGGCATTCCCACATAAAACTTAACTCTTTGAAATTTTTATTTATCTGTTACAGTAATGAAAGGCTAATAGATAGTATAGTAGAGGTCTCTTGAGTGTATAAGTTTAGTTTTTATTTTAATTCATATTTCATCCTACTTCACTTCAAAATGAATTTGAAATGGCTTTAAAATATACTTATCTTCTATTAGAAACTGCCAAGACATATACAGTATAGGTAGAACAAAAATAACTAGCAGGATACTTAAAATGTAAGTCACTTCGTTTTATATATCAGTTTTAAATATGGATCAGGATTTAATCTGAAGTTTTGAAATCCAGAATGAAAAGAGAAAACCTTGTTGGTAAGGGGACAACAGTTGTTTTATTTTTAAACCACTGGGAAATACAGCTTTCCTATCATTTTGCTGTTGGACAGCAGTGTTCAGTACCCATCTTCAGAGTAAATGGCAGGAGATGGTAAGATGATGAAGCTTAGGGAATGTGACTCTGGAAACTGACTGATGCATTCACATACATTCGTATTCCTTTTGTGCCCCTCCCCATGTGCTTGCATTTGTATTGGAATAAGGGAGAGGTTCCATTAACATTTATCAAGGTGCAGCTTTGAATGAGAGACAGTTCATTCATTATTGTATAGAGGGTGATTCATTCTAAGGAAGGTTGAAAATTAGCCATAGTGTTTGCTGTAGTCTAGTGAAGTTTCCTGAAGGTGCTCAAATAGCTTTCAGTAGTACCCCAATCATCACTCCTCGGTGGTTTAAGTCTGTATTACTCAGTAACCCATATCAGTAGTCTCCCAGGTGACATCTGTCATCAGTCATAGGTTTGGAAGTAACAATTCAAATTATGAGTCTCATAGTGTAGCTTGAGGTATCTCAGTATATTAGTAAAGAGTTAATTTTACTTTAATAGATTTTCTATCAGTTTATCTTGTTTATTTGATTAAACTTGAATGTTTTCAAAATTAGTTTTAGATAAGTTTTTCATTGGGGGTATTGTTATTTAATATTTTCATTTATTAATGAGTCAGCCCAATCTGTCAAACTACTAAATGGCTAAATAATGAATTTAGGAAGGAAATAGTCTAGGATACGGTATCACCGGTAGTGATCGGTGTGTTCATTTATGTTTCAGTATTCCTTCATTTGGACTCAGTACTTTTAGTGTTGTATCTCAGATATTACTTAGAGAAGGTATTTTGGGACATGGACGGTAGTTATTTTGCATCCTGTTAATATCTGCTTAAGATATTTTCAGTTTTCCACGATTGGCCTACTTTATTTTCTTGCACTTGAGATGACAGTTGGGAGCCATGGGGGGCGCTGGATGGTGACTGGGTGAGCAGTGGATCACTGCACAGCTCTCATCATGAGAGGAGTTGTTTACACAGAGCTTCTGTGCTCTCCTCCCGCGTTCCTTCTTCCTTGTTCTCCACGTGTCTCCTGTTATCGCGATAACTCTGACGTCCGCAGAGCTGCCTCTCCCTGTCTATTTTCTTCCTACGCTGTCTCTTGGCTTGAAGTTGTGCTGGAAACTAGTCAGGTTTCCTGTCCCTTACAACTTTATTTCACTTCTGTCTTTAATTACGTCTGTCTTCTTTGAGTGACAGAAGAAAATTTGAAATAGCTTTGTTTTTGGCACTAGGATAGAACGTTTAAGGGTATAGATCTTTTAAGAACTGTAGTGGATCTTGAAAAATTCACTTAATTGTGATTTTGGTCAATGTCATTTGTCTATTTTGTTTAGAGATGGCATATATCCCTCTCCCCCTTGTAAAAAGAGTCGTTTTCTACTGATGTAATATGGTCATATATACAAGGAAAATAGAAATATATATCCTGGCCACCATACTTTCTCTTTTCGGTGGATTCTCTATTGAATTGGCTCTAACAGGTATGGAAACCATATGTCTGTCTCTGATGTAGATTAAATCTTCTGAGCACTATTCCTGGAGTCTACTTTGTGTCAGTAGAATAGAAGACTCAAGAAAGAAACATAAACTTCAAGGCTTAATTGTACAAATTTGGTTTTTGGTGTACTTTTTATTTCTAGAATGATTTTAAAAGTTGTGGGAGACAACAGAAATGTGATATAGCCTAATTTTAGCATAAGTTAAATTTGCATTGTCTAGAAAGCAAAAATGTATTGGGTTCTGTTTCTCTAAGTTGCTTCTAGTTGTTTGCCTTCTAATATGAAAGTTTATTAAAAGTGGCAGGTTTATAAGTTGCATTTGTAAAAAAAAATCACTGGTTTGTTTCATAATTTTTCATCTATGAGTAAAACATTCTGAATATTTTCTCACTTTAGTGTTTTTATCTTAGAGATATAGTAGGGATCAGAGACCAGGAAGACAGAATACTAACAGAAAACTGTTCTGGAAAAATCCAGGTCCAGCATATGATAACCAGCTGTAAAGTGCCATGAGCATGCCCAGGAGAAAAGTGACTTTTTCCAAAGTAGATGGAACATAACTTGATTACTTCAAGCTAATAGAGATATGAGGCGTTTGCCTGGCACTCATAGTACCTGAGTCTAGGTACAAAGTTCCAAATACCACTGTAATGCTTTAACTATTTTTAGTATGTTGCTCATGACTCAAGATGGCTACAGTCTGATTAAACTGGTCCCTGCAACAATTAAGTGAATCAGAGAAAATTAGTAGTTATAAAGCTATAAAAATTTGCCTTGTGTTTCAGAATGAAAAGGTAAACAGTACCATTTGAGACTGTAAGAAGAAGAGCATGAGCTGATTGTGATACACATAAGCTTCAAAATCAGATGAAAACATGATTAGCTCGGGAGAACAGAAATTAGGATTTTATCTAAACTAATTGGAAGCAGTGACAAGCTTAAGGACTTATTAGGCTGAACTTCTGTTAAGAAGGTTTTTAAAATCAGGAAATTTGTGTTATTTCCAACAGGAAATTGAGAAGATAGAAAGGTATGTCAAGGAATTTGACTGAAAATTTGGTGTTGGAATTTGTCTGTGAAATGTAGGAAGCAGAAAAGGGAAATATAAATTGGACTGGTTATAGATTGGAAGTTGTTTTTATTAAAACATTCAAGTTAAGAGAATAGAAATACTTACTTGAGAATTTATTAGGGTGGTCCATACCAGAGCTTGGCAGGTGGTCCTCGGTTGTGTAAGAAAGCCATCTGAGTAAGCCAGTCAGTAAGCAGTCTTCCCCTGTAGTGTCTTTTCAAGCTCTGTTCCAGGTTCCTGTCTTGAGTTTCTCCAAGTTGGTTTTGGTCAGTGTTATATCATATCCATAGAAAGCAAGCTGAAGTTAGTATTGAAGAGAAAAATACTGGGACTGGAGAGGTACCTCGGGGGACAAAGTAATTGCTCTGTGCCACACGGTCCTCATTTTGGACACTCTCTTTTCCAGAATCCACATAAGAGCAATGTCTGTACTGTGTGTGTCTACCTGTAAATCTCAGTGCAAGATGAAGGGGAGATAGGCAGATCCCAGGGCTCTCCGGCTAGGCTCCAAAGAACTGAGCTCCAAGTTCAATAAGAGAGCCTGCCTCATAAAAATACAGTAGAGAATGATAAATGATTATGTCAGCCTCTCACCTCCATATGTGGACTTGCTGGTGCGCTCACCCTAATCCCTACCTTTATATGTGCATGTGCAGATGTGTAGATACACACACACACACACACACACACACACACACACACACACACACACACACACACACACACTTTCAACTGTCTCTGAAAACCATTTTTGAAAAATGCCACCAGTGGCATAAAAGGTGTTTGTAACCATTGAGATGCTAGTAATATACATGTCTTAGTGTTTTCCTGTAAGTTTAAAGATTCTCCTTTTTGAAAGGTAAGATCTTGCATATTTTACTGTGCATTACTTACTGTGCTTGTGGTTCAATAGTTAATGTTCAATAATTATTATATTATTATTAGTTAGGTTCTAGAGACCCGAGAGACCACCAAGCTTACACTACTGGACCTCAACTCTGCTCTGATAGAGCTATAATTTGGATCTTACATGTCCTCCAAAGATAAATGTGGTAAAGGCTTGGTCCTTAAGGTACTGCCGTCAGTAGGTAGCGGTACCTTTAAGAGGTGGGGTTTAATGGAAGTTTCCCTTAGGTCATTAGATCTTGGCATTGAAGGGAATAATGCCACTAAGACCTCTTCCTTTTCATCATTTTAGCTTCTCGACCATGGAAGGAGTGGTCTTGCCCTCATTATGGTGCTTTGTCTTGTCCAAAGCATTGGGGCCACCATCTTGGAAATTTTTCTAAGATTATGAACCTAATTAGACCTTTTCTCTGTGTAAGTTGGTCATCTCTCTTGTTTGATATATCCAGAAAGCTAACTGGCACAGATGCTTGTGATAGAGTAGTAGTACACTTCAGGGGTGAGTGCGGATGTTGAGGCATGTCAGTAGCTGATCAGGATAATGTAGGCCTCTTCTCAGCCGTGTTGACATGGCCATTGCTTTTTTCAGTGGCCTTCTTAAAATTTTTATTTTATCAAGGGAACCTTTTTGGAGGGGGAAAGAACTGGCGCAAGAATTGTCTCTTTTAGAAACTAAGACACCCTACCTTTTACTCCAGTAAGGTCAGACTCGTGTCACTGGAGTGTACAATTCTTCTTGCTGACGTTTATTCCAGTCTGTCAGTTCTTGGTACTAAAAACGTCTGCTCTGATGTTCTCTTTCTGCTTATAGGGACTGGAGTCTTGTATTTTATTAAGATTATTATTAAATATTCAGAGAAGATGCAACATATTATTGGATACAGATATACCCACCACTAAATTCTATGATTAACCATTTACAATATTTCCTTTATCGTGTTATCTATTGAACACGTTTGTGTATACATTGCCAATGCCATCACATCTTCTTATATATTTCAGATTGCATGGCACTAGCTGGAGTTCAATATTTTTTGACAGTACCTTTTGATGAATGAATTTTTATGTCAAAAGAAAATGACAAATTAGACTTGTAAACATTTGATAGGTTTGCTCAAATATATCCTTATTTGGCTCAAACTTTTATCAAAGTAGTGGAAAATGCCATCACCCTGGAAAAGTTTGATCACACACCACTTCCTAATATTTTTAGTTTGCTAGTTTATCGTTATATGTTTATATTACAATGATTATAGTAGCTGATGTTTCTGAGTTTTTCTGTCATTCCAAGAGGTTTGATGGCAGAGAATTGGGCAATCCAGTAATCTCTTGGAAGATCTAATAGAAGCTAATATGAAGTTGGGAAATCCTGGTGATGGTTGGAGGAGATCTCTGACAAAGCTCTGTGATGGAATGTTGCATGGGAGTGCTGAGAGAGTCAGCGGAGGGAGGGACTTAATTATCCCTGTGTTCAGAGGTTCACATTATTCAGATAAACAAGTTGCCTGTCAATCTAGCATTTTTCAGTTTAGTTTTCCTTTATTGATCACTCTCTGAAGTGGGATGAGGAAATGAGGATGATAACATTTACAGAAAAAGATACATCTTAGAGATATCTTAGAGACAGTGGTAGAGGGAGATCTGGAGGAGGAGGCACAGCAGTTAAAGCCCTCATGACACCAATTGGAAATGTTCACAGAGTCACAGGAAGAGCTGAAGAATAGAGTTTTGTACAGAGGAAAAAATAATTTGAAAAGTCTTTTCATAGAATTCTCATGAGGCAGATTGTAGTATATTAATCTTAATATCTATCTGATAAGCAAGTCTTCACATAAATCAGAGACGTAACATAATTAAATGCTATCAATGAGAAATATAGTGTTGTTGGCAATACATATATAACAGAAACATCAACTTACTTGTACTTAAATCATACTTTTAATTGTATACATTATCTGATTTACATAACTGTCTTAGTTAGGGTTTCTGTTGCTGTGATAACTACCATGACCAAAAGCATAGGGAGGAAAGCGTGGGTGTCATCTTATACCCTGTTGTCCCCGGAAGTCACGGCAGGAACTCAAGATAGGAACCTCGGAGCAGGAACCGATGCAGAGGCCATGGAGGAGCACTGCTTACTGGCTTGCTCATGGCTTACTCATCCTGCTTTCTTATACACCCAGGATCGCTAGTCCAGGCAGTGACCTTGGCCCTCACACATCAGTTGTGAATCAACAAAGTGCACCACAGACTTGTCTATGGGCCAGTTTTATGGAGGCATTTTCTCTATTGAAAGACTCTCTCCTCAGATGATTGACTTGGGTCAAGTTGACACAAGACTATTCAAGATAATAAAAACATGGAGAAATATCTAAACATTTACTACTAATGTATCATAAACTGTCTCAATAAGTTGGTTTTAATTAAGGGTGCTTAATTTTTATGTATTCAACATTGGAAATATTGATTTATGAAATGAATTTTTGCGCATATTATATCATAATGTAATAGTTATACATCTTCTCAAAACTCCTGATGATTCCTGTTTTATTCCTCTTTTTTTTCTTTGCTGAGTGCTTCACTGCACACAGAATTGAAAGCTAAGGAGCCCACAGTCTGGTCCACTGTGAAATAAGCCTGTATCCAATCGACATGAACTTATCACGCAGCATGCTTTACATTTATTTGTTGCTTAGCCTTCTGGTGTGAAATGGAAGTAGGATATTGATATGATATCTTCATTTTATAGAGGATAGTTAATCTTCACACAGTTATAATTGCAGAGTTTACCACAAACTTTTCAATTACTCTGACAAAGATTTATTTAAATTATTTTTATTGTTTTAAACTATGTGAATGTGTGTGTCTATTGTGGGTATGCACAGTTATGTGCTGATACCCATGGAGATCAGATGCTTCAGTTCCTCGGAGCTGAAGTTAAAGGCAGCTGTGAGCTGCCTATGGTGAATATTGGAACTGAACTCTGGTCCTGTGGAAGAGCATATTTATTCTTAACTCCTGAGCAAACTCTAGTCCTATGTAGCTGGAAGTTTCTGGCTAGGCCTAGTCCTGAGGGCTGGACCTACAGCCACTTACTTCCAAATAATCACACAAAGGCTTATATTTATTATAAATTGTTTGGTTTGTTGCTCAGGCTAATTACCATCTAACTTAACACATTTCTATTCATCTGTGTATTCCCATGTGGCTCTGTGGTTTTTCCTGTTTTCCATTACACCTTGCTTTCCAGGTTACAGCCTGGAAAAGTGTCTTCACCCTACTTTATGTTTTATCTCTGTGTAGAATTCCCACCTGCCGCTAAACTGCCTTGCCCAAGGCCAAAACAGTTTCTTTATTAACCAATGACAATAAAGCATATTCACAAAAGACATGCCACATCAGTCTTATACCAAAGACTTTTTCTGTCTATTCATGTAATAGAAGCTTTACCATATTCATCAAGTACTGCCAATTGCTACTGTTGATGGAGAATTATCCCACTTTTTAAAATCATGAGTTATAGAAGCTACACCATCATCTTTCTTGTTCTTTCCCCTGTGGTCACTTAGTGTTCACCTGTATAAGTAAGCAGTAGCTTTGAACTTTTAGTATCATCCTGTGGTGATCTGTGAATCTTGTCTCTGGACTCAATTTGTCTGTCATAGGATATTTTCTACTTTCATAGCATAAACTCATTTTTTAAAAATTTATGTGTATTGGTGCTTTGACTGCATGTGTGTCTGTTTGAGAGTTGTCCACCCTTCTGGAGCTAGAGTTGTGTGAGGTGTCATGTGGGTGTTGGTAATTGAACCCAGGTCCTATGGGAGAGCAGCCAGTGCTCTTAACTGCTGAGCCATCTCCTGCCCCTAGCGTAAATTCTTAGAGCTAATAAAAGGATATTGAATTGCAAACACTATATTAGTCATCTTGCTCTAAGTTTGTAGATTCCTAGTATAGAAATTTAAGTTTTTACTTGGTAATTTAATAAGATTTTTATGCTTTACTTGGGAAACTGCTTTGTCTTATGACTGTTTATTGCTTTATTCTGGTACTTCAACGTTTTAAATAGCACAGTTTTAACAATAAAACAAAATGAAGGTTTTGCCCAATACCTGTCTTATTCACATTTCGAGCCCCTTTAGTCATGAGGGGGCTATTAGTTAAAATGCTACGTAGCTCAGTTTCTGTTCACTGTTTTAGATGCTTGTAATTACCAACGAGAATAGAATGGACAATCGTTTTTGGAAAGTTTATTGCTATATTGTAACCACTCTTCTAATTATTTTTCCTTAAACAGAAAAAGGAACCTTCTAAATCCAGTGTCAAGAAAAAATTAACTAAAGTTGCAGAAGCAAAAAAAGTAATGAAGAGAAATTTTAAAGTGAACAAGAAGATAACATTTACTGATGAAGGGGAGGTAAGATTTTGTAAATGTGTTATTTCTGAGCTACATCTCAGGGATTATGGAGCTTGGCTCTCCTGCTGACTGGCCATTTATTAATAAAAAAGTCTCTACAGCACACTGGCTACTTCTTTTCCCTGTTCCTATAGGCCTTTCATCAGCTGTGAGGATGTGGACAAGGATTTCTTAGGCAGTAAACAGAAGTCTTTCCTGGTGATACCAGCAGTGAGGATGTTAAAATCCATTCTTTATAGAAAAGATTTTCTCATCAATATTCATCAGTGTTCCCTGGGAACAAGCACAAGAATACTAACACAGCTACTTAGCAGAGCATCTTTGGCATGACTGTAAACTGCCCGAATTGCACTTCCTCAGTTTTATGTGCTGAGTTTGCGTGTTCATTGCTAGGCTGGCTCATAGAGAGCATTCTCTGCTGTAAGTAGTTTCAGATTAGGTGTTTCCTTCTCATTTTGCCTTTATCTGGGGCTTGTTTTAAGTACATATGTCTGTCTTATTCTCAGAAGAGGTCATTATTTTAAGAATCACTGTTTTGTTTTCAAATGAGCAAGTAAATCTAGGACACCAACCAAGGATGAAAACTAGTTCCTGGCATAAATAACAAGGCCTTTAGATTTTGTCTCATGACCCCATTCTTACCAGCCTACAAGTTCCCTGACTATCCTGATATATCACACAGTATCATTATAATCTTATCCCTCCCTTCCTTCCTTCCCCTCTCCCTCACTCTGGTTATTATTATTAATATTATATAACCTCTCAGTTTTATTGGATGATTTTAACCTTCTTTTGTACTTGTCCACAATGAAAGGTATTTTGTTTGCTGCTGGGGTTCTTAGAATAGGGCACAGTACCTTAGAGTAATGTTTAGAATGAATAATCTGTTGCTCCAGTAAAATATATTTCATCATCCTGAAAATGCTGCTGAAACAGTCTCTATCTATCCACAGGGTTTTCTTTTTCATTTTGAAGTTAAAGAACTTGGTGTTATTTTGGGTTATGAGAATGTGCTGAAAAATAACAAGATAACAGTATAATTCATAGTTGCCACAAGTGGAAGATGAAGCCAATATAAATCAAAGAAATCTTATAGAGTAGTTATATTATAGAATGACTGTAGAGACTTGAGCACCCAAGAAGTGAGCTAGAGGAGAATGCAGTCATGTCTAATGCCCCTGTAAAATGAGTGCTCTTACCCTAATGAGCTTAGTGTGCTTCAGAGTTCAGCTGCTTAGATTACAGTAATTAGCTCCAAGATGATTATAAGTCTCTTAACTGTATCATATGCTCGTTACTAAGAGGAGCTGTTTGGGCTATGCATGACTCTGAAACCTCTGAACCTCCAAAGAAGACAAGCTCTAAGGTCTATATTGATTTCCCTCAGGTTGGATGAGATGTTTGAATGATTCATGTTATCTCTTCATTACGATGGATTCCTTTCACAGCTTTTGGGGCTCAGTGGTTCATGATATAGTTTGTCATGCAGTTCCTTTGCTACCACATTATTTGGCAAAAGAATAAGATTGTGGGAATCTCACCTTGAAGCATGGCTGACATAGCAAGGATGTATGAGTGAGTACCTGTGAGGTGTTTATCTGAAAATTTGCCTGAAGATTAGTTAGCATAGTTTCAAGTCAGACGTACAGATTTTCAATGCTCTGGCAACTAGTTTGTAAATTAAAGCTGTGGTGTTAGAGGGAACTGTTTTGTCTAAATTGTTTACAGCTTATACTTTCATAGTGTGAGACAACAGAAATTATTTCCTCTTTTTTTAGATCTAGAAGGGGCACAGGTGTCCAGAGAATAATAAATTTACTCAGCATGACACACTAAACTAGTGAAAAGGCCAGAACACTCGGCCAAGTCTCCTTTTGGCTCCATCTGCTTGTCACTTTGTTCTTATCCATAAATTGCCATGTAGGATCACGAGTAGCCAGTGAAACCCAAGCCAGTTTTCTGCTTTAGTTAGCTATTTCACTCTGTAGTTGGTTGGTCTGTGACTCACTGACCAGCTTTAATTATCACATACTGTTACAGGCTCTGAGGACGAATGGAAAGCGATATGGATAGATACTCATAAGGATATTCAATTTATAAAAGAGACAGGGATATAAGCCAGCACATTTGGATGGGCTGTGTTGCAGGCGCATACAAGGTCCCTGGTTGTAGCTCAAAGGCAATACAGTGTCACTCAGTTGTCTGCTCTGTGCAGGCGATTTTGAGCTTATTTGTAAGACAGATCATTTCCATGAAGTAGTCTTTAATCCTGTGTTCACAATACAGTGGAAGGATTGCCTTGACGAGAAGGTCTGTTCAATGGCATCTTACTTTAATTATGAAGTTTCTGAGAAAGTTTAAGAAATAGCACGTTTAAGATAGAAGGTGGGCCCTTTTAAGTGAGTCCTCAAAAGCACACAGTTTTTGTAGACATTCCTTCTATCCTACCCTGTACTTTTCCTTTTCTGCCCTCAGCTGGTTCAGCAGTGGCCACAGGTTCAGAAATCTGCTACAAAAGATGAGGAGGAAGAAGATGACACTGGTGGTATCAACTTAGACAAAGCCAAGGAAAGGCTTCAGGAAGAGGACAGATTCGACAAAGAAGAATATAGGAAGAAAATTAAGGCAAAGCACCGGGTAAGCTTTGTATCTTGAACTACAATTGTGTTCTGATATGTCTAACTTCTAATTCATTGGAAGTGCATTGATGGCATTTCTCTGATCATTGTTTTCACCTGGAAAAGGGTTCTTGTAGCTTTTTGCCCCCCCCCTCCCTTTTAAACCATGTACTAATGGTTCAGATCACACTCTCGTTTTAGAAGAGGGTTATCATGTTTTAAAGACTTAATACAGCTTTATGGTATCATTTGACAGAACAAGAAATAAAGTATATATTGAAGATAGATTCAAGAATGGAAATGAGTGTTGCCAAAGCATTTTGGATAGGTGGAACACAAGCTGACATGTAATACTTCAGGATGGATTTATGTTATTGAAAGAAACAATTATTTCTTGTATTGTTTCCTTTAGTATAGGAAATTTGACATTATTTGTTAAGATCTTTAGCGGTACTAAGAGTATCAATGCTTGCTTGCCATAGTGTAGTTTACAATCTACTCAAAGTTATCTATCTAGGAGTAGATTGAGTGTAAGGAATGCTTTACAGTTTATTATTTAAAAGTTATAAACAATTATACAAGAAATGTGAAGAATTTACATGGAACACAATTTCTCATTGCATTCTTTTTCTCTTTACATATGACAATTGTCTACAGAGCATCATTACCAAAACTAGAGAGTGACTTTAAAGTGGTCTCTTTATCCATGTATTTATATTCTAGAATTGAATGTAGAATACCAAAGATACATGACCTTCAGTCCTCAGAAAAGCTGCTTAAATCATAAATAGCTGTGAACATGTTTGCATTGAACAGAATGCCCTTTTAAAAAAAAATTTTTTTTTTTTGAATGAGTGATAAATCCACATGGTCTTAAAGTTAAGATGATAAAAATGACCAGATATCCTGGCTCATGCCTGTAGCCACCTCTTCTTCTATTCTGGCAGATGCCTACCTTAATTCCCTGTTTGTCTGGTTGAGACAAGGCCTCACCCTTTCCTCAGGCTGATTTATAACTTGCTGTGTAGTCCAGTGTTAGCTTCAATTCCTTATTCTTCTGTGTCAGCTTCTTAAGCACAGTTATTACTGCTTTGTATCACCATGCCAGGTTACTTTTAGCTTTTAATTCACCACTGTTATGCAAGTAGTAGGAAGTCAAATGTGTATTTTAAAAATATTTATTCATCTGTATTAAATACGAGAATATTAAACACTAAAAGTTGAGTAAAAATTGAAAAGAAAAACCACCATGAGTATGGAGTGTGACTAAATAAAATTTATATGGGAGAACGGAATACCATGAAACTGATCACATGGTTCTGTATTTTGCTTAATTATAAATAGATGTCATTTGTGAATTTCATAAGTTCCAGAATTTTTAAATGCATGTTTAAAATATTTTAGGATGATAATTTCGTTTTAAAAGATAATTTAAGTGAGTTTAGTTTTAATGATTGATTTTGGCTGTAGGGCTTCCTCTTAAAAATTAATGGCTGCTTGGGGGCCTGGAGAGATGGCTCAACAGTTTACAGGTTACTTTTGCAGAGAAATGAGTTTGATTCCCAGAACCCAGAACCCAAATGTGGTTCACAATCACCTGCAACTCTTTTTCTAAAATATCCGCTGGCTTCTGCTGGCCTTCTTGGGCACAAGGCATGTACATGGTGACATTCATACATGCAGACAAAAAACTTACACATATAAAACAAACAAACAAATTTAAGAAAATGCATGGTGCATAGTTTTGAATGTCCTCAGACATTGCTGTGTGGATCTCAGGTTCTTCTGTTGATCCAGTTGTCCATTCTCTGTGCTGATACACCTGTCTTTGATTCATGCTTTTGTGTACTGACCGCTGGAAGCTATAAAATCCCATCTGTGACTGGTGTTCATCCTTTTTAAAAAGATCTAGAAAACAGAGATATAAAGACCTTTTTGTTTAACTTTTTTTATAGCTTGTTTCATTACACTTTAATTTGTATTTTAAAGTAAGCAGACAGGGTATTTTGTCTGTCTGTATGTCTGTGAACCATGTGTGTGCAGTCCAGAGCCTGCATTGGAGCTTTTGGAACTGGAGTTACAGATGTTTGTGAGCCACCGTGTTAGTGCTGGTAAATGAACTGAGGTCCTTTAGAATATCAGTTGCCTGTAACAACTAAACTATCTCTCCACTCCCCAGTTGTATTTTGTTATGAATTATTTTACATATTTAGAGGCACAGCATCATGTTTTTCTGGAAGTATGGATGCATTGCAGAAAGATGAAATTTGACTAACATATCAATCACTCAAGTGATTATTTCTTTGTTATATGAACATTTAGAATACTTGCGACTAGTAACTTTGAATATATAGCACATTATTTTTTTTAACTATAGCTACCACTCTACTTAAATGTTCCCTAGAATTTATTATGTTTGAATGAAATTTTGTGTTCTTTGACCAAGAAACCTCCTTCACTCCAATGATAACTATTGTTCTGTTTTATATTTCTGTGAGTTTAGGGTCTTTTTTTTTTTTTTTTTTTTTTTTTGATTCTACACCAGTAATACTATTTGTTTTTATGTGCATGCCTTATTCACTTATCGTGATGTCTGTAGATTCATTATGTTGTCACAAATGCCTGTGTCCTGCTTTTTGAAGGCTGAATAGTATTCCATTCTTTACACACATTTAAAAAAATCCATTTGTCTACTGATGTCACCATGTTTGAATATTAAGGTTCTAATTTTTTATTATGAGTAAAAAGAATATAGTATGATAGTATCATTGAGAGTAGAGCAGAGCTGCTTCTGTACAGAAATGAATAACTAATATGGCCTTCTGTTGTCTCTAACTGTTTTATGTTATTTAGCAGTTTTATTTGATTTTTTTTAATGAGTTTGCACTGAAATTTTAGGCTCCATTTTATTACTGAGACTTACTGGTAACTGTGGCCAACAGGCTTATTAGTTTTCTCTACAGAACATCTTGAAATGTTCATCAGAAATAAAGACCTAGCAAAGGTTATACCATGGCACAGAGACAGAAGGTGTTGTGGTATCACTCAGAGCTGTTCTTATTGTGATGAGCTGGGCGTTTGCTCTGTGCTATGTGCTGTTTTGGTTCTGCAGAATTACTTGTGTTTTGCTTGATCCCTGCTGTCACAGCTGGTGATGTAGAGAAGTAATCTCGGAGAAGGCCTCTCGTTTTTGTGGAGTTTTCTGTGAAGAAAGCTTTCTTTACTTTAGATTGTGATCTAAAGAGGACAGTCATTCTGAACTGCTTATGACAGTGGTGGCAGCCTAACTCTTTTCACTTAGTCATGAACATTAGAAAAACGGACAGAGAATTTAGGGAACATTTTAGGAAATCTGACTTGTTGTTGATACAGAATCTCCGTGACTTTATTTTAAGCCGTATGTAATAGGTCACAAAATAGAGACACTATAATAAGCCATCTTAGAAATAATACCAAGTACCAACAGTAGCAAGTAAGTGGCAGGTAGTTAACTTGGCTCTGTATTAAATGCTTTATATACACTCTACCATTGCATGCTCATAATTGCCCTTAGAAATAAGGCCAGCCTCTTTCTAGAATATAAAATTAAGACTTAGATGGTCTAGTCGTGTGTACAAGTTTCTGCATCGTATCAAATGGAGTCTTTACGAAGGTCCCCGCTACTCCTCTTGACCTTGCTGTTTAATCAAAACATGAGCCACTGTCTCACACAGCAGCAGTTCTGAAGCAGCAAGAGAAACGTAGTAAATGGCAGAAGTGGCCATTGAGTTTTGAAGAAGCCATGATGACAAATGCTAGAAGCCATATTTCCAGTGAGCGTTCAATCAGTTCCAAGACAAAATGAGCATTGTAGTTAGTCTCATGTTTAGGGCCCCAGACTGGTACCTCTTCCCATATGATTCTTGCAGCTACTAGTCCTAGAGTCCAGTTTTCAGTGGTGGTTGACATTTAAAAGTCTAGGCAATAATGGAGACTACAAGCCTGCTGACAAAGTTATAAGAAATTTTACTAGGTTAGAAATTATATCATGAGATCAAGGGATTTCTAAGCATTTGGTGTTTAGTTCTAAGAGCCATTGTAAGTGAGGCTTATTTACATGAGGAAAAAATTCTTTTTGTGTGATAAGCCTTTGAGGTATTTTTCGTTCGTTTTTATTTGTTGTTTTATAGATTAAAAATATTATAAAGGCTGTGTAGTATTTGAGTGATAGGTAGTTAGCATGGAGAATAGTTGGAGACTGGAATTGAAGAACAGAGAGCAGAGATTGCTACTCTTCGAAAGGAGACTGGCAGGATCAGGCCTCAGACCATGATTGCTATAGGATGCTCTGCTGTTTCCATTTTGTTCATTGCTCCATATCCAGAACTCACCACCAGGGCTTGCACATGGCTGCTCAGTAAGGATTTAAGCCTTTGACTGTGAAATGAGTGCTGTCGTGAATTCTTGTTACAGTTTTCTCAGACGTATGTATAGAGAGCACTGTCCTTTTTATGTTTAGACAGATTGCCATGGAATATGGATACATTGAAGAACTTTAGTCCTGGTGACCCGAGAGGGTGCAGATTTAGAGGGTTTTATTTTTAGAGAACTGGAGTTATCTTTTAAATTTTTTGTAATCATTCTTGAACATTCTTTTTTAAAATTGAAAATAGATTCTTCTCTCATACAATATATCCAACCAGTTTCCCCTCCCTCCCAGCTCATCCCCAACATCTTCTCTCCCTTATCCGTTTCTTCCTCATAAAAGAGCAGGCAAAGACATGACAGCCAAGCAGGACAAAACAAGATGCAGTAAGACCTGGCAAAAGCCCTCATACTGAGGCTGGACAAGGCAATCCAACAGGAGGAAAAGAGCCAGAGACACACCTCCTCCCGCTGTTAGGAACCCCACAAAAACATCAAGCTAGCAGCCATAACGTATACACAGGGGGCCTTATGCAGACCATTGCAGGCCCCTTGGCCTCTGTGAGCCCATGTGAGCCCCACTTAGGTGATTCAGAGGGCCATTTCTTGCTGTCCTGCATTCCCTTTGAGACCAGCCATCTTTCCTCTTTCTCTTCCTCTGAGGGGAGGGGCCTGATGGAGACCTCCAGTTTAGATTCCTATCTGTATAGTGTCTGCTTGTGGGTCTCTACCCAATCCAACTGTGGCCAGAGTAAGCCTCTCTGTGATGATTACACAAGGCACCAATAGCCAACTCTCTGGGCCATCCAGTTTCCAGTTCCTGATCCTTTCGGCAGGTAGGGCATGGGCTCCCTCTCATGGTGTGGTCCCCAAATTAAACATTAGTTGGCCATTCCCACAAATTCTGTGACAATGCCCTGGCAAATCTTCCAGGCAGGAAATTCTATCCTGCCAGAAACTCTCAAATGTCCAGCAGCCGCTTCCCAAGTGATTGACTCGGAGGCTTAATTTAATAGTAACTGCTGGATTAGTAGCTCAGGCTTGTTACTATCTAGAACTTACACTTAAGTTAACCCATAATTTTTATCTATGTCTAGCCACATGACTTTGCATCTTTTCTCATCTTGCTTCCTCTTCTTCTGGCTGGAGTCAGCTGCTCTGCCTTTCCTCTTTTCTCCGCTTTTCTCTCGCTGTATTTCCTGCCTGGCTACTAACCAATGAGCATCTTATTAAATCAATACGAGTAACTAATATTTACAGTGTACAAGAGCATATCCCATAGGAAATATTGTACATGAGGACTTTGTGGCTGCATTGGTGTTGAGTTTTTCTTTCTGTAGCCTACAGAGTACCTGTTCATGACCATACAGATGCCAGCCTGACCTTTCCACCAGGTTCAATGAGACTCTGTCACTTCATGGAGTGACCTTATGTCATAGCATCAGCTTGTGTTGTTTAGAGATCTCCATGAGACTCCTTTGGCTACCATCTTGACCAAATGTAACCCAGCCCCACCACTGGAAACCTTACCTGGCTACAAAAGATTGTGAGTTTAGACTCTGTACCCTCCACTACTAGGAGTCCTCACTGGGGTCATTATCATGGATCCCAAGAGGTTTCCACTGCACCCCTCCATGTTCCCAGTTTCAGCCATCTCTACACTTTTCCCATCGTGCTCCCATCTCCACCCCAGCCCTGTGCAGATTCCATTTTCTTTCCCCTTTCAGGGGGGTCCGCGCTCCCCCTACAGCCCTCCTCTTTACCCAACCTCTCTGGATCCTCATTTACTTAACCACTAACATGTTATTTATAAGTGAATATATACCATATTTTGTCTTTCTGGAGCTGTGTTACGTCACTCAGGGTGATTTTTTTTTTTTTTCTAGTTTCATACATTTGCCTGCAAATTTCCTGTTTGTTTTGTTTTGGGGTGTTTTTTCCCCTTCCTCTGAGTAATACTCCCTTGTGTAAATGTAACATACTTTCTTTATCCATTCTTCGGTTGAGGAACATTCAGGTTATTTCCAGTTTCTGAGAATCTGAATAGAGCTGCTATGAACATAGTTGAACAAGTGTCCTTGTGGTAGGATTGAGAGTCTTTTGGGCATATGCTCAGGAGTGGTCTAGCTGAGTCTTGGTATATCTATTACCAGTTTTGTGAGAAATCACCATATTGATTTCTAGTAATGTAGCTGTACAAGTTGTCACTCCCACCAGCATTGGAGAGGTGTTTCCTCTGTTCCATATCCTCTACAGCATGAGGATATGTCTCTTGTGTTTTTGGTTTTCTGAGAGGTATAAGTTAGACTCTCAAAGTAGTTTTGATTTACATTTCCCTGATGGCTCAAGAAGTTGAGAATTTTTTAATTTAAAAGTTGTTTTTTTTTTTTTTTTAAACCACAGTCCACAGTATCTCCCACCCTCCCACTCATCCCCTAGCTTCCCCCGGCCCAACCTCCATCTACTCCTCAGAGAGGGTTAGGCCTCCCATGAGGAGTCAACAGAGTCTGTCATATCAAGCTGAGTCAGGATAAAGCCCCCATATTAAGGCTGGGTAAGGTGTCCTGCCATAAGGAATGGGTTCCAAAGAGCCAGTTCATGTACTAGGGATAAATTCTGGTCCCACTGCCAGAGACCCCACAAACTGCCCAAGCCACACAACTGTCACCCACACTCAAAGTGTCTAGATTGGTCCTATGCAGGTTCCCCAGCTGTCAGTGCAGAGTCAGTGAGCTCCCAGTATCTCTTGATAAAAAGCCCAGTGCAAGCATATCATGGACCTTTTTGTTTGTTTGTTTTGGAGGCTGGGCTTCTCTGTGTAATCATGTCATGGCTCTCTTGTAACTTGCTCTGTAGACTAGACTAGCTTTGAACTCAGAGATCTGCTTGCCTCTGCCTCCAAGGTGCTGGGATTAAAGGTAGGTGCGTACCACCACCACCATCTGGTCCATTTTCAGATAGTCTTATGTGTTAGAACAAGGCAAGTTATCGAATAACCACAATAAAAAGTTGTGTGATTGTAATTGTAAACTATTTGTTTCTTTTGCACAAAGAGCCTGACAATTGACATACATAAAATATTGCCAGGAAAAATAACATTGAAATGAAAAGATTTGACACATTTGTACACATATTGGTAAGAGAAGGCACACACAATATATGACTGTACTAGATAAATCATAAAGGAGTATGGAGCATAGTATTGTGCTGGAATTGACAGTGGGCTTCACAGATGCAGGAGAATTCTAGGCTTATTGCTTATTATATTTATGCCTTTAATCAAGCAACTAATTATATTGATTGCCCATCTTTTCCCCTATAAAATTGGGAGGGCATTTATCTCACAAGTTCTTATACGCCATTTAAAAGTGACATGTAAATTGCCTAGCACATTTTGATGATTTAGAGTTACTACTTTTGGTAAAAAGAAATATATAACAAAATAATAATATACAAAGAGACAAAACAGTTTTGTGGAAATATAATAACAGTTTTTTGTTCGTTCTATAGCTACCAGAATGTCTAGATCAGGTTAAGCAGGAAAAACTTAAATAATTTTGATTATTATTGAATAAAATAAAGTATATTGTTATTTTAATGCCAGTCTTTAGGTTTGTACTTTTTTGGTAGGTAGTAAGATTAAATTGTTCTGTTATTTAGGGAGAAAGAAAAAAACAAAATTACAGATACATACATCTGCAAGCTAAGACAGCTCTCAAATTAGCAAAATAGCATGAATTATTTAAATGGGTTCTTTAATAATATTACTCTGCTTTACTCTGTTGTCTTTTAGTCTGCTGCTGGTCAGAGAAAATCAGTAACCGGTACCAACTGTATAAAAGTTTTGGTATAAGGTGGTTTAGAAGCTGTATCTCTTTACTTTCTCCACCCTCTCCATAGCCTTAGAAAGCATTGATATTCTTGTATTCTCACTAGAGGGGTAAGTCAGTGACAGCTCTGTGTGTGTGTGTGTGTGTGTGTGTGTGTGTGTGTGTGTGTGTGTGTGTGTGTATGTGTGTGTAGGTAGGTAGGTAGGTAGGTAGGTAGGTAGGTAGGTAGGTAGGTAGGAGAAGTTAAAGAGTAATCACAGAAATAGTAATGTAGTGTTAGGTTAGAGCTATGACATAACCATATGAATTTGAGGTTTTATTAGTTTCCCTTAGAACCTAGTTTTCCAGGTTTTTATATTCTAGTAGATTTCATCTGCTGTGCAATTAGAAGCTATTTAAGCTTCATTTAAAAGCTCCGTGGACTCCCTTTTGGAATTAATTAGTATTTAGTATCCATTTAGTGTTGTATGAAGTTTCTGGCCTAGACTTCTGGGCCTAACCCTGAAATTCGGATCAATTCATAGCCCCACTGCCACTTAGCACCAAATAATCACACAAAGGCTATTAAATAATTATTAAATAATATGTGTAAAATTAATACACATATTAATTTTACGCTGATCAGCCTATGGCTCTGGCATATTGCTAGCTAACTTTTGCTCTTAAACTAACCCATGATTTTTATCCTGTTCAGCCATATGGCTCGGTACCATTTCTCAGAGCAGCATAGTTGTCCTCTGCATCTGCTGGCTTCTCTGGTGTCTCTGTGGCATCTCTGTTCTGTTCTTCCTGTTCCCAGAGTTTTCTTAGTCTGGTAGCCTCCCCCTCCTCCCCCATTTCCTGTTTTCCTTTGGCCAATCAGCATTTTATTAAACCGATAGACAGAACAATTATTTACAATGTAACAGAACATAGTCCTATTACATTTCCCCCTTTTTTCTTTTTAAAATAATAAGAACCCCAAATCTAATATTCTCTCTCCCCCATTATCTATAACAATTACAACCAATACTGTAAATGAAGACAAACATCCATAATCCGTTTTTGGGGAACATGGGCATAGTTCTCTAAGCTACTTCCTGCTGAATGGGGGTGCTGGCAATCTTATGGGAACCCAAAGAAAAAATTTAGGATTATGGTCAAGTCCTTAATGGAATAGTCTTTAAGGCTGGGTCATCTCAGCCAGTCTCCTTGAAGTTGTTTTGGATGCAGAGCTCAGTGTAAACTTCAACAAATGTGCTCTGAAATTCTGAATCATCTGGGCCATCCATTTGCATTGGAAACTTTTCAGGGATTCTTCCTAGATCAAACCTTATTTTCTCTAACCAGGAATAAATTTATAGCCTCTCATTTTCTGTGGAAATAAAAAGAAAACCTCTTCTCCAAAGTAGCCTATCTTTTGATTTCAATTTTAAAGTCAGCTCATTTATAAAATATATAGGTTGTATTAATCCAGCAGCATTTATAATCAAATGTCTTTTAGCAAATTTTACTACTTCATTTGCAGTCAAAAAATTTAAAGACAAGATAATAACACACACTATCCGGACACTCTTTGTAATTTCCAAATTTAACATGAAACATGAGGTTTCTGGCCTGACTAACCCCATGATCTGAATCTGCCCATAGCTGCCCCCCCCCCCCCAATGACCTAGACACTTATATTAATTTCATGCTGTTTGACCTATGGCTCAGGCATATTGCTAGCTGGCTCTTTCATCTTAATTCAACTTATTTCCATTATTCTGCCTTGCCACATGGCCATGGTTCACCTATTTTGTTACATCTTACATCATGAGCAGCTAGATCACCTCTCCCTTAAATCCACCCTCCTTCTTCTACCTATGATCCAATTTCCTGTCTAATGCTGCAGTGCCTGTCATGGGCCAGAACAGTTCCTTTATTTCACAGCATACAGAAAGACATTCCATATCAATTTAGACCTTAGCATTTATTATTATTTCCCTTTGTCATAAATAATTTTATAAGCCTTGTCAAGGTATATATGGAATTCCATTATCCATTATCAGACTATGGATTGAGACTTGTTTTTAAACTCAAAGAAAGTCATGTACAGATGAAGCAGGCTGCAGATGAAAGCATACCCAGCACAGAACCATGTTCACTTTCCCATTGCCAGTGGAGTTATGGAATAGTGAATCAGGTCTGAGTTTTCACCTAACCATATGGGAAGAAAACTGCACTTTTTATACTTAGTTAGCCATTTATCTAAATTAAAAGGAAAGTAGGACTGCAGATTATTAACTACAAAGTTTGGATTGTGAAGAAACTTTTTGGTTTTTGGAGGAGATTATGCTTTTGTGAATTTAAAGTAATATTCTTTTGTACTTTAGGTGAATCATTTTGCTTTGTACTTTAATACTGTGTATGTTTTCCCATTTTTACCTATTTTTTGATCAGTGGAAAACTTATGGTAAAATTATAAAATAATTGAAATTATAAATAAAATAAAATAATAAAATTTTGTAAGAATCAATTTTGGTTACTTAGAATAAACATCATTTCTAAGATTGAAAGGTGAGGATTTTTTATGTTTTATAAAATGTTTCACACCAAAGACTAGGAAAACAATTCTGAGTGTATTTTTATTTCCTTTTATTCTAGTTGATAACATTGATTGTATAACAGTCACATATCAGATATTGTATTTACAACATATATATAATGAATAGTATTAAATACATGCTTCTATTTTTTTTTTAGGCTGAGCAAGAAAGTATAATTAAAAATTGTATAGTATGTAGTGATGGAATTGATAAATGATTTCAGATCTAACTTGGATTTACTCATTAAGAATTGTTAGGCCAGTCCCATTTTAGGTATTTTGTAAATGTTTACCAAAAAATAAATGTGAAGTATTGCTTTTAGTTCGCTTCACAAAGTAAATTTGAAGAGTGTGGGTGGTGCTTAATAGAATAGCTAGAAATTTATGTGCCTCTAATATACCTTCTCTTCCTGTAGGAAAGACGGCTTAAAGAAAGAGAAGCCAGAAGAGAAGCCAGCAAGAGACAAACAAAGGTAAGGAGGGGTGTGTGTGTGTGTGTGTGTGTGTGTGTGTGTGTGTGTGTGTGTTTAAGTCAGTATCTTCATATCTATACGATTTTGTTCTTTTTACAAAACAGGTCTGCTAAGGTATTTCAAATCCCTATTTTTGATATAGATTTATTTTTTTCTGTTCCTTTTTATATCAGAGTATTATGATCCCTTGTGGTCTATTGTTTATTTTCTCATTTACTTGTTTTTCTTTATAAAAGATTAAAAATTAAAAATGCTAGTTTGTAATGTGGACTGCTTGCCCCCTGCTCCCAGCCACCTTGTATACTAAATACAGATGACAATCAACTTTATAGGCCAACTCTGACGGATTTGTATACCTGTCAGTTTTAGATTAGAAATATGGCCTGTTTGTATTCAATTGGATAAGTGGGTAATAGATTATTGTGAAACCATTGTTTGCTTTGCTTCACCTCTGAGGATCTAGTTGAAGCACTCTATAAGCTTTAGTGTATCCCATAAACATGTATAGTTTCTCTGAGATATTTATGTAAAATTAGAAACACCATCCCTTTACAGCTATGATTTTTTTGTCTGTTTGCTTAACGCTGAGAAAGTTTCAGCTTCTGCATACTGAGGACATTTAATATAAATGATCTCCCAGACCCACGGCCAAATACTGAATGCCATTTCTTATGCTGTGTGTACTAGGCCTGACTAGCCATGATTTTTTTCTTGGCAGTTGCAAAGATCTGATTTTCTTGAGTAAGTTCATAACAGAACGTCCCTGCCCCCATACTGGCCATAGCATTTAGAAACCAAGTTCTGACACAGGAAGCAATTGTACTATAATGTAAAAGGAAAACTCTGCATATATCCACTATTAAAGAGCACTCTTCAAAAGTGTCTGAGAATGAAAGCTCTAGAATGTGCTGCCTGACTGTTAACACTTTTGCATATATTTGTCATGCAAGATTGAAGTGTCATGGCCTGGAAAGTGGATCATATAGGAACTGTACTAGATAACTGTAAGTAAAGAAGAAAATCTTGCCCTTCATAAAAACAGTTGGCATTATGGATATTTCATGTTCAGTATTAAAATCCATTTTGTTTATATTAAGAAGCTCTTATTTCTAGATAGGAAAGAAAGTAATATTATTATATTTCTTATGCTTGTTTTTACATTTGTATGTAGAGTCCACCTATGTATCTGTAGGTTCATGTCTAATAGAATTTCTCATCTTTAGATCAGAAGTCTAGTTAACCCTACATCTGTAAAGAGCATGTACAAAATTTTTTGCATTAATTTTTTTATTTTAAAGATTTTATTTTTATTTTCATTATATGTACTTGTTTGTGGTTGTGTGGGGATATGTACATGTGAGTACAGGTGCCTGTGGAGGTCAGGCTTCTTGGAGCGGAACTATAAGTGTTTGTGAGTCAACTGATGTGAGTGCTGAGAACTGAATTCGGGTCCTGAGGAAGAGTAGCAAGTGCTTATAACCACTGAACCATCTCTTCAGTCTTTGGCATTGTTTTTTGAAAAATTATTTAACAATTACATATAGTTTACATTTTATTGAGTCTTATAACTCTGATATGATTTAAAGTATAGGGACTTGGACATTTTCCGGTTTGGGTATTGGTGGAGAAGAGTCTTTCTTAGAATCAATTTTCCTTGAGTCTTGAGCAAAGACTACTCAGGATGGTTTATTTTTTATATTTATTGGTGCTGTGTCTTGGTCTTTCACAATGGATTGAATTTTTAGGATTTTTTTTTTCACTTATTAGCTTGTTTCTGGATTCCTTTTCTTTAATCATTGTAGATTTGATCCTATTTTTGTTGGTGAAGTCAACTTATGGCCTGCTATTAAGATTTTTAATTAGGGCTGACCTCAAATTCAGATTCTTTGGTGAAAACCTTCTTTCTCTTCTCTTCTTTTTTGTGTTTTCCCTGTGGTTTGTTTTTTGACAACAAGGAAAGGAGAGGGACTTCTCTTTGAGGAGGAGACTCTATGTATAGCCAGGAGGAATGTGCTGAAAACAAGTAAACGGGGAAGGCTGTGCCAGTGATCAGGTTCTTCTGTTCAGCCAGGACCTTTAGTAGACAGAGGCTCTGTCCTTCAGTTGCTGTGAGTGGTTGGTAGACCTCCAAATCACTTCTGAGGGTACAGACATGAGATCCATCTCCTTTGACTGGTGTCACCCTAGGGCTGAGTGTCAGTTTATAAGTAGGTCTCTGACATTCCTCGGTATATTGATGTGAAATGAAAGTAAAATGACTCTCTCAGAAACTTGATAATATTTCGTTAAAGTTTTTATCTATGGTCTGTTTGAATGGAGGATATGAGAGTGAACTTTGATGATGCTTTCCTGAGTCCCCAGTATTTAATGGTTTGGGAGATGCAGATTTTTTTTAATTACATATATTTATTTTATTGGGGTGTGTGTGTGTGTGTGTGTGTGTGTGTCACAGGACAACTTCCTAGAGTTCTCTTCTTACCACGAGGATCCTGGGATTGAACGTAGGTTGTCAGGCCTATTGTGAAGCACCTTTACCCATTGAGCATTTTACTGGGCCATGGGCATGAAAGCTCTCTTTAGTAAAGAAGTTCTGAACAACAGGATTGCTTCTGTTTCATATAACAAAAGGATATATAGTTATTGTCACGAGACATTGATTTTGAAGTTAAGAGAAATTCAATGGGAAATACAGTCCCATCTTATTTAGCGGTTTCCTGTTGCTGTGATGGTGGGGGTGGGTCATGTGTGTTAATTATAATATGGCTGGAAGGAGTTCTGCAGTTATTTAAAGAAAAAAGTAGCAGTGTGAAAACTTGAGGTACACCCCCATACTTGCAGAAGTCTGATGCTGATGAATTAGGAGTTAGTGATACAGAAGCAAAAGAACAGCATAGAAGATTGAGATACTGGATGTGTTGAAATTTAAAACAATTCATTTTAAGGTTGAAGTTCTATAATCATTCTAAATCTTTCTAGTTTTATTGCTGGGATGCTTAATTTACTTGACAATAATGTTTTTAAGAATAGTTTACCCAGTAGATAAAGGCAAAAAGAAAAGAAAGAAAGAAAGAAGGAAAGAAAGAAAAAGAAAGAAAGAAAGAAAGAGAAAGAAAGAAAGAAAGAAATAGAGGAGAAACAGTTAAGTAAAAAGGCAGGAGTAGGAAAGAATAGTACAGCAGAAAAAAGAAATCAGTGAGAGGTGAGGAAAAAGAAAAAAGATTTAGTAAGAATGAGAAAGTGCATGAGCAGTAAGCTCAGCTCAGACAAAACACACAGGGAAAGTATAGTGGGAGCTCATCAGCTGACAGTCTTGGAGTGATAGACCCGAACCTGAATGCAAAAGACAGACCAACCTTGCAGCCACATACCTGTCTCTCACTGCTGTAGAACCTGAAGACTGAAGCTCCAGCCTTCTGCTTTGCATTCACAGTGCTGTCAGTCTGGCAGCATGATTAATAACTAGGGAGCCCTGAAAGTATGAAAGAAGGCCCTGTGCCTGTACACCCCGATGCTTACGTTTGCCTCCTATACTGTCAACACAGCTGGGAAACATCCCCAACTTGAATCATAGCCACCCTGGGGATTATGAGCTGAGAAGTTTGGGGAGGGTGAGTTTACCTGTCTAGCTCATAGACTGCAAAGCTAAGTGTGGCCACCAGAGGCCCCTGATATACCGGAGAAATTATTAATGTGAAAATAATCTGGCTGATTTAACAACCTGTCAAATGAAAACACCAGCATATGCTTTAGAAAAGAAGATTTGGTGTCAAGGTTAGGTTTTTACTGCCTTGATAAAGGCCATGACCAAAGCAACTTGGGAAGGGAAGGGTTTATTGCACTTTACAACTGTAGGGTCTTTTGAGGGGATATCAGGGAAGAGCCTTAAAACAGGAACATGGAGAGAAACCTGATGCAGAGGCCATAAAGAAACACTGCTTACTAGTTTACTCATGGTTTGTTCAGCCTGCTTTTTATACAGCCCAGGATCACCTACCCAGGGGTTGTCCCTCCCCAAATAATCTGGGCCCCCCATATCATCATTATTACAGACAGTCCCCACAAACTTGCCAGCAGGCCAGTCTTATGGAGGCATTTTCCTCAATGAAGACTCCTTTCCAGGCATCTAGGTTTGTCAGACTGGCAAAAACCCATCAGCACAGATGGCCATTCAGATCTACTCCCTACACCCAACCACATATAAGGCTGACAGGTTCTGATTTTCTAGGACCCAGAAAGAAGCCTCTCTAAAATGTAATCGTTGTGTGTTTTTTTCTTCCCTTTTTGCTTTCTTCTCCCCCCCCCCCCCTTTGTACAGGATATTAGAGCAGTTCACTTAGAAAGCAAATGACTCATTTAGGATACTCACTATGAGTAACTGAGAATATTGGAAGAAGATAGTTTTGCTTCCCCCAAATGATAAAGTTTTACTGTATTACATGTAAAATTTTTGTTTTAGCTTTTGTTTTTCTCCAAGAGTAGTCTGCTCTGTAAGTTTCCCAAAGAGATAAGTGTAGTTTTGAATGCTCTTAATTCCAATAGAGTTGAGAGAATCAGGAGTTTGGAGTCATTCTTATGCGTTTGAGGCTAAGGTGAACTGCACCAAACCTTGTTTGTTAAGGTTCCCCAAATACAGCACTAGGAAATATCCTGACACCTGTGCAGAATATTGTGGAAACAAGAACATGAAAAGTAAAGCAGCACGACTCCTCCAAAATACTATAGACTTTCAGTCTCTTAATTCAAAGATTCTGAGAATGGCAGTGCTGGGTGAAGGGTTCAAGCTTCCCAATAACATGCTCAGTGAATACTTCAAAATAGATATATATGAATAGATAGTCAGCAAAAGAATAAAAAAAGATATCAAGGGAATTGAAATTAAGAACAGAAATAAATAGGAAATGAGGCCTGGAGAGATGGCTCAGCGCAGAGCACTTCCTATCGAGGCCTCAGGTTCAGTTTTCATACCCCATATGGCAGTTCACAATCCAGCTGTAACCATATCTAGCTAAGCTGTTTTTAAAATTAATGGTGGAATATAGACATTCAAATATAAGCACAGACTAATGAAGTTCTTGGCAAAACCAAGCCAGTATTCCAGAAAATACTAACACCTAAAAGAACAGTGTACACAGAGGCGGTAGAAAGACAGTTGTAAGTATTAGACGACAAGAAAATATAAAATGAATAAAAGAAACAGAGGAGAGTTAGAAGGAAATCTGTCCTGTCTAACACAGTAAAACAGCAAATCCCTAATGTTAATAGGGATAAAAGAATAAACACACAGTGATCAAACCAACCAGAGAAATAACCGGTAAACCATAGAAATTAATAAATATCTTGTACCAGCCTTAAGTATAATTGCTTCAGCTGAGTGTTAATCCAAAAATCAGCTGTTAATGTCAAAGTATTTTACATTGGTATAAATTTTAGCTTTTTGATACAAATTTAAAGTCAATTTTGTTATATATGTATTTCCACTCTTGTTTAAGATATTATGTTTATACAATTCCTTTAAAATTGTAATATATAATTAAAAATGCAAATTAATAGTCACCTATGATAACCAAACTTATAGTCATGTTAGTTAAGATTTTTAAAATATATTTCAGTTAAATAAATAATATTCAAATACTTCAGAGTCCTATAAAATATAACATTTACAATATTTTTAAAACAGACTTTTCTAGACAGTAAGACAGGTCTACTCCTGACAACACCAATCTGCTTCAAAAAAAAAAAAAATAGACATTTAAAAAAGTTCCATATAAAGTTTACTTTCTTTATGGCAACAGTTAAGTTAGCCACTAGACAAAAAGACTGTTCTTTTATTAACTACTTAAAATATACTCTAGAAACTAAACACACAAAACCCATAAAAAATAACCTCTGAACTTTGACAAAACAAGCCAAAATAGTCCTTCAAGTTCCTGCTTCTCAAAAAAATCTGCCAAACATTCTTGAAATCACAAAAACAACTTAGAAACTATGTCAGAATAAAAAAAAAAAAAACCTTCAGATTTCCTACTTCCCAAAACATATGCCAGACTCTAAACCTATAAACTAAAATGTCCAACATTACAAAAACTTCAAATAACTGACCAGATAGCCAAATATCACCTGTCATTTCAAAAATTTAATTTACTTACATTTCCTGTTCACTCAAGTATTACATCTTTGCATAGTCTTTAATATAATTAAAAATTAAATAATTATAAATATAATTTTATTAATTAAAAAAATTAAATATAAAACTTTAAACTCACAAAAATAATATAAATTTTAAAAAATTTTCTTTAATTTTACTAAATACAAATATACTAAATATTATAACTATAATTATTAGTTACTATTTTATTACATATAATTTTACTATATTAAAATTAAGACCTTTTGAATTAAAGAAAAAAAGTGATACGAGATGTCTTTCTGTATGCTGTGAATATCATTTGCTAATAAAGGACCTGACTTGGCCTATGGCAGGCATCTTAGAAGTAAGCGGAGAAATTGGTGCTTAGATTGGGGAAGGAGGGCTTAGTCAAGAGAGATGTGATCCAGCTGCCCATGAAGCAAAATGTAACAAAACAGGTAAGATATGCCCATGTGGCAAGACAGATTAATAAGAATAAGTTAAATTAAAATACAAGAGCTAGCTAACAATATGCCTGAGCCATAAGTCAAATAGCATAAAATTAATATAAGCATATAAGTCATTTTTAGGGGCCTAAGCAGCAGTGGGCAGGTCCAGATCTTAAGACCAAAACCAAAAACTCATATTACAGCTGACCACCAAATAATACATATACTGGCTCACTGGATCAGAAGACTAGATCCATCTGTCTGCTTTTTCCCTGAAAACCCCAAGAAAATGCAGTGAAAGTGCAGACAAGGAATCAAGCCAATGGATGCTGAAAACACACTAGCATGGCTGTTCTGATATTTGATAAGAAAATTTCAAACCAAAATTACCCAGAAGAGATAAACCACCACTAATACAGTAATTTTATCAGCAAGATGATATTACATATACTCTGAATAATGAATAGTTCATAAAACAAACATTAATGAGTGTATAGAAGGTCCGATAGAATATAGTGCTTGGTATGGTAATAGTGGGTGATAATCTATTCTTATTTTTAAAGATAGGTAATTCAAACTCAAAATTAATAACAAAATATAACCCTCCAAAATTAAACTGTAGCATAAATCAAATGGTCCTAATAGATATATACAGAATAGTCTATTTGGTCAGAAACAATAACCCAATGATGTTAACTGACACCCAAATGTACTGGAGTTTGGGTTTATTGACAGACACTTGGTGTGCAATAATAGTTTTTAGCATTCGGTACAAAACTTACAGTTATATGGTGTATAAAACAGAAGCATCTGTATTCCTCTTAGACTCCAAGACAGCCTCAGAGATGAAAAGATGAGTTTGAAGAGCATACTGATCTCTCCTTAAGAGAAGTCAGGGTTCTGCCCTTTATATTTAAAGGAGGAAGGTTCCTGGGAAATGGAAACAGTGAACATAGCTAACAAAGAGTAAGCTTTGTACTGATAAAACCATTCGTGATTTTGGAGATGGGTGATGGGGAAAGTGATTTCCTATTTTAAGATTTTATGGTACCTGCTACCTCTTGTGTTAGTGCCCGTAGGTTCTGGGGATATATTTTTACTCTTTGTTGCATGTGGGCTATAGAATGACAAAGCTTTATTGTTCTCTCCTTTCAAACCATAAAGACTGCGGTTGGAGCCCCATAAACTAGTGCTCCAAAGACACTAAAGTTAGTAACTCCAGGAATTTCCCCACAAGTCATCATGTCTGGAGGAAGAATTTGTTTTTCTCTCTGACATGGTCTTTGTTTGTTTATTATGGTTTTTCCTTTTGGGCCCTCTAAGAAATTATAGATAAAATACTTGGAAACTAAAATCTTATTGCTCTTGTTATTATCAACAATAAATGAATCATCTTTGCTGAATTTTCTTGCCTTGGGGTAAAGCTATTGCCATGTTTTATGCAGAAAGATTTTTTTCCTTCTCCATGTTTTTTATTATTGATGTATTTCAGGATTGAAGGATTTCTTTACTTGAAAAGAACTCTTGAATTTGTTATTTGTATGGGGTGTTGCTATAGCTGTTCTGCATTGCCTGCATTTAGCTTTCTAAACACTTTCATCAGGATTATCCTGCTTGAGCGATTTGCTTATGAAATAAGTGTAAGGTCACAGTCTTTCAACTGTTGAAAGACATTTGAATCAAAAAGCCTAATGAACTGACTTGGATTAGATCACATCTAATTGGTGGTTTGAAAATGTCTTAGGACTCAACAAAGATCTTTTGGCTTTGTTTAGGAGTTTATCTCTTTTGTCTCTTGAGATTTTTACTTGAACAAATCCTGCTTGTATTGCCTTGGGCAATAACCAGAGTTTTTAAGAGGGAGTGGCAGAATAAGTCTCTGAATTTATCTCTGGTTCTTTTTCTAAACCATGCACAGTTTTAGTACAAAATCACTCCAGTTTCCTAAACTCTACTTTTTTTTATTAATGCAACCATTCTGAAGAAATGTTGGTAGTTTCTGCTCAGGTGTGTACTTGCCTATGCAGTGTGCCACATTTCCTGTCTAGGGTTGCAACTAAAGACACACATACATCCATGCCGAAAACTGCTCACAGAGCAACACTATTATTACCATCAAACATTGGGAGTTTCCCAAAGTATAGGGTAGATAAATTGTATATAGCTATACACTGAGAGATCGAATAGCTGCCATTGCTATATGCAGTAACAGGAACACATTTCACAAACATAAATTGAACAAAGTAAGCCAGATAGAGATTTAATGTATAGTACACCATTTAAATAGTCTTTCTCAAAGCAAAACTAATGTTTGCAGTTATAGTTAGGATTCAGGACTGACTGTGTAGGGGAAAATGAGTATTGGCCCGAGAAGGCCAGATGAGTGTGGTAGATTTCCATGGAGCTTGAATTCTGATTCCTGGTCTAGTTAGTAATGTGGCTGTTACATCTTAATGGTCTGTATGCTTGTGGTTTGTGCATATTCCTGAATGAATGCTATACGCCTTACCATTCTCATTACTGTAGTAAAGTACCTGACAAGAACAACCTAAAGAAAGAGGGCTTATCTTGGCTCCTGCTTTGAGGATGCAATCCATTAGGGTGAAGGAAGCCATAGCATCAGGAGTAGGAGGCAGCCAGTCACATTGTATTCTTTCTCAGACAAGAAGCAGAAATAAAATGTTCATACTTAGCTTGTCTTTTCCCTTTGAATTTAGTCCTGGACACCACCTCATTGAGTGAGTGGTACCGCCCATATTTAGGGAAAGTTTTTTGACTTCATTTAACCTAATTGAGAGAATTTCTTATAGATATGCTCGGAATTTGTTTCCATGGAAATAGTAAAGATTAACCATCATACATTTCATTCTTCAGTTAAGATTTTATTTTTATTGAAAATGAAGAGGTAGATTAGATGTGTATAAATACATTCAGCTTAGATGTTTAAGTTTGGAGATTTTTGAATATATGTAGGCCCTAGAGGCTTCTGGGGACCTGGAAACAGGCCTGGCCTCAGCTAGTACAAACTAGTGATAACTGGAGCGTAAGACCTATGTTCCTAGTATTTGAATAAGTCAATGTGGGGTCTGCCTGGGGCCTTGACAAAGGTGGAGACCAGATACAAGGTGACTTAGACCAGCAAGAGGCTACCTACCACAGCCACAGATACCAGCAAATCAAAGCCCTTTCCTCTGGCCGAGAGGAGAGTCCTGGAAAAGGGGATTTGAGGCTTTCACCTCTCTAATAAAATTAGACTTACCTGTTTCAACTTGTCTCTGGAGGCTGTGCCATTGTCTAAGTGCCCAGGGGGAACTAGCAGACCCCTGAGCATAGAGACCACCCCAACACCTGACCCCAAACCAGGCCTCACCCCAGCATAGGATATTATGAGTAGCTCTTGTGAGTAATAAGAATTATAACCCCTAAAAGGGGGCTTAAATGAAAGCTCTGAAAAGTTAATAATTTATATTTTTAAATACATAGTTTTGATGTTCCAAGAAATGTGATTTGCCTCCTAAAATTTGTACAATGATTTCTCTCAAATAAGAACATGTATGCATATTCTTGTAATTCTAAAGCTTGGAAGATGCTGTAAAACAGTATATGCATGACTTTAAAATTCTCTTATCAATAATCATATTGATTGTCTGTTTTGGACTTGAAGATGATTACTAGTAGATTTAGGATTGATTGTTTTATTTTACGCATCTTGATTTTGGCCTGTGTTCATCAGTTTACCCCTTATTACAGACATATTTCATTTTTACTTCATAATGACATATATTTCTTTTACATTGCAAATAGACACTTTCAAATCCATCCATTTATTTATACTAATACAATTGTCTTTGGAAGCAAGAAAGTATATTCTAAGAAGACTTTAGCCTCATTGAATTTGTATAAAAAACATGATTGGTATCAAAATTGCACAAGAACGAGACTCGGGGATAGATTTCTGAAGAAGTTGGAGATACTAGAGGGAATAAACACCACAGTCAAATCTTACCCAGCTTCCTCAGCCTTAATTCCCTTGGAATGAATTTCTCTGAGTTTAATCCCGATTTAAGTAATTAAGTAATTAAGGCGTGGCCCCACCACACCTGCTTGGGAGCCTGGAATTCCTTCTATAATCTGAAGTGACCTTGACTCAGTTGGAATTAAGGGTGTAGGTCACCACTCCCAGGATACTCCCTGTGCTGGGATTAAAGGTTTGAATCACCACTCTCTGATTCTCCTAGACTGACTGTGGTTAGAGCTCTGGGACTTCTGGAGCTTTTACTAACCCCCCACATAGACTGTGGGTAGATTCCCTCTGATATCTCCAAAACTTCTGAAACTTTATTAAATCCATACAGTGAGGCTTTGTTTCCTAAATTCCACCTACCTTTAATTTTTTTGTTCTTGTTAACCAGTTGTTTTGTAGTGCTCCTTTGAGAAAAGCAAAATAAAGGAAGAAAAGAACAAATATTGAAAAGATTAGAATGGATGAGAATGTCCATGCTCTGAATTCTCTGCATTGTGATGATCAGATCATAGGTTATAGGTCTCCTTTAATCACTAATTGCCAGGTTCCTGGGTTGAGTATGAAGTTTGGAAGTTTATTCCTGCCAATAAGTTCTATAGTCCGGGTCTTATCTTAAGAAGCCCAGTTTCTTCTTCTGTAATAACAGCAGCAATGTAGCCTGCATAGTCAGCCTTGCAGGGCTTGTATGAAGATATGGGATCATAGAATACATACATCTATATAGTGAGCTGTGAATCACTTTTTAAAAAGTGAATTATTGCTCTCAGCACTATTATATGTGTCTTTTAGGGTAAGCTTGTTCTGAGATATCCAAAACCAATGAAGGCTGGAATGTATTGTCACAAAGTTGAAAGATGCTTCAGCTGCAGAGATCCAGTATCTTTCTTCCTTTTTCTCTCCCATCTAACTATTTAGGTGGAAGGTTTATTTGCATATGCATTTATGCAGTGTGCATGCATATAATTAAGATAAAACAACCACCTCCACTAAGAACTAGAGATCCAAGTCCAAATTTGTTTCTTTATACGTTTTACATTTATAACCTGAGGTACTTTAAGCCCTGAAATAAGAAGCCCATTTTGGTTCCCCTTATACTTCCATAGGGGATTGTCTGTGTGAGATAAATGTACCCTCAATCTGTTCCAGCTCAGCATGCACAATTCTGGATGTGTCTTGTAGTACCTGATTGCATGCAGGCCAGGAGCACCTCTTGATCTTGCCTTCTAAACCTTCACTCAGCATGTAAAACCAATATTAGCAATGAAAAAAAAATATTACCTGGAGCTTTGGAAACTATGAGGACAATCAGAATTTGGTTTCTCCATGTTGAGAATATGTAAATCTTTATGTTCATTTCAGTATTAGAGGAAAGAGAACACTCTGAGAGTAAATGCACTGGTAAAAGTACCCTTGGTTGTTTGCACAAAACTGATAATAACCCAATGGACCTGATGGTCTGAGATTCTGTTCTCTGTTTTTAGTATTGGTGAAAGGTCACTATGGCATTGAAGAAATCTCATAACTACTATTAACTCAGGTGTTGTAGACTGATAGATGACTTGCAAGATCTCTTTCAGGTTTCAATTCCTTTTTTATCTATTAGGTAATAACGTATCCTCTCACTTTTATGTTGTTTCAGACCATTTCTATATAACATTTGCTGGTGTGTGAGTTTATTCCATACAGTGTCTTCAGCAGTAGTTAGAATGTAGAAGAAAACTAAACTATTACAGTGTAGAATGTTTATTTGACTTTCTTAGGGATTTTGGATAACATAATATTTTTGAGACTATAAAACATTGGATTTTACTGGCATGCAAAAGGACTAACAGAAAACAAAGCTAAAGAGTTTGATGAATAATAGAGGCTATTAGATGCAAAGAGGTGGGAGGATTCCGAATGATTATAGGAGATTCCTTGGGTTTTAGGAAGACTACAGTATAGGGCGGGAGGATGATGCTAACAGAATTCATCTTTTTACTCTTGAAGTGTCTGTGATGTGTTAGTTCTGATAATGGCAAGGTAGAGTTAAACCTGTTTTTGAGGAGCTAACTGAATTGGAAGAAATTTGCCTTCATGACCCTAGCTTATTTCATTCAACATGATGAGCTCTAGCTTTATTCATTATTGCACATGGTATAATTTCATATTTTTATGGCTGATAAAATGTCATTATTCATATCACATTTTCTTTATCTAGTCATTTACTAACCAATATCAGGTTAATTCTATAAATTGATTGTTATAAATAGTGCTTAAATAAACATGAATTATACATTTACCTTTTTGTATGTTGACCTAATATATACCCTAGAGTAGTAAGGTTTCCTGGAATTTATGAATTATGTGAACATTAAACAGTGAAAAATGCTTTTCCAATTTCCATCCAATGAATGAGCTGAATTGGGAAAACATTTTTCATTTAATGTTCAAATCTGAAAATACTAATATTTAAATGTCAGAGGGATCTTTGTGAATAACACATGTTTGATGTTCCTGAATCTTCCTGTTTGACATATTTCATCACATATTTTTATTGAGAAAGTTTTTATTAGCATTTATTTTGTAGGCTTGCTACTCTACTGAAGGTCACTTAATATATAAATATTGCCCTAAATTTCATTCTGAACAGAATGTGGACTGTCAATATGGTTATCAAAAATAAGAGTGAATGTGTGCTTAAAATGTATTTATAGGTCATAAAATCCAGTTTTGTTCTTGTTTGATATTCTGTGATTTTGTCAGATTTTTATATTACAAAAAAATTTGGTAGATATATTTTCTAAAATTGTTTTTATATGAAGTATGCTAAACCTGTTAAAATGTTTTTACAGACATTTGACAGTTATTTTGTGCTCTCACT
This sequence comes from Phyllotis vaccarum, assembly GCA_033318265.1. Lineage (NCBI taxonomy): Eukaryota > Metazoa > Chordata > Mammalia > Rodentia > Cricetidae > Phyllotis > Phyllotis vaccarum. Next base: position 78,388,612 of record JARWLC010000012.1, read on the forward strand.
GTGAAAATTCGGATAAAATGGAGATATGTATTAGAAGAGGGCTGAGAAGCAGGAACTTCCCGAGTCATTGTGTGCTTCCCGCCTAGAAACCTGGGAGTCACTTTAAGTGTTTTCACACTTACACACTTGTGTCAGGTTTTTCTGTAATTCTGTTCCAGTAAATCATCCAACCAATTTACTGATCTAATGGGGTGTCGTACATTTCAGAACTGTGTCATGGCATTGGCATCAGTGAATGTGTTTAGCTAAAGTCATAAAGTCATACCATAGAGTCCTCTGTAGCCTGTGGGCCACATGTTCGGCACATCTAGCTAGACTCATTTTTTGAAAACTCTATTGTTTAATTTACTTGATTTTACTGTGAAAAAATAGTAATTTCTATAATTACAGTGAACTGTTTATTACAAGGTATAACTTTGAAAACTAAAACTATAGCCAGTTGACATATCTATTTGGATTTTTAGTGAGAATCTCATATATCTGAATTCAATTTTTATTTCTTTGTGTCCCAAATATGTTACTTTCTTGTTCTTCATTACCCTAGGAAATGATGCTCCTGTTCTCTCATTGGCTGAGAAGAAGGCTTAGAAACACTGTTGACTTTTCTGGTTCAGACTCTACCAGAGCTTACCAGTAACTGCTATTCATTTTACCTTAAAAATAGGAAGTTTGGAGCCAGGCATGTTGGTGCCGCCTTTAATCCCAGCATTTGGGAGACAGAGACAGGTGAATCTCTGTGGGTTCAAGGCCAGCCTCATCTACAAAGTTCACAGAGTGACCCTGCCTCAAAAAACAAACAAACCAAAGAAGGAAATTTGGTATAGCTCAGAAATGTCTGAAGTTGTTATTAGTTAATAGTGATATACCATAATTAGTTTTTAGTGTATCTGCAAAGTTCTTACCAATTAAAATTATTTAAAAATAGAACTAAAATTTATATCCACTGTCCAATTTCTAATATCTTTATTGCTATCGCTGTGCTCCAAGTCACTGTCATCTTTAAACATAGGCTGTTGATTTCAGAGCCTTGTGGTATTCTGTTCATAATGTTTCTAACGCCTGTCTCCTTTACTACAGTAGTGAGAGCAGTTAGGAGGAGGTTGCAGTATATGGCTCCTGTACTCAAACTCCAAGCCCTAAGGGCTTCTCCAGCCTAATTGTAGTAATAGCTGGAAATTCTACACAGTTCAGATTTTATTTCCCAGTTAATTCACTTTAACTTCAGGTTTTGTGATTATTTCTAATTAACAATAAGCAAATTCTGGCCCGTACCCTTGGCGTATTGACAGATTTCTGTGTGAATTACTTCCTTAATCACTTTGGATTTCTGCTTAAAATGCCACTTTATTAGTGAAGCTTTGCCAGTCTCCTGATGATATAATGCTAACCTCATCCTCCCTTGTACTCTCACCTAACAGCTTTCCTCTCTCTAGTAGTTATCTTTACCAGAAAATATCTGAGCGTATCCCAGTGTGTTATTGTTTGACTTACTACACTATCATGGGAACCTCTGCTCACTTCCGTCTGCACCACATAGGCTGATGTCCAGCAAATAGTAAGTATTCCATATTGCAGAAGCACTGCCTCTTTGATTTTTTTCCATTTTACTGTGAAAAGCAGTAACTTCCAGAGTTAGAGAGCACTCTTTATTAGAAGGTGTAATTTTGGAGGCATACTAGTGTCATTTGGAGAAAGAAGAGTGAAAACCAAATGGATGAAAGGTGAGGATGGAAATGCTGTCACTGCACACAGACAGACGCCACTACCCGTAGGCAGTCTCTGCTGTGTGAGCTAGAGCACGCTTCCTACTGTAGAACAGATGCTACATATTATCATTTAGGGCGACCATATAAACCACACTTTGGACATAAAGGGGAGCTCAGTGAATAGTCACATTAGGACCACTGGCTGTGGGCAAGCCCTGACTATAGAATCACCTTAGCTGTATAACTCAGAGACACTCAACATGATTTCTGTGGGCCTTAGAAATCCAGAACAGGTAGCTTCTGTTGGTAGAAAATGAGACTTGATATTCTGATCTGTTCATCTCTTTTCCTTTACAGTACTTTTTTTTTTTCCTGTACTTGTCATAATAGCACAGAGGATAGAGAGTACTCCTTTTCTCTACTTTTCTAGATCTTAAAATAAATCAACTTTTTTGTTTCTTAAAAACAAAGAAGTTGAGGATTGGTAGCATGAATATCTTTCCCCTTGTTATATCGAAGGTTTAATGTGGTACTGAGGATCCTAAGTTCACCAATGGTTGTCATGTTAGGAGTAATTTACCAAAATGACATCTATTATGGTATTTTAATCTCTTTGGCTTATTCATCCTTTGTACTATGTGTTCTTTGAGACTCATCTTGTCAAATGTTTCCCCTGGAAATAGACTATCTCTATAATGTAACATTGGTGACTAATTGTACCAATCAATTTAAATCTATATAAATGATTTATTTATCAAGTAGTTATTTGTATTGAATAATCTAAGATAATTGTGTCCTATTTTATTATGTATAAAATAAGCCATTCACTGTTTGGCTTTTCAAATAAAAGTAAGTTGGAGTAAACATGAAATACATAACATTTCTTATTCCTTTAAAATTAGAACTCTGAGAAGTTAATGTAGGGGTAGAAAGTTAGAGGTGTAGCATGTAAAATAAATATGTTGAAACCAGGCAGTGGTGGTGCATGAGGCAGAGGTAGATGAATATCTGAGTTTGAGGCCAGCCTGGTCTACAAAGTGAGTCCCAGGACAGCCAAGGCCATCACACAGAGAAACTCTTTCTCAAAATAAAGCAAAGCAAAGCAAAGGAAAAAAAAAAAAAAAAAGAAACAAAAGTTTTAATTTTAATTTTTAAATTTAAACTTTAAAAAAGTTTTACGTACCAACCATAGTACCCTTCTTTCCCCTCCTCTCAACCAACCCCCCAGTTCCCCTCCCATCCACTCTTCAGAAAGGATAAGGCTCCCACGGGGAGGTAACAAAGTCTGACATACCAAATTGCAGCAGGACCAAGCCCCTTCCTCCTGTATTAAGGCTGAGCAAAGTAACTCTCTGTTAGGAATGGGCCCCCAAAAGCCAGTTCATGCCCTAGGGATAAATTCTGGTCCCATAGCTAGATGTGTTACAAACTACCCAAGCCACACAGCTGTCATCCACATTCGGAAGGTCTAGTTTGGTCCCATGCAGGTTCCCCATCCGTCAGTTCAGAGTCAGTGAGCTCCTAGTCCTTTGGGTCACCTGTCTCTGATCCTGACCCCTTTGCTCATATAATCCCTCCTCCTTTTCTTCAACTGGACTGGGAGCTCTACCCAGTGCTTATCTGTGGATCTCCGCATCTGCTTCTGTCAGTTGCTGGATGAAGTTTCTATGATGGCAGTCAGGGTGGTCATCAATTTGATTACAGGGGAAGGCCAGTCCATGCACCCTCTCCACTATTGCTTGGAGTCTAAGCTGGGTCATCCTCGTGGATTCCCAGGGAGATTCTCTAGCACCAGGTTTCTCACTAACCTCATAATGGCTCCCTCTATTAAGGTAATCTTTCTTTGCTCTCCCTCCCCATCGAATCCTCCCTGAACTCTGTTATCCCCTTCCCTCTGTTATCTCTTCCAATGCTCCCATCTACTCAGGAGATCTTATCTGTTTCCCCTTCCCAGAGGTATCCATAGATGCCTCTTTTAGGCTTCTTGCTATCTAGCTTTGCTGGGAGTGTGGATTGTAGCCTGGTTATCCTTTGCTTTATGTCTACTATCCACTTCTGAGTGAGTACACACCGTATTTGTCTTTCTGAGCCTGCATTATCTCACTCAAGATGTATTTTTTCTAGTTCCATCTATTTGCCTGCAAATTTCACAAGATCACCCTCCCCCACACTGCATAATACTGCATTGTGTAAATGTACCACATTTTCTTTCTTTTACTCATTGTTCAGTTGAGGGGCATCCAGGCTGTTTACAGGTTTTAGCTACTAACAATAATGCTGCTATGAACATAGTTGAACAAATGTCCTTCTGGTATGAATGTGCATTTTTGATGTATGCCCAAGAGTGGTATTGCTGGATCCTGAGATAGATTATTCTGTTTTCTGAGAAACTGCCATATTAGTTTCCAAAGTGGCCATACAAGTTTACACTCTCACCAGCAATGGAGGAGTGTTCCCCTTACTCCCCAGCCTTCTCCAGCGTACGCTGTCATCTGTGTTTTTGATTTTAGCCATTCTGACAGTTATAAGATGGTATCTCAGATTTATTTTGATTTGCATTTCCCTGATAGCTAAGGATGTTGAGCAATTCTTTAAGCGTCTTTTGGCTATTTGAGATTTTTCTGTTGAGAATTCTTTGTTTAGATCTGTACTCAATTTTTAAATTGTGTTATTTGATATTTTGATGTCTAATTTCTTGAGTTCTTTATATATTTTAGAGATCAGCCCTCTATCAAAAGTAGGGTTAGTGAAGATCTCTTCCCATTCTGTAGGCTTCCATTTTGTCTTATTGACTGTGTCCTTTGTCTTACAGAAGCTTCTCAATTTCAGGAGGTGCCATTTATTAGTTATTGTTCTAAGTGTCTGTGCTTTTGGTGCTATATTTAGGAAGTGGCCCTTTGTGCTAATAAGTTTCAGGTTATTTCCCACTTTCTTTTCTGTCAGGTTCACTGTAACTGGGTTTATGTCAAGGTCTTTGATCAGCTTGGACATGAGTTTTGTGCAGGGTGATAGGTTTGGATCTATTTGCATTCTTCTACATGCTACCATCCAGTTATGCCAGCACCATTTATTGAACTTGCTGTCTTTTTTTCCATTGCATATTGTTGGCCTTCTGTGTTTAAAAAAAAAAAAAAATCAGGTGTTTATAGTTGTGTGGGTCATCAGTTTGATTCCATTGATCCATGTGTCTGTTCTTATGCCAATAACAAGCTGTTTGTTTTTATTACTATAGTTTTATAGTAGAGCTACAAGTCAGTGATGGTGATGCCTCTAGAAGTTTTTTATTGTATAGGATCATTTTGGCTATTCTGGGTCGTGTCTCCCCCCCCCCCCCCATATGAAGTTGAATATTGTTTTTGTCAAGGTCTGTGAAGAATTGTGTTGGGATTTTGATGGGAATTGCATTGAATCTGTAGATTGCTTTTCAAAAGATTGTCATTTTTACTAATTTGTTCCTACCTATATCCGAGCATAGGAGATCTTTCCATTTTTGGGTGTTTTCTTCAATTTCTTTCTTCAGTGACTTAAAGTCCTTGTTGTATAGGTTTTTCACTTGTTTGGTTAGAGTTACCCCAAGATATCTGATGCTATTTGTGACTATTGTAAAAGATATTTCTCTGATTTATTTTTCAGTCCATTTATCATTTGCGTACAGGAGGACTATTAATTTTTTTAGTTAATCTTGTATCTTGCTATATTGCTGAAGGTGTTTATCAGCCGTAGGAGTTCCCTGGTAGAATTTTTGGGGTCACTTATATATACGATCATATTATCTGCAAATAGTGAAAGTTTGACTTCTTCCAGTTTATGTCCCCTTGATCTCCTTTTGTTATCTTATTGCTCTAGCTAGGACTTTGAGAGCTATATCGACTAGCTGTGGAGAGAGTGGACAGCCTTGTCTTCCTGGTTTTAGTGGGATCGTTTTGAGTTTCTTTCCATTTAGTTTGATGTTGATGGTAAGTTTCCTGTATATTGCCTTTACTTTATTTACATATGCTCTTTATATTCATAATCTCTGCAAGACCTTTATTGTGAAGGGGTTTCTATCAGTTGGTTTATATGGAGGATGACATTGACAGATTTTCAGATGTTGAACCATCCCTGCATCTGTGGGATGACGCTTTCGTGGTCTTTGGTTGCATTTGGTTTGCCAGTGTTTTATGGAGTATTTTTGCATCCATGTTCATGAGGGAGATTGGTCTGTAATCCTCTTTCTTTGTTGAGTCTTTGTGTAGTTTGGGGGTCAGGGTGACTGTAGCCTCCCTCATAAAAAGTTTAGCAATGTTTCTTCTGTTTCTATTGTGTGGAACAATTTGAGGAATATTGGTATTAGTTCTCTTTTGAAACTCTGGTAGAATTCTGTGCTGAACCCATCTGGGCCTTTCCCCCTCCCATTTTCCCTTTTGGTTGGGAGACTTTGAATAACTGTTTCTATGTCCTTAGATGTTGTAGGTGTGTTTAAGCGGTTTATTTGGACTTGATTTAGTTTGGATAAGTGGTACCTGTCCAGAAAACTGTTGGCTTCTTTTAGGTTCTCCACTTTTGTGGAGTATGTATTTTTATGTATGGCCTGATGATTCTCTGATTTCCTCATTGTTAGTTGTTATGCCCCCCATTTGTTTATGATATTTGTTAATTTTTATATTCTCTCTGTGTCTTTTGGTTAGTTTGGATAGGGGTTTATCTTTCTTGCTGATTTTTCTCAAAGAACCAACTCTTGGTTTCTTTGATTCTTTGTATTGTTCTCTCTGTTTCTATTTTATTGATTTCAGCCCCGAGTTTGACTGTCTCCTGCCGTCCACTCCATCTGGATGAGTTTGCCTCTGAGATTTCTCCAAATTCTGTGTGTGGGACTTAGTGCTATGAACTTTCCTCTTAGCACTGCTTTCATGGTGTCCCACAAGTTTGGGTATATTGTGGATTCATTTTCACTGAATTCTAGGAAGTCTTTAATTAATTTATTTATTTGACCCAGAGATGATTCAGCTAAGGGACATCCAGTTTCCATGAGTTTGTAGCTTTCTGTAGTTTGTGTTGTTGTTGAACTCTCTTTGGGGCATGAATACAAGGAGTTATTTCAATTTTTTTGGATCTATTAATGTTTGCTTTATGACCGACTATGTTCAGTTTAGAGAAGGTTTCATGGGCTGCTGAGAAGAAGGTATATTCTTTTGTGTTTGGTTTGAATGTTCTGCATATATTTATTAAGTCCTTTTGAGTCATAATACCTGCTAAATCCCTAATTTCTGTTAAGGTTCTGTCTGGCAAACCTGTCTATTGGTTGAGAGTGAGGTGTTGAAGCCTCCCACTATTAGGGTGTGGGATTTAATGTGCAATTTTAGCTCTAGTAAGGTTTTTTTTACATATGTAGGTGCCTTTGTGTTGGGGGCATTAATGTTCAGAATTGAAAGTTTACTTTGATAGCTTTTTTCTGTGGTGAGTATGTAATGCCCTTCCCATCTCTTCTGATTAATCTTAGTTTGGAGTTTATTTTGTTAGATGTTAGCATATCTACACCAGCTTACTTCTTAAGTCCATTTGGTAGGAAAGTCTTTCTCCAACCCTTTACTCTGAGGTAGTGTCTATTTTTGAAGTTGTCTTTTTCTTGTATGCAGCAGAAGGATGGATCCTGTTTTCATATCTATTGTGCTAGCCCGACTTTTTATATGGGAATTCAGTCCATTGATATTAAAGGATATTAATGTCCAGTGATTGTTAATTCTTGATTTTTTTTTTTTTTTTTTTTTTTTTTTTTTTTTTTTTTTTTTTTGGTGGTAATGTGTGTGTTTTCCTTCTTTGGGATTTTGTGCTATGAGATTATCTATTGCTTGTGTTTTCATGAGTATATCTAACTTCCTTAGGCTGGAGTTTTCTTTCTAGTTTTCTAGTGCTTTCTTAGGACTGGATTTGTGGACAGGTATTTAAATCTGGTTTTGTCATGGAATATCTTGTTTACTCCTTCTGTGGTAATTGAGAGTCTGGGCTGGCATCTGTGGTCTCTATTAGTGTCTGCATAATATCTTTCCACGACCTTCTGTCTTTCAGAGTCTCCATTTAGAAGTTGGGTGTAATTCTAATGGGCCTGCTTTTATAAGTTACTTGGCCTTTTTTCCTTTGCAGCTCTTAAATATTCATTCTTTATTCTATATGTTTACTGGTTTGTTATTATGCAACGAGAAGACTTTTATGTAGGATCTAGTCTTTCTTGCTGTTCTGTAAGTTCCTGTTTGTTAACTCAGGTTTTCCATTTCCAGCATTCCCTCAGTTTGTGTCTTCTTTATTGCTTCTATTTAATTTTCAAATCTTGAGCTGTTTCTCTTACCCATTTGATTACTTTTTCTTGGTTTTCTTTAAGGGATTTATTAAATTTTTTTCCCTGTTTTGTTTTTCTTTGATTTCTTTAAACCAATTTTTACTTTTCTCTTTAAAGGCCTATCTCATCTTCCTAAAGTTATTTTTAAGGTCATTTTATTCTCCTACATTGTGATATTTCAGTTCTACTGTCGTGTAACCTCTAAGCTCCGGTTGTGCTATATTGCTCTTTATGTTGTATGTATTCTTGTGCTGATGTCTATCCACCCTTCTTCCATTTGGTGCAAGTATTGTCTGTGTCTGAGGGAGCTGTTTTATTCCAGTCTGCTCTGGCTGTATCGTTGTCTCAAGTTGCCTCTCTCTTGGTCCAATTCTAGCTGGCAGATTCTATGTCTCAGGAAGCTAGCTGCTCTTGGTCCAATAGGGGCTGGCAGATTCTGTGAACAAGAGTTGAGTTTATAAAACCAGGAACATGTTAAGATAGTATTCTCCCTGGGTTTAGACAGCTTTGATTTGTAAAACAAACTTGTTTTGACAGAAGAAATGTGAGTCCAGTTTGCTTCATTGTGCTAGCTTCTCAACTGGCGTGTTCTGACGCTACTACAGTTCTGTTTCTTTTAGAAGAACTTCTGAGTTGATTGTGATACTTAGTCACTCTGTGTGTGTGTGTGTGTGTGTACACACGTGTACGTTGTGTATTTGATGAAATATTAGCAGCATTTTAATCAGTGATCTTCTTAATGGAAATCATATCTTTTTAAAATATAGCTGCTGGTCTCCGGGTCCCTGCTCTTCCCATTTTTCCTTCTCTTGCAGTCACTGTCCTTTCCACTCATTCTCATTCTTTTATTCCTTCTAATTTTTGTTTTGCTCCCATACTGTAAAGTCTTATAAAAGCTTAAAAGAAAGTCCTTATTAAATTTGGACTATATTTTGATTTACAAGAGCCACTGCTCAGGTGAAAGCCTGAAATAAAATTTGTGAGAAAAATGTTTATAGAATAAACATACACATAATTCTTAATTAAATCACCTTAAATACACAGTGCTATATAATTATTTCATGATTCAGGGGCGAGCTGGCAGGAGATTTAGCATCTGAAAATACATTCTTGGTGGCCCGAGCAATATTGAGCATGGGGCCTAAGTCTCATCACGTATAGGTTGGTGACTCCCACAAGCTGTGTTCCACCATTGCACTAGCACATCTTGCAGACAGGAGCCCACTGTTATCAAAGCATTTGTGGCTGGGTTGGTGCTTTTTCCCTTTGGTAGTGCCTGCAGAGTACCTTCCTGAACCAGCACCAGTACTCTTGGTGAGTGCTCTATGTAGATGCCAGATCAAGTTCTCCATGTTCAGTGAGTTGTGTTGATGTTGTCATCAGCAGTGTAGCGTTACTGACAGTTTATGGAGAGCAACTTAGCCTTGGCAGCAGCCTGAGTTGTTTGGGAGTTCCCATGGGATCTTTTAGCCAACAACTAAATTAGATGTAACCCATTCCCAGTACTAGAAACTTCATTTGGTGACAAATGTCTAATTGGGGTGCCGTCACTGTCATGTGGTGATTTCCTTTAGATTGTGTTCATATGTGTATATTTTTAGAAGCTTCCGCTATGTTATTTCCATGCTACCACTCAGACAGTGCCTAATATTAACTCTCTGCATATTCCCTACCTCATGCTTGTCTTCCTTTCCTTTCCCACATGATCTTGCGTTTCCTGTGCCCCATCCATTCATAACTGTGGGTTTTCCTCCCTTTTTTCCAGGAGAATATATTTGCCTCCCTCTTCCTTGCTCTCTACCTACATCTGTGGTGGTATGGTTCGTAGCTTGTTACATTGACTTAACAGCTAATAACCACATATAAGCAAATACATACCACATTTGTCTTTTTGGATCTGGGTGACCTCACACAGGATCATTATTTTTCCTAGTTCCATTTATCTGTGAATTTCATGATTGCATTGTTTTAAAACAATGGAATAATATTCCACCGTACAACTTTTTAAATCCACTCATCTGCTGTCAGAAGTCTAGGCTTATTCCCGTTTCTGGCTATTACAAATAGAGCAGCATTGAGAATGGTTGAGCAAGTGTCTCTTTGGTAGGATGAAGCATCCTTTGAGTACATGTCCAAGAGTAGTAAGTATAGCTGTTTTTTTTTTTCATGTAGATCATGATCTACCTCAAAGAGTCAAGTCTGTTTAATTGATCCTTTGTATTGGTTTTTGTTTGTTTCTGTTTTATTGATTTCATCTCTGAGTTTGATTATTTCTTACTCTCTATTCCTTTTGGTTGTGCTTTCTTTTTATTCTAGAGCTCTCAGGTGTTCTGCTAAGTTACTAGAATGAGGTCTCTTCAGCTTTTTAATGTAGGCACTTAGTGCTGTGAACTTGCCTCTTAAAACCCATTATACAGTTGGATTTGTTGTCTATTTATTTTCACTTAATTCTAGAAGGTCTTTAATTTCTGTTTTGACCCATTGCTCATTCAGTAGATAAGTCGTTCAATTTCCATGAGTTTGTAAAGTTTCTGTTGTCTATGTTTTTTTCTGTTGTTGATAATTTCCAGCTTTAATCTGTGGTGGTCTGATAGGATGCAGGTTGTTGTTTCAATTTTTGTGTGTCTCTATTGAGACTTGCTTTGTGTCTGAGTATGTGGTCAGTTTTGGAGAAGGTTTCGTGAGGTGCAGAGAAGGTATATTCTTTTGTGTTTGGATAGAATGTTCTATAAATACCTGTTAGGTCCATTTAGTTTTAAATGTCATTGGCTTTATCATTTTCTATTAAATTTTTGTCTGGAAGACTGGTCTGGTGGTTGGAATCACCCACTATCAGTATGCGGGGGTCAATATGTGATTTGAACTGTAGTGTCTTTTTCTGAACTTGGATGGCCTTGTGTTTGGTGATCAGATGTTAAGAATTGCAGTGTCCTCTTGGTTTTGTTTTGTTTTTGCTTTTGTTTTTTGTTTTTTGAGTGAGTATATAATATCCTTTGCTGTCTCTTCTGATTAGCTTTGAAGTCTGTTTTGTCAGAAATTAAGATGGCTATTGTTTGCCTCTTAGGTCCATTTTCCACTCTTTTGCCCTGAAGTGATGTCTAATCTTGATGCTTCTGTGTTTATTTTGGATGCAGTTGGCGAATGGAACCCGTTTCCCCTCCATTCTGGTAGTCTTTTTATTGGAGAATTGAGACTATTGATGCTGAGAATTATCAGTGAACAGTGTTCATTGGTTCCTGTTATTTTTTCCTTTGGTATTCTCTTTCGATTTGCTGGTCTGGGATTATTCCTTGTGTTTTCTTGGGTGTGGTCAACTTCTTCAGGTTACAGTTTTCTTTCTAGTGTTCTCTGTAGGGCTAGATTCGTAGACAGGTACTGCTTGACTCTGATTTTATCATGGAATGTCTTTCCTTCTTCATCTATTTTGATTGAAAATTTTCCTGGGTATAGTAGTCTGGGCTGTTATTTGGGTCTCTTTAAGTCTGAAGAATATCTGTCTAGGCCATGATGGCTTTTAATCTCCATTGAGAGGTCAGTTGTTAATTCTAAGTAGGCCTGTCTTTCTATGTTACTTGATCCGTATTCCTCTCAGCTCTTAATATTCTTTATTCTATACGTTTAGTGTTCTGATTACTATGTACTGAGGGGACATCTGTTCAGTGTGTTCAGGGTTCTATATACTTCTTGTACCTTTTAGGCACTTTCTTCTAAGAAGACTTTTCTTCTATGATTTTGTTGAAAATATTTTCTGTGTCTTTGACCCAGGTTTCTTCTTTTTCCTCTGTTACTATCATTTGTAGATTTGGTCTTTTTAAAAATAGTGTCCAGATTTCCTGGATGTTTTGTGCCTGGAGTTCTTATATTTAACAATTTCTTTGACTGAGGTATTTATTTCTCCATGTGTGCCTTCACTGCCTAAGATTCTCTCTTCAACACTTACATTCTGTTGGTGAGGCTTGTATTCTTTCCACTGTTTGTTTGTGTTTTCATTAAGGGATTTATTTATTTCTTCTGTACAGACCTAAATCATATTCATAAGAGCTATTTTCCTTATGCTTCATCTGTTTGGAATTTCTAAAGTCCTACTGTAGTAGGGTTGTTGGGCTCTAGTGGAGATATATTGTTTTGCCTGTTACTGTCCTGCCTGCTTCTCTGGCTGGAGTGGCATGTAGCTTCCCAAGGAAATCTTGGTTCTGTTTCAAAGCAAAAGACTGGATGATTCTTTTTCAGTCTATTCTGGTTGTCTGCTGACACAGCTGTTTCCCAAGGCCTTATTGTAAGTGTTTTTAAACTTTGCCTGTTCTTATTTTAGGGTTTTTTCTTTGCTGGTAACATAGCAAGTCATTATTTCAAAGTGCAGATCCCATAGAAAGATTGTGGCTAGTTCTAATCCTGGTCTCTTTTTTGTCATCGGGGAAGACTCCTTTTAGGGTTGTAAATTCAGAGTTTCAGCGTGAGAGTCATCTTGCAGTGGCTGCTGAGTGTGCAGATACAGAGTAGTACCAGTGCCATTCGTTCCCATGTTTATTCAGAACCAGGGGTCCAGGAGAGCAGCTGCAAGAGAGGAGGGAGGGTTTCTGTTTCTACAGAGAACAACAGACTTTTAACTGTAATAGCAGCAGTGGCTCAGGTCTGTACTGCCCTCCAGGTTTCTAAGGTTATTTAGGTTCTCACTGCTTCCCTTTGCAATAAAGGAGCTGTGTTTTACTGTTTGTTAGTAGGAATGAAGGTGGACATTTAGATTGGATAGGCCAAATGAGTTCCCAGATGGTACTTTTTTTCTTCTTTGTTTTCTTATGTGTGATCCATATAGCCTTAGCACAGCTGAAAACTGTTAACATACTCTGGATCACACAGTGTCCTCAACATTTGTATGGTCTCCAAGTTTTGTGAATGGAGTTAACAGAGCCTCCATTAGATATTAGAGTGATGTCTTATGAGTTACAAATACCATAACAATTTCTTAAGACAAAACCAGAGCACAAGATAGTTTTGTTTTTTAGCTTGAGAGATTCCAGGCCTTGTATATGCTAAGCACATGTTCTGCCATTAAGGTAGCCCTCTCATGATGGATTGGATCTGATAATTTATTCAGTGATACTTGTGTTACTTTTTGTGACAAAGTTCCCTGAGAAAATCATCTACTTAAGGAAAGTTGTATGTTGGCCTAAGGCATTAGCGTTCCATTTCACTTGGCCCTGTTGCTTGAGGAGTTGGAAGCATATCATCTCATGGTGGCAGAAGCTGACAGAGGAAACTGCCTCATGGCAGCTGGGAAGAAGTAGTGAAAGAAAAGAATGAGTCAGGTCTGTAGTAAGAGGTTTCTGTTCTGGCCTGGACTTTTGGGACCCACAGACCCGCAGACCCACAGAGACACACAGATGCTTTCAATAGTTTTTGGCTGATCAGTCTCAGGCCCAGGCATATCACTTGCTAGCTCTCTACCCTTCATCTAACCCATGATTCTTGCTGTTCAGCCATGTGGCTCGATACCTTTTCTTAGAGCAGCATGGTTGTCCTCTGCTTCTTCTGGCTTCTCTCTGACATTCTGCTCTGTGTGTCCTGTTCTCAAGAGTTTTCTTAGTCTAGTAGCCCCGCCCACACTTCCTGCCTGCCTTTGGCCAATCAGCGCTTTTTATTAAACCAGTGGGTGGGACAATTATTTACCATGAAACAAGACAATCCCCTACACAGGTCTCTCTCTATTCTTTTAAGGGCATGGCCCGATGACCTAACTTCTGCCCTCTAAGTACTGCCTTTCAGTAATAACTCCTCAGGCTAGAAAAGCAAGCTATTATACATAAGGCTACAGCACTAACTAGCTGTAATTATATATTTCTGATCTTACCCATCTAAAGTTTCTTTTGAAAAATTCATTGTTAAAAGGTCAGTCTTATTTTTTTTTCCTTGTTTTTTTTGGGGGGTGGCCAGGTGGAGGTATTTCATAGGTACATTTCTGTTATCACCATATCATATTTGGGAGTTGTTTTCCCCTTCGTCAAATGAGTTTTCTAGGTTATATACCAGGTAAATCCATAGATTTCAAATCTCTTTTCTCTCATCAGTGGAAAAAATATGTGCTAGTAACTGATGTGATTTCCTAACTAGTCTATTTTTAGAGATCTGCCTGGAATCCAGACAGAGATAGAACCAAAGTGTTAAGGAGCTAAAGCTATTTCCCAGCTATGTTTCTGGGAGCGGTGGGTTTTTTTTTTTTCTTCTTGTAGAATTATTCTAATAATGTCCTTGTATTTTTGTTTTGTTAAAGTAATATTTGTATTATTTTGTCTACTAACACAACAAAAGTTATTTTTATTACTAGTCTGTTTTTACAGTCTTATGTACTGTTTTGCTTTCTTTTTAACTTAGCTATATTGCATGCACTGTTACAAACTCACATTAGGTACCTTTAGGGTACTCTTTAAACCCTCAGTGTTCACATGCTTTGTGAACACAAAATTGTACAGCAACAAAAAGATTCATGATTTTTATTTCATCCTCCGGAAAGCTTCATGAATAGTTGTGACCCTGTTCCCTTCCTTTCAAGATGGGGGTGGCTATTAAGCTTTATGACTACTTTCCTCAAGATGATTGGCTTTGTACAAGTTTTTGTTATGGGTTAATTTGGTGACTTGGATGCATTAGATGTAAATTAAAGATGACTACCTATAGTGTGACAAGTCTCCCTGTTTGGGGTTATTTGGATTATTGTTTGACTTGTGTTAATTCTTTCAAGTCAGTAAAGTAAGTTGACCTTTTAAAATTTAATGTATTTATGTATGTGTTGAGATTGGCATGGTTTAGAGAACAACCTGCGATGTTTGATGTTTTTCTTTCCTGTGAGTTCTATGGATTGAACTTAGGTCATAGGACTGACGACAAGCACCTTTGCCAGTTCCAAAGTGTTTTTGTGTGTGTGTGTGTGTGTGTGTGTGTGTGTGTGTGTGTGTGTTTTTGTGGTATTTTGAGATGTTTTATCTTATGGTGGACTATCCTTCAAAATCAAACCCTTTTATCTACAAGTAGTTGGATTTTTCATCCATCTGTCCATCCAACCATCCGTTCGTCCATCCATCCATCCGTCATGTTTTTACTTCCTGGCAGAGAATTGACCATAACCGGGCATCTTTAGTGTGCATGATAGGAGGAAACTTGCAAAACCAAAGAACTAATGAGCTCAGAGTCAGGTTGTAGATTGGTGGAGTGCTTGGTTTTCGGGTCAGGTCATGGGTTTGAGTCCTAGGACTATATAAATCAAAGCAAAATGAATACTGGCTACCATCTAAATTTCTGAAGAATTCTTTGAAACCACTGTTTTGCTTTTCTGTACATTCTCCATGGGATGTTTGCTTAATATCTGCCCCCCCCCCCGTCTAGATTTTAAAGATGACTGAATTCCAGGATCCTCAATTTTAGAGCAGTAGTTATAAGTTCATAAGGGAAAGCTGATAGAGGTGAATAGAATCTGGCCTGGATGGAGACCAAATATTCTGGTTGGATCAAGTTAATCCCTTGGCCATAGGACCACCCCTGCACTGAGACTTCATAATACTTTTATGGCAAGGTCTGCAAGGTAAGAAGTTGTGTAATGAGGTAATTGGAACTGTAATGTTAAATCATTGTGTATTTAAATTTTTATTGTCTTTCATTGATTGAGGATTGGTCAAATTTACAAGTTTTCCTTCCTGTTCACTTCTGGTTTCTATTTCTTTAAATATTTTAAAGAACTATGAAGAATGTATTTTGGTAATATTACACAAAAGAATGCTTCCAGGAATGAATTCAGTGCTACCCTTGCTGGTTTTTCTGGTCAGTGAGAGGACTTTGAACAAGTAATCTAAAGTCCTATCCTTTACATTTCCTCATTTGTTTTATAAATATTTCATATCTAAAACTCCAGGACTCAGTCAGGTCTTTATATATTCATTGATCTTTCTGGTTTTACTATTTCCAATAACAATTCTCATTAAAATCTTAGACATTGATATTAAGGAGCAGGAGAGCCAATGTAGTGCTACTCTCCTGTAGTTGCTGCTCAAGGACACTTTGTTCTAGTTTTCATTAAAACTTGAGAGTTACAGCTGGGGTTGCTAATTATGTTTAGTGAGAATACTAAAGAGAATTAAAACTCTTTCCCCTTATGTGTTTGTATGTGAATAGTAAGAGCATTGGTCATGCTTTGAGCCTTTATTTTTCTCATGTATCAGTAATTGTCAATTAACAGAAAAGCTAAGGTTCTTTCTCCCCCAAGTAGTCTCCACTGGAACAAAATTCCATCATTTTGTGCATCTTTTTCTTTTTTAACTTTCAGAAAATATACAGACTTAGAGAAATAAATTTGTGGGTTTTCTTCCCCCTAATCATACCCTTTCCAAGCCTACTTTACCAAAGCACTCTTCACAAAACAAACCTAGGCTCTTCTTTTAATTCTATTAGTAGACGGTGTGGTAGTGAACTTTGCAATGATCCAAAGCACCCACACACATTCTTCAAGCAAACACTAAACTGTTTTGTACCTAGAAAGAGATGATGTTAAGTGTCTTGGGGAACAGTGTTCAAAACTGGTAGCATTACAACATTCTCTAAGACAGTTTAGTATGATCTCCCTCTAGGTACAAAAAGAAGAATGAACAGTGCCCTTTCAGGCTAAAGCAATGGGAAGAATGCTGTTGCTGCACCATGGTGAGCAGCTTTGGACCATCTAAGGAATTTACATACCACATGTAGATGGTACACGGGCAGTACCTGCCTTAACAAGTTACTGGTGGCAGCTATGGTGGCATAGAGCATAATGTTGAAACCACACTAGTGAATGCAGAATTTGCCTTAAAGCGACTCTCAAAGCTGGTATTCTACCAGTACCCAAGACACCAGCCTCTAAAACTCATGATTTGAACATTTGAATGCACTGTCTTCCAACTTAAGTAGTGCCTGATTCTGTCAGTTTTTCATAGCAAAGCCTGCAGTTTAACAATGATGCATTTAATATAGATGAAAAAAATTAACTGGTGCTGTTTAGGAAGTGTTCTGGTTTCATTTTGTTGCTGTGATAAAAGCACTTTGGCCAAAAGCACGTAAAATGAA
Source organism: Phyllotis vaccarum (assembly GCA_033318265.1). Taxonomy (NCBI): domain Eukaryota; kingdom Metazoa; phylum Chordata; class Mammalia; order Rodentia; family Cricetidae; genus Phyllotis; species Phyllotis vaccarum. Next base: position 78,405,715 of record JARWLC010000012.1, read on the forward strand.
GGGTGGTTTTTTTTTTTTGTTTGTTTGTTTTTTTTTTTTTTTGTTTTTTTGTTTTGTTTTGTTTTTTTTTTCAGCTTATAGATTACAATACATAGTTGAGAAAATTCACAATAACAGAAACCAAATAGGAATGCTGCTTGCTGGCTTGCTCTCAGGTTCATGGAAAGCTAATTTCCTAGTGTGCTTTCGATGTTGGTTTATGTTCTCATCACTAGATCTTTCTATGGAAGACAGTAACAGCAGAATCTACCTCATCTAGGTTTTTTTCTCATCTCTTCATGAGTTTGCTTCTCTGCCACGACAACCTGGATCAGACTTTGGAGAGTCTGATGCCAGGTGGTTCATTGTCAGCATAATTAAAAGGGTCTCCAGGCAACAATAATTCCCATAATGATTCCAGCTTCAGGTGCACAATAAAGCTTAAGGTGTGACTGCATAGAAACTCTATTTTTAAAAAAGTAGATGTGACCATGGGGGTGAATTCTATATCTAAAAGGCCTAGAATCTGATGTGATCTCTACCTATAGCATAGAGGTCAGAAGGTCACAAAGTACATGTTCTATATCCTTGAAGGATGGGTTCAGGGAGGGAAGAGTCTGGGGTAATCATTCTGGGGAATTTAGGTGAACCTTAATGCAAAAGATGGGTGAAGTTTGCCTCCAGAGAGAGCAAAAGGTCAACAGGTTGCCAACAAAACCCACCCCATCCTTCTGGGCAGAAACAGAGGTATATAATCTCCTCCATTGAGAAGAGGGTTGTGTTTCTCTAAAATTTCCAAGTTCTGTTGACTTACCTGCAGATCTTATTTATTTTTATAGCTGAATAAAATTTTGGGGTGTGTGTATGCGTGCGTGCGTGCGAGCGCCCCGTTTTCATTATTCATTTGCCAGTTAATGAACATGTAGAGTGTTTTCATTCTCCAGCTTTTGTGAATGAAGCGACAATGAACATGGATGTACTGGTGTCTCTAAAGTTATAGAGAGGTTTTTTTTGGCATACGCCGTAAGTGGTATAGCTAGGTCATGTGGTAGTGTTACTTGTAATGTATGTGCATGTGTTTAGAGAAAATTCCAGAGTGATTTCCAAAGTGGCTGCACTAATTCATACCTCACCAACAGTGTGTAATGTGGATTCCCCTTCCCTGTGTCCCAGCTAGCACTTGTCACCTGTATTCCTCATGATCACTCTCTAGCTAGGATGTAATCTTAAAGTGGTTCTAACATGTTGAGCAGCTCTAAAGTGTTTTTTAGTCATTTGTGTCTCTCCCTTTGAGAACTATTTAATTCTGTAACCTGTTCTTAAAATTGGATGGTTTTCTTGGTGTTTAATTTCTGAATTATCTGTATTCTAGACACTAGCATTTTGTCAGATGTGTAGCTGGCAATGATTTCCTCCTTTCTCGGGGCTGCTTCTTTATTCAAATTGACAATTTCATTTTCTGTGGTTTTTTTGTTTGTTTTTTTAAAAGAGATCTGTTTTTGATTGTTGGTCTTACTTCTTATACTTCCGTATTCCTATTTAGAGTCTAGCTGAAACATAACCCTTCTTTAGTATTTCAGAGTGTCTGCTCTTAAGTTATGATCATTTCTATTCTATTTTTAAAATTTCTGTAAGTTTCATTGTTCTGTATGTTGATTTTCCAACATCATTTGTTGAATATTCTATTCTTTTTCAAAGGTGCATATATATTTTTAATACATCTCTTCAAAAAGTAGATAGTTGATGTTGTGTGGAATTATAGCTGGGTCCTCTGATTTATTATACTAATCTATATATCTGTTTTTATGCCAGTGATAATATTTTTTATTACTATGGTTCTGTAATAGACCTTCGAGTGCTGTATGATCATATTTCTCTTATAATATTCTTGTATTTGATTAAAAAAAACCGAAAACAACCACACACCCCTACTTAAATATTTTTATATAGACTTCTTCATTGATTCTGATTCAATAAACATTTAAAATATAATCTGCCTCATCTGACAATCCCAATATAAATGTGTTTGGTTTTTTATACTGTTATAATCCACAGAAGACTGGAGGAACCCCCAATAACACTTGCAATATATCATGAGTAAATATATTAACAAATGGGGATATTGAATCAACTAAGGAGTAAGAGAAACTAAGAAATAAAAGTGGGATATATAGGCTGTGACTTCAGGGGGCCATGTTAAAGTTTGTTTCTGGCCTAGTAAATATGACAGTGTCCTTATTTCCCCAGATGTGCATCTGTTCTAGCCAGCCGTCTTCCTGACTCTTTCTGTGTTTAGGGACTTTCTACGTGTAGTTTTCTTTCCCTATTATTGTCTACCATTCAGCATTCCAAGTTCATCTTACTCATACCCCACCTCTCATGAAGAAACATCCTACATGCACTCTGAAATCAGTTTTATGTACTTTGAGAAGTGTTTTAATCCTAAAATCTGGTCAAATGGTCTCAGCTCTCCTGCAGGCCTCCAGAGGATGTTTGACTCTCCTGAAACTTTTTCAGGAACTCTCACAATTAGACTGTGGTCAGTGAAAAAAGAATGGCCGGACATTCTCTTTCTGTGTGCAAAAACTGATGGAGGAATAAGCTTTTTAAGTAGTCAGAATATTCCAATACAGGTTTTCTCAGGTTACAGCTCTGGGGCTAGCGTAACTACATTTTCAAGAAAAAGTAAACTTCTCACAGAATGTTTCCATTTTTTACTTTCTTACCTCAAAGTTAAGAGGTCAGCCCTTATCATACTGCCATTCCTCCTAACCTTGTATTTCATATCATAGTTTGAGAAGCTCAAGGAGTGTTCCAAAACATGCTTTTAGTAATATAAGGAATTCTGAATGATTTGTCCTTTTTGGTTTTTAAGGTTTATTTATTTTTATCTATGTGTGCAAACGTTTGCCTATATGTATGTGAATGCCTGGTACCCACAAAAGCTGGAAGAGGGTGTCTGAGTCTCTGAAATTGTTCTTAGAGATGCTTCCGAGTCACTGTGCTGGTGCTGGGAGCCAAATCTGGGTTTTCTATTAGAGAAGTACGTGCTCTTAACCTCTGAATTATCTTTTCAGTAATCGACATGGGCTCACCCCCTTTTATGCAAACTTCTTATTTACTCTAGATAGAAATTTTGTAGAAAAATTGGCTTTGTAGTTGTTATTTATACTCTAGGATACATTTAAAAGGGTTTTTTTTTTGCATTTTTCAAGTTAGGTGACAAATGGAATTTTAGACAGTTTGTAATGTAAGTTCCACCACACCTGAAATTTTGATTAACAGAACTGACATTTGGACCAGTTAATTAAAGTGTGTAGGTTAGAACTTAATTTACAAAGCTCCAGAGAATAAACTTAGTTCTGTTTTGAAATTGTAAGAGTACTCTTAGCCATCATATTCTCTTTAGGAACTTTTCCACAGTATAAAAACATCTTTATGTGAATTACATCTCTTGAGTGTATGCACATTGTTTATTTGTCTGTATTGTTTAGTTGTATGGAGTTATGTCCAAATCTCTTTGGAATATAAACATGATGAAACCTTATGTGATGTTTTCTAAAACAATATTACTTCTTTGCCACAGATATTAAAGATTCAGTATTTTTTATTGTTAAGTGTTATAAGGAAGTTAAACCCAAATCTAGCTTTAGACTATAAAAGAATTATATATCTTTGTTGATAATTTTTATGAGATACAAATAATACGGCATGCTGACTCATTATCATCAGAAATACTTCATGGGATTACGGTTTTTACTCCAAGTCTATTCTGGTTAACAACAAAGAAAATATCAAAGTTTCATTCTAATAGAGCAGACACTCAGACACTGACTGTGCATTATATTTCTGCTGTACCTGTCTTATGTTCAGACTTGAACTGTAGACCAAATGTTGTTAGCCTGTTGTCCAGAATACTGCCTCCATCTCTTCCTCTGTGGTGTAATACCCCTGTGGCCTGAAAGAAACCTTTGTGCACTAAAGAAAGTTAGTCATATCAATTTTCTTTTAGTTCACCATTTATTAAGCATGCCTAGAATGTTTTTCTATGTTATATCACACAAAAGTAATCATCCAGAGAAGTGACTCAGAGCACTAATGTACACATTAATTGAAAATAACCTGAGGTGGGTCTGGAGAGAAAATAAGCAACTTGCAGCCCTTTCAGAGGATCAGTTCTCAGTTTCTCAGTTTCCAGCACCCATAAGTGGTTCACAGTCACTTGTAATTACAGTTCTGGAGGATTCAGCCCTCTTTTGGCCTACATGTGCCCACATGTGCCCACATGTGCATACACATGCCCCCCCCCAACCAAACGAAGATGACTTGTATATATCTACTCAGATATAATTTAGTTTTTTATTGTAAGATGCTATGCATAAAAAGATAGCAACCAAGAGTAATGGCTATAGAGCAAATCTTATTATGTAGTTTTAAATTTATAGATATTCACCACACTTGTTTAAAAGGCAAAACATATTAACGATACATGGTATATCCAACCTCAAAACTCTTTCCAGGCTTTTGGTAATATTTAGAACTTATAATTTTTTTTTTAATTTTGCTTGCATGTTTGAGCTTTTGTATGTTTGCAGGGAGAATTTGGTGTGGTATATGACTGTGTTAGTATGAGTACATATCACATATACACTGATATATGTGTGCGTGTACGTTTTGTGTGTGTGGATTGGTATCTGTCTAGCCACCTGTCTTTCTTGTTTAAACACTTAAGATACATAGACTCTGAAGTTACCATCTGATACTAGAGTACAAAATGGAGTCAGGAGTTTATTGTTACAGCAACATTGTAGTCTTTACCAGAACTATCACCCAGTTCTCTTTAAAATTATATCCGTGTTATAACTGATATATACTAAGAGACACAGTTTGATGGCCTAATATTTTTGTTTGGTTGTTTGCCTAAGGATAGGTAATTTTGGAGTCCCTGCCTTTTCTTGCCAAATATGTAGTACACATATAATTCTTTCATGAGGGTGGCATCATCTGATCTTGATTGGTAGTCTTTTAAAAACTAAAATATCTTAGTTTTAGTCTTTCTATTAACTTTGGCCTACAATCCATGGGAATGTGTTTAACCTTGTCTCTCCAAGATCTGCAGGTATTTCCATGTGTGTGTTTGAAATCTCCAAAATAAAAGTGTATTTAGTAAAAGGATATAAAAATTAATGAATTTTTAACATACAGCATGTTAGTTTAACTGCCACATTGCTAGGCAACATAGCAATAGACCCTTTTCGTCTTGCAAAACTGTACCCTGGACTCACTGACCATATCCTCTACCTCTATATTCCAGCCCTCTGGCATTATGTTTTGGATAGTATGTTTTTCAAATGCTCATGTGTTGCAAACCTCCAGTGTAGCAATGTTCAGATTTGGGCTGTAGGAACGTGATTGGACATTGGCCGCCAGGCTCACGAGTAGGTTAATCCATTGAGTGTTCATAGTTTGATGGACTGTTGGGAGATGATGGAAACTCATGAACTTGGCTAAGAAAAATTTGGAGAGGATCAGTATAATGAAAACTGAACAGAATATTCTGCTTCCTTGGAGGAGAGGAATTAGTATAACAGTCAATGCTCAGTACAGAACAACATTGTCCAAGTATTTTTGTACCTGTAAATTACTGTCAGTGGCTAAATAGCTAGCAGCTTATGGCATACACCAGTGAAGAATATGAGCATATATGTGATTTATATGCCATATAGTATCAGCAAGTTTATTATTATGCCTTGATGATATGGCTAAACAGTACAGTTTCATGGATAAAGTATCACCAGCAAAGTATAATTATAATTAATTTAAGTATAATTACTCAAAAGACTATGTGCTTAAAGTGTACAAAATGCATTCCTTACTGTTACTGGTGAGTTCACCTGGCAGTGGTGCAACTAAAATAAGATTTTAGTACTGCTGTAAGTAAAAGAAAATGAAAACGCACTTGCGTGTTTTAATTACTCTGGAAGGAGACCAGCAAAGTAGTGTAGACTATGGCTTAGACACAAAAGGCTCAGACTTCAGGTTACCAGTGCTCCTGGTGGCTTCCTCATCTCTGTTGGCTTCCTCAAGTCCCTAATCCTCAGACTGGCTGCTCTAGCCCAGTCCTTTTACTCTGAATTATTATTCTGGAAGTATTTTTATGAGGCTTTTTTTTCCTAACCATAGGGAATTATGAATTATTTTGGCTTTTCTGATAGACATTTTCTCCCCATTACTTGAAACCTTGGAATAAAATTGGAGACAATGTCTGTTAGATTATAAAACCATTTACTGAGCTCTCAGAAGTATATTGCATAAGGGACTCCCATACTTCTGCATTTCATAATAAACAGAAAAAAAGGGAGGTATGTATACAGTTGAAACCTCTGTAATTTCTCATTAGGAATGGTAATATATTAATCCCTGTCATGCGTTTAGAGCAATGAAGAGAAAAGGGGCTAGAGTTAGAGGAGGTGCTTTTCTTAAAGAAGGGGGTGAATTTACACCAACCTAATAACCGCACCACTGTGTTGGAATTGCTTTGTGATACTAAGCCTCACCTCTGAATGGTAAGTGTGACAAATATAGATGTTGTGAAGTAGTTTCCTGGAGGGAAGAGAGAAGCTCCTAGGTCTCAAAAAGTAAATAAAACTCACAGGACTCAAAGTGCCTCACCACTACACCCAGTCACTCCCTAGTGCATACAGTAACCCATTAGAGGAGAACCGCACTTTACCAGGGAGCTCCCGGATGCAGCTATCTGTGAGTCTTTACTGTGTTGAGATGAATTTTTTGGTGATGTCATCTATCCTCCTGCAAGTAGCCCCTCATTCGTGATGTTTCCTACCAGTAGCATTGTAGCTCAGCTTGACATGGGTGGAATAGCTGGTGCAAAATTCTGTCACCAGTGCCTGGTCTGGAGTGCATAGGCAGTTATTCTGTTCTTCCCGAAGTCACACAATAGATTCCTCAGAAATCTGAAAATATATCAGCTCGGGCTTTCAGGTTCTCTTGTACAGTTCTCTTATTTCCTTCCTCTTACACAAACACATTACTATTGCTTCTTTTTATATTGATTTTACATTTTCTTTCCACATACCCACCACTGTTCCCCCTCTTGCCCCTTCTCCCACTCCTCCCCCAGTCTCTCTCCTCCCCCCCCCCCCAGAGAGGTCAAGGAATCCCTTTGGTCTGGCATTTCCAGTTGAGGTAGGGCTGAGTCCCTCCCCCAAGTATCAAGGCTGAGAAAGTTGTGCGTGCGTGCGTGCGTGCGTGCGTGCGTGCGTGTGTCCATCCGTCCATTCTTTTGCCTGCAAATTTCAGGATGTCTTTTCTTTTTTTTTTTTTTTTTTTTCCCTTCTGCTGAGTAGTGCTCCATTGTGTAAATATACCACAATTTACCACAAATAAACCATTCTTCAGTTCAGGGGCATCTCAGTTGTTTCCAGGTTCTGGCTATTACAAATGATGCTGCTATAAACATAGCTGAGCTAATGCCTTTGGGGTAAGTATGTGCATCCTTTGAGTATATGCCTAATGGTGGTATTGCTGGATCATTGGGGAGATCAATTCCCAGTTTTCTGAGGAAGCACTATACTGATTTCCAGAGTGGCTGTACTTACATTCCCAACAACAATGGAGGAGTGTTCCCTTGCTCCACATCCTCTCCAGCATAGGCTGTCATCTGTGTTTTGATCTTAGCTATTCTGACAGGTGTAGTAAGATAGTATCTCAGAGTTGTTCTTATTTGCACTTCTCTGATGAATAAGGATGTTGAGCAATTCCTTAAGTATCTTTCAGCCATTTGGAGTTCTTCTGCTGAGAATTTTCTATTTAGCTCTGTACCTCATTTCTTTGGTTTTTTGACCTCTGGTTTCCTGAGTTTTCTGTATATTTTAGAGATCAGTCCTCTGTCAGATGTAGGGTTGGTGAAGATCTTTTTCCTTTCTGTAGGCTGCCATTTTGTCTTATTGTCTGTGTCCTTTGCCTTACAGAAGTTTCTCAGCTTCAGGAGGTCTCATTTATTAATTGTTACTCTCAGTGTCTGTGTTACTGGTATTATATTTAGAAATTGGTCTCCTGTACCAATGTGTTCAAGGGTATTTACCACTTTTTTTTCTATCAAGTTCAGAGTAACTGGGTTCATGCTGAGGTCTGTGATCCACTTGGACTTGATTTTATACAGGGTGATAGATATGCATCTGTTTTCATTCTTCTACACACCAGCATCCAGTTATGTCAGCACCATTTGTTATTAAAAAAAAAAAAAAAAATATCCACCATGATCAAGTGGGCTTCACTCCAGAGATGCAGGGATGGTTCAACATATGAAAAACTGTGAATGTCATCCATCATATAAAGAACCTAAAACAAAACAAAACAAAACACATGATCATCTCAGTAGATGCTGAAAAAGCCTTTGACAGAATTCAACACCCCTTCATGATAAAAGTCCTGGAGAGATCAGGAATACAGGGAAAATACCTAAACATAATAAAGTCGATATACAGCAAAGCTGACAGTCTACACCAAACTAAATGGAGAAAAACTCAAAGCAATCCCACTAAAATCAGGAACAAGACAAGGCTGCCCTCTCTCTCCTTCTCTATTCAATATAGTCCTCGAAGTTTTAGTTAAAGCAATACGAGAACAAAAGGAGATTAAGGGGATACAGATTGGAAAGGAAGAAGTCAAACTATCTCTGTTTGCAGATGATATGATCATGTACATAAGTGACCCCCAAAATTCTACAAGGAAACTTCTACAGCTGATAAACACCTTCAGTAATTTATCAGGGTAAAAGATTAACTCAAAAAAATCAATAGTCCTCCTATATACAGATGATAAAGGGGCTGAAAAAGAAATCAGGGAACCATCACCCTTTATACTATCTGCAAATAGCATTAGAGATCTTGGGGTAACTCTAACCAAACAAGTGAAAAACCTGTATGACAAGAACTTTAAGTCACTGAAGAAAAAAAAAAAATTGAAGAATCAGAAAAAGGAAAGATCTCCCATGCTTTTGTACAGGTAGGATCAACATAGTAAAAATGACAGTCTTACCAAAAGCAATCTACAGATTCAATGCAATCCCCATGAGAATCCTGACACAATTCTTCACAAACCTCGAAAGAACAACACTCAATTTCACATGGAGTCGCAAAAAACTCAGGATTGCCAAAACAATTCTTTTGAATAATAGAACTTCAGGAGATCTATAGTAGTAAAAACAGCTTGGTTCTGCCATAGAAATAGACTTGTGGATCAATGGAGTCAAATCAAATACCCTAACATTAATCCACACACCTATAAACACCTGATTTTTGGCAAAGAGGACAAAAATATACAATGAAAAAGAAAGCATCTTCCATATTACTATTTCTATCATTTATTGAGAATCTGTGTTGACTATCAAGCTTTGTGCTAGGCACTTTATACCATGTTCTCGTTAGTCTATAGACTCCCTAATTAGACATTAATACTGTTTCAATTCCCAGGTAATACCCGAAGTAAAGGTGCACAGCTGCAAGGGTAGAATCAGTATTTAATAAGTCTCTCAGTGACTGCTGCTGTTCCTTTGTGTTTTCGCCATACATGCTCAGATCTGTACCACATAGATATCAGGTTGTTAATGGGAAAATGCCTGGAAAAGGGAACCAGTGACATTAAAATCCAGCTGGCCTTCTGCTTCTCAGGCTGTGGACTATAGCAAGGGACTCTACCTGCTTGGGGAAGGATGGGCAATACTTTTTCTAATTATGTTTCTAGTTTCAAGCTTCCCCTGCACAATCTGTATCCTTTGTCTTTGCTTGTGTTATGTGTGCCATCCTTCAAAATATCCTGTTAGGGAGTTTCTAGGTCTCCCAATCCTTTTCTTGATGTTTCTTTAACCGTAATTTAAATGTGTCTCATGAAGCTTGTCTTCTTATCTGCCACTGCCCCATCCCCAAACCAGATATACCCCTCCACTGGCTAAACTTCTATAGCATTTCAGTTATTAATAATTTGTAGAACATATATTACTCTCTTCATTACATTATAATTAAGTGTAAACATACAGACTCTGTTAATGGAGAAGCATACTTTAGAGCATGGGCCAGACTTTAACCAGAGTCATTTACTATGTATTCCTATGTGGTTATTGTCCATAGGAAGCACTTAGTAAATAGTTACTACATAACTTTAATTTACAAGTTAGTTGTCTTTCTTTTTTTCTATCCCAAGTAAGATTTGAGGATGCATTTCTAAGTTAATATTTATGTCAGAAAGCATTTATTTGTTTCAGAGTTTATCTTTTGTATCTATAACTAGCTTTTCATTGTAGGATTTATTTCCACACCTAAAACAATAAACTGTATAAGACTCTATATCTATCTTCAAGATATTTCATCAACATACTAGAGGACAGATTAGTTTGTGACTGTTCTGGGGATGATGGAATTTTTCCACAAATAAAAGCTTCAGGAATCATCTCTGCCCCAAGTAAACTAGAAACTCAAACATATTACAACAGTCTTAAATTACTTTATTTGTTAATAAGCAGGTACCATCTATATTTTTTTCCTCTGATTCTATCTGCCTTATAAACAAAAGGGAGAATAAATTTACTGTTCAGCAAAAACATCTGAAAGACACAAAAGTCTCATTCGGAATAATTAAAATAATAGAGATTGTTAACATCCAAAGCAATAAAATGTCATTTTGGAATTGTATTCTAAGTCACTTAAAATGTGTCAGGAAATAATGTTGGGTTCTAGGGGGGGAAAACGTAAGCAAAATTGTGTGGCAGTTTTTAAGAAAAGGATTAACTTAAATAGCCAGTAGATCTGAAGACAGCTTAGTTTGTGTTGTGGGCGGCAGGAGGGAGGAGAGATTGGGAGAGAAGGAACATGAGAGAGCCACATTTGTTTTAATGTAGACAGATGCTGTTCATAGTATCAGGCTCCCTCACTGACAATGTGTCTGGCCTCATCTTCAGCTGTGCCCTCTGAAATGACCAGTTGTCTAAAATCAAGAGTAAAAGTCTCCAATCAAAATATATTGGAGCTTGTTGGACATACAAGGAAATGATCCACAAGAGTTTTTCCTTTAACTCTGCAGACAGTAACATGACTCTAGGTTTTCAGCACAGAAAGAGAAAGGTTTTAGAGAGAGCAACTGTTCAAACTCAAGCATGTTTGCAAGGCATCTTCACAATATTTCCTATACTACTCTTTAGACTATATTTAAGGATTTCTACTTATTTATGGATCTGATATGTACATTTATGTTTTATGTTTATTGATTCTTCCAAATAAATCTGTATCTCTTCAAAGCACTTTTGTGTAGTGGTTTATTATGCTATTGTGAGTAGTGATTCTCTTTCTGGGAATTATTAATCACTTGAATAAGAAAAATTATTAGATTTGTCACAGTTGATCTGAAAAAGAGATTTATAAAGATGCTAACTAAAGGAAACTTATTTAAACTTTAACATTTGAATACTATTTATATTTTTTTATTCAATTCAAAGAGCTTATTGACAAGGTGGGTAAATAATCTTCCAGAATCAGTTTTAGACTGATGATTACATGATGTTGGTGCCTTCAGTTGCTCACTCCTGCTTGTCTACTGTGTGTGTGGAGTGCCTCTTCCCTCCTCCAACCCTGCTGCCCTAGTGTTCTTAGCCGTGCTGTATCTGCACAAGTTTTAGTGACACAAAGAAGTTTCTTGCAGATGTGATTGCATTTTAAAATTTAGACTTTTGTAGTAAAAAAAATCAGATAAATATGGTCTCACTTCTGGTATTTGATATTTTCAACTAATATTTTTGGTAATTTTGAAATGTGTGCATGTGTAGATAAGAGTAATGAGACAACTTGGTGGAGTTTTTTTTTTCTTTGATAGTTGAATTACATGGAAAAATTAAAACCAATAACTTCCTCCTGTATCATATTAAAGTAGCTCTATTATGATTTTTGAAGTAATGCAGTTTTCTTTGTCTTTGCAAATGTTGAAGTTTTTGAAGTCTTGTTTTGAGGCCTTTATAATGAAGTCTTCTAATTTAGGAATATCAGAGGAACATTTTATTTGAAACTATCATGAAACATAACTATTATGAGATGCCTTCTTACATCATGATTCCCTGTGTGTTTTCTTAGGCCAGAGATGAAGAGGAAGCCTTTCTGGACTGGAGTGATGAAGATGATGGTGGGTTTGATCCAAGCACACTTCCAGATCCAGATAAGTATAGAAGTTCAGAGGAATCTGAGAGTGAAGATATAAAACATGACCTGAGGTATGTCCTTGTCCCTAGTGTCATTACATACAGATTTCACATGTAGGTCCTATTTTAATGAATTTAGTGACCACTGGACTATTACTTCAAGAGATTTTTTTTTTAACTTTAAGTGTCCTATAAAATCTAATTCTACTTGTTTTGCATGTATTTCATGTTTTTCTGATCATTTCAAGGGCTTTGGTTAATTTTACATTTGTAATTCCTGTTATCATGTATAACTGACACATGAATTCTGTTTTCTTATCCCTCCCCCCCCCATTCTTGATTCTTTATACTTGAGTAGTTTATAAAGTAAAGGAAGTACAAATAGGCAGAGTTTTATTTTAAGCAACTATCAATGGATTTTGATGAGAGTGCTTTTAAAAATTATCTCTGAAAATCTGGGTGTGGTGGTACATACCTCTAATTCTACCACTTATGAGGCTGAGAAAGGAGAATCGCCATAAGTGAAAGGCCATCCTGGCTTGTATAAGTGAAATGAAACCGTATCTTTAAAAAGAAAAAAAAAAAAAAGAAAAAAGGTTGCTCTTGAGAGATGGACCTACAGATAGAGGTACTTGCAGTCAAGTTTGATCCCAGAGACATACATGGCAGGATGAGAACTGACTCCAGGAAGTTGTCTTCTGACCTTGTTCTGTACAGTTTGGAGTCTAATCTACAGTATTATTTTGGGCAGGCCTCTTTAAGGCAACCAGATGAAGTTCCTAACAGAGGAGGCGTCCCAAGCAAAGCTAAGTACCCCTTGGGAAGGACCTCCAAATAGACAAGGACAAATAGCAACACATAGCGATGAGCTCAGCAGATCTGCCATTGCACTATCCAGCAGCAACTGGCTGGGCAGGTTGAAGCAGGAAAGCTGGAGTTCCCATCTCCATGGCGAGCCCATCCTGGGAGGACATTCCACTCACCTTTTATATGGTGAAGTGAACACCAGTAGCCTCTGTTCCAACTGTCCTCAGGGGGTACAGTACTCTAGTTCTGCTCTTGGCCTTCTTTGCTGTCATTGGTCTGGGGTGTCTGTCCCCAGATTAGGAGTCTTGGAGGACACTTGATATAAACATGCTTGGGCTTAAAGTGAAGGAACCAAAGCCCCTTCCAGATTCTCAATGGTCTCAAATGGTACCAACAGCCTTCCAGTATAATGTACATCACAGATCTCCACATGTGGGAACGCCCTCCACAACCCCCCCCACCCAAATGAGTGAGTGAATATGTAAACAAACATAATCTTTAAAAAACGAAATGACTTTGAAATTTAAAGGAGAAATTTATTTTTTGACGTTTTTTTCAGATGAGCAAATAAAATAATAGAAATTTTCTATGTAAAGAGCCCAATTCTTCCCATTTAACACCTGATCATTTGACTATGTGCCAACATTAAGTGAAATGTGGTAAATTGAATAATGCTATGACTGACTTAGCATTTTCCCTCTAGAGTACTGTGCATTGTAATAAGTTTGTATTGAGTTTTAAGCTTTAAGGTATTTCTAAATCACTGAGTAAAAGCTAGGTAGCAATGATGGATAAAGTTGATATTCTTGATGTGAAGACAGATATTATGGAACCCCTCAAATACTAGTCCAGGGAGTTTAGAAGTAAAGAAATATGCCACAGGAAACAGTAATTTGTTTTTAAACAAGAACAACATTTCACAAAATTCTCAAAAAGATTATCCTTTTGGAAAACCATGCTGTAGGAGAGACACTGAATTAGTCTTTATTCGAATAGTGTGCTTATAGATAAAAATTACTTATCCAAATGCAGTGATATCAGAACTTCTGGGACTTGCTATTGGGCAGCCAGCTCTTAAATATACCAACACTTTATAATGTTTCCAGGTGCTAAATGACAGGCATGTTATTGTTCTACTAGTGCAAAAACCCCAAGGGTAAAATAATTCCACTAGGCTTTTGAAAAATACATAAATGTTTGTGCTTTAAGGTCAAGTGATTTCGGTTCAGGTGGTGTTTCTGATGTTTAGAAGTGACTTCTAAAAGTAATTCTGCACACACTGCTTCAGAAAGGTCCTTGATGCTTATGTGTAGCAGTCTGAATGGTCCACACACTGTCTTGATGTTTTTATAGAAGGGACCCCTCCCCCCAAGAGTGATGTTATGATCTCTTGATAGCTGTTTGGTTTACAGCATGACTTCAGCGGTGTCTGTGGAATTTACTCTATCAGAGTGTGTCATTTGGTTCTTACAGTTTGTGCTCAAGTCATTTTGTTTGCTTGACACTGCTTTACACAGTAGAACAAGCCTTTCAGGTATCAGCAGCCCTTCTGGATCTGATTTGTAAAATTTCCCCCTGATTTATTATCTACTCTAAGAGACATCTTGGGTAAAAGGAATTTTGTTAGAATTTTTAAAATTATATCCATGTTTGTTTGTGCCATTAGAGTAAGTGTTTTGGGTTCAGTTTCTAAGTCATTCTTCAAAAGATACCATGTTTCATTTTTCTGTCATTGCTACCTGCGTAGTAGCATCTCCTACTACATACAGCTAATGTACTTTCTTCTCTAATAATCTTATGTTAGTTTTTGTAAAAAGCTTTATCTTCTTAATTATCTTTCAGATAGCCTGACTTTGCACAATTCCTTTTTATAGGAATGCTTGCAGACCCAGCTTCTCTTCTCACTGTCGATATTGATGACATGACTATTAAGACCCATAAGTATTTCAGTTTCTTAATTGATTGGTGATAAAAGTATACAAGGCTATATACTTGATCCTAATAATAATGCAAAGAACCAGCAAAATTTACACGATTGGAAGACGCTAGGAGCAGACAGTACAGTGATAAAGGAGTCAAGGCGCCTTGAAAAGCACCAAAGCATTTTAATGTGAGGTGGGGGGGATATTTAAGTAGTACATGAAAATTAAGACAAGTTTAGTTTCTGGGGCAGCTAGTTAACTCTGGAGGAGCAAAGTTGCTCAGCTTATCTCAAGCTTAAGAAATAGTCTTTGTTGAAGAAAGTTGCTAGCATAAAATTTTATTCCATCAATATATTTTTATTTCTTTTCAAGTAGCCCAAGTCATGTTTCTCAGCATATCCTTTATCAGTCAAGTGCAACTGATACACAAGGTGATCCCTCTTTACCATTCCTAGACTAGAAAGCAAGGTTTATGATAAATTACAAACAGTAGCCTGTACTTTTTCTAAAGTATTGAGAAGACCAAAGATAGTAATAATTGCTGAAGCTACTACTGTTTCCAGAAATTGTGTAGGCACAGGTGTGCTGTGTCGTTCCAGTTTGGGCTCCGTCTTTTCTTTGCCAGTTGCCAACTTGATGACTCCCTCAGGCTTCGTGCTGTCAGTTCTTGGGCGGCCTCCTTGTGTGTTTCAGATTTGCTTGCTGTGCTATTGCTGGTCTCACTATCCTGCTTGTTATGACTCTCTCAGATCTTAGGATGTAAACTTGATACCTCCAAAGATGAGTTCAGTCTTAAGGGAATAAATAGAACGATTAGAAAATAGTAGTTAATCTTGAACTAGTATGAATTTTTTTTAAGTTTCCTTTACTTTGTTGTAGCTTATAAATATTCATCATAAGTAACACCTTTGCCTCTCTACATGGAAAAACACTTTGTCAGTAGGAAGAAGGCCGCAGGAGAGCCAAATTGGTGAAGAATGACCGAATCTGTGGTCAGTAGTTCTTCCCCAGAGAGGTCTGACAGGATTTTAAAAAGTTTATACCTCTGTTCTTCTCAGTTCATTGCACAGCTGCAGGAGAATTTGAACCACCCCTGGGCGCCTCTGCAGTTCTGGAGGGCTCTAATGTTCACCATTCAACCCCCTTAAGTTAGCACAGCAGAGACACTGCTCTTGCTTCTTGTGGTTTCAGTAAAAATGAACATCGTGTGGCTGAGTTCCTTCTAAGGCTCCATGAGAGAAAAGGGGAGGGGATGAAAACACAGCTTCCTCATGTGTGAACTTTAAAAGAAAAGCATGCTAGTTTATGTTCAGAAATAGCTGAAATGGGCGCAAGGGGTAGGAATGTGCTCATAATACAGAGGGGGTTAGTGCTGGGTGAGCCAAACTCTGCCTCAAGCCCCAAGTTTAGTGTACTCTTTTTCATAGCAGATGCAAACAGAAAAGCTTGCTTTTTTTCTCTAATTCTTCCCTCATTTTCATCTGTCTTAAAAGGTTAATGTAATTTTCTTTGGCTTTTTCTTCACTTTGGGGCTGTGGAATTAGTTTATGTAGAATCCATGAATTCCTTTTGTTGTTATTACCAGAATAGAGACAAAGCAAGTTCCTGGGGAGCTAGGGGGTTTGCTTGGCCTTGTGACATTACTTACTGGTTTGTCCAGTGCACAGGCATTTGTTCTTATCTCTGATAATGTTGTGAAGCTTGTGTGTCTTTTAGCAGAAAAAGGCTTAATTTAAGCAGTTGCTTTTGGGATCATAAATGATTTTCATTTCAAGAAGCCTTGTACTGTAGTCACAAGGCCTGGATGATACAAAGTATTTCTGAAGTGGAAGCAACTACACTAAGACTGTTTTGCGTTATTCAATCCACATCCTACTTACACTTGTAGGAGACCCAGGTTCGGTTCCCAGGCCCCATATCAGGTGGCTCATATTTGCCTGTGACTCTGATTCCAGGAGATCTGTTGCCTTCTTTTGGCCTCTGCCAGCATCTGCACATAAGTGGTGCAGACAAAGTCAAATAAAATGATAATGAAACCAGATTTGCTTGTCTCTTGAGCACCTGTCATTCCTCCCTATACACTCTGCCATGTGCTGCCCATAATAAATACAGCCACAGAGCACAGAAGATTAAAGAGAAATCACCATTCCTGTCCTTTCATGGAACATGTAGTTCAGTTGTGACTACAAAGAGTTAAGTGAACAGTATTGAACTTGTAATGCACGAGTAGCATGAGCATGACCTGTATTCCTGGAGATGTGGTAGGGCTGGCAGACAGAGACAGTGAACGTGGAGAACACATCAGTGATGGTCCTCACTTGGGCCTGGAGGATCGAGAAGAGCTCCCTGAAGAGAATAACAACTAGGTTACACCCCAGTCTGAACCAGACCGGGTGGGGTGGCAACAGTGCTTTCAAGCTCTCTTGCTAAGATAGTTCCTTTTAGTTATGTCTCACAAGATAATATACTTGCATGAAGTGTATTAATTTTTGTATATATAGTACCATTCATCATGTTTGGTTCATGGCCATCCTTATGTGAATTGTAAATGATGTAAGATTTTTTCAAGTATTAAATATGATTAAGAAGAAACACCTGGATGTTCTAGATATTCATTACCTAATAAAATTGAGTAATATTTATAACTTTAATCTTTCAAACAAAAAAGAAAATTAGATTCTTTCTATCCTCATTCAATCTTTTATTTGTAGACCACAGGCTTGAACTAAGTCTGATTCCTTTATAAGAAATTGCCAGGCTAAGACAGAGTACTTTCCTAGCATGTGAAAGGCTCTGAGTTCATTCTCCATGACTGCAAAAATAAAAGGGTGCGCAAGACCCACACAGGTGGTCAGTGTTGGGTATTTTTGTTTTGCCTTTTCTGTGTCTGGTTTTGTTTGATGCTGGTTGTATCTTTGAGTAAATTTCATTGCCTTTGTGGATGTTTCAGTGAACTGATTGAAGCTCTGTAGATTTTCTTAGTATTGAGTTCTGTGGCATCTCTTTAGTCATTTTGCTCAGGATCTACTATTTCTAGATTTTCAGTCAGCTTTATAATATATAGATTTTCAACAAGCATATTTGCATCAAAGATGAGGTTCAGAGGAAGAAAAGATGGGCAGAAGCAATTTTTATATTGTGTGTGTGTGTTCTCATTCAAATATGAGTTAGCATATGTTCATGCTGTAGTGTACCGGTGGATGTTGGGACCTCCAGTGTATTATTATTAGTCAGGGTTACTATTGCTGTTAAGAAACACCATGATCAAAAGAAACTTGGGGAGGAGAGTGTCTATTTGGATTATGCCTCCACATTATATATAGTTCATCACTTAAGGAAGTCTGGGCAGGAGAACCTGGAGGCAGGAGCTGATGCAGAGGCCGTGGAGGGAGCTGCTTACTGTTTTGCTCCCCATGACTTGCTCAGTCTGCTTTCTTATAGAACCCAGGACAACAAGGCCAGGGTTGGCACCATCCACCACAGACTGGGCCCTTCCCTATTAGTCACTAATGAAGAAGATGCCCTACAGGCTTGCCTACAGCCCAGTCTTATAGATACATTTTCTCAATCAAGATTCCCTTCTCTCAGATGACAATAGCTTATGTCAAGTTGACATTAAACTAGCTAGCACATGAGGTTTTATTCCTTTTCTTCTGCCTTGTTTGAAACTGGGTCTCCATGTTGTCTGGTGCACATCTCACCTTAAGAGCATGTGGATTATAGACACACAGTATTATACCTAGCTTTAAACTTGTTCCGGGAATTCAGTCTCAGTCTCAAGCTTACATAGCAAGTCCTTTATCCACAGAGCCATCTCCCCAACCCTTCCTTTTCATTCTTTCTTTTAAAAACTATTTAATTTTCTTTCTGTGGTGTGTGTGTGTATACCACATGTTATGGGAAGCCCCTGGAGTCCAGAGGAGACTGCCGAGTCTCTTTGGAGGTAGACTTACAGGTTGTTGTGTAGGATGCTGGAACTAAACTTGGGTCCTTTGTAAAAGCAAGGAATGCTCTGAACCATTTTTTCCAGCTCATTTTAGCTATTTTTGATTGGCGCTGGACATGGCACATTATATAAATCATAGTAGTATTGCTTTATGTTGGATTTAGAGGATTATTTTGAAATAAAACACTTTCTCATATACAGTATAGGTGGTGTGTGTGTGTGTGTGTGTGTGTGTGTGTGTGTGTGTGTGTGTGTGTGTGTGTGTGTCTTCCTGTCTGGTTGTCTAAGAAACTATTACCTACAGTTTTCCATTTATCTGAACCTCTCTGCTTGCTGAGTAGTCTCATTTTGAGTTGGCAGATACAGAAAAAAGTTGAGGTCTTTTTAATCATATAAATAATGCATTTGCTTCATTGTAAGCCTGCCATCCTTTTGCTTCTGTCTTTGAAATATTTGAAAACAGAACTATTTGGAGAAACTTCAAAGGCAAATTGGAGGTTTATGAACCTGCCCTCTTGACTTTCTTTGCATCTAAGCTTTGTGTGTGTTTTTACTGTATTTAGTCACCCAGCCTTCATGGTGACCTCACTGGTGAGATTGCTTTTGGTGAGAGGTGTTTGTGTCTGTGATGTTATACCATGCACCCTGTCACTCCTTTATGTCTAATAGTCCATTAATATTCTTTCCCTTTTAGAATTTTACGTTGTGTCCATGCTTGTTACTCTCGTTTAGTTTTTTTAATATAAGTGATTATTTGATGAGCGTCTTTGGTCAAGACTTGAGTTGTCTCTCTTTGGGAGTTATTTGAAGACTAGTGAAGAGTAACACTAAACTTTAAGACTTAGTTTTGTCAGGTAGCTAGAACATTGAGGATATGTTTGGGTGCACGATGATCTTTGATATTGAAAACTAATCAGTTAAAGTAGTTTGAAATGGAAGCTGATGTATTTCTGGGGAGAACAAAATATTCTACATGTAGATTAGCAGCAAGATTTTTCTAGCTTAAACTTAATAATGATTCTAATTACAACAACCTTATACCACAGGGAGTGTAGTTTTCCCATTAAAGGACATTCTATCTGTGTTTTTGTTGTTTTGTTCTCCCAATACCCTACCTACATTATTGTAAAATATGTTGTTTAATGTGATAAGTTAACTTTATTCATGGCAGGTACCATTTTGCTGTTGTTCTTGCTATTATAATAGTACTTGTCTTCCCACATACACCCCCTTCTGACTTCTGTAAGTGCCGGCTAAAGCTTCCTAAGAACTTCAGTGTAATAAAACTTGTTTCTGATTGATGGGAAAGTCTATTATAGAGTCAGTTTCCCTCTCTTTGCCTTACACGGGGACTTAAACTCTTCTGGTTCTGCAGAATGAGCTCAGAAACATTGATAGTACAAAAGTACTTGCTCTAGCAAGGAGTGATGCGTGATCTACATAAGATTCTGTGGACCAAGAGATAGGCATCATTCCATGTAATTTTGGATAGTGACATAAACTTTGCAACATGGGAAGATGTATGGGTTTGGGGATGTTAAGTCTGTAGTAAATCAACAACAGCAAAAACTTGACTTTTTCTGCAGTCAGTTTTTGAATTTTACTTTCTTTTACAAGTTGTGGAGCTTTGACATATTACTTAAGCTCTGCTTGGTTTTCACAGTCAACCAAATGACCACACCTAACTTGCAAGATTTTTTTTTTTGAAGATCTAATGAGAGTAAAAAGAGAGCAAGATATGGACTGCAGGGGTCAGTGAGGGGTCAGTGATGTGTGATAACCACTGTAATTAGTAACGGTCATGCTGGTCAATTCTAGATCAGCATGTAACTGATAGACCATAATGTGTTTTGGAATGTCTCTTTTATTTCCCATCTCAAAATTGTTCGCTAAGTGCTTGTTATTCAAAATGTCAGTTTCTACATGTAGACTGGTCTGCAAAAATATTCTACTGCCTTGATTGAAATGAGTGATATAGTGAAATTAATGCCATGTGATCTATTTGATATAAAGAGTGTCCATATTACAAATCCAGAGCCTGGGTGGTTTCCTCTTTGGGTTCTTCAGCATTTTCTCTATGTATATAGATAGTTAATAAACTAAAAATTGACAGAGAGTAGGCAGAGAGTGAGAATGGATCCTAGCTCTCATAGAGCCTCTGCTGCTGGGAGACAGACAGACCATAAAGAAACAGGCAGAAAGTAGGACACAGTTGGTCCATGAGGGCTTGAAAGAAATATCTGGTGAAGACAGAATTGAGAGCTCACTCTAGATGAAGTAGAAAGCCCTCTCTGAGGAAAAGTCTGAAGGATTGTTGAAAGCTTTCCCCAAGAAAAGAACGAATAATTTATCCTAGTATTTGAATCGTGAATACTTTGGACAATTTTCACAATTAAATATGTAGCTTAAATAATATGATAATGATCCAGTAGTTATCTGTATTCTTGCCAGAGGAGATTTTCAGCTACTTTTCATCCCGACGTGACACTCTTCCACCCATTTATATCCTGACTGATGCTAACTTCATGCTAGGCTATGCGTATCACTACAGGATCCTATTAGAAAGAACATGGCACATGACTACAAGAAGAAGATGCTCTGGGGCCCAAACAAAGGCTGGGAGGGAATCTAGCTGATATCTTTGTTTTCTCCTGTGGTTTATGAGACAGAATCTCATTATGTAGCCCAGACTGGCCTCCGCCTACAATGCAGTTTCCCTATCTTCAGGCTGTGACCACAGGGGTGCAGGACAACTCCTAGCTTTTTAAAAACTACTGAAAATAACCCATCACCTGTCTATCCTGAACTACCAAGTCTTACCAGTCCCGGTCCCTTTTTATGTACTAAATTAGGCTATCAACGGGAACCATTTTTTTTTCCCCTTCTTTCATACTGTAAGCTTTGAAGCTCTGTGGAATTACAAAGAATAATTAACATGTACCTAGCTACTTAGAACTTTGAATTTAATTTTTATTTCAAAGACTAATATAGGGTGGTTATAGAAAAAGCAGAAGATGCATGCATTAGCAAAATGAACATTTGAAAATAAACCTCCAAATCATTTTCCACACAAACATTTAAAATATGGATGTGTCTTCATTTTGTGTTTATTTCTTAATTTTTTCAAATTTTCATAAAATTTTGCAGTACCTAATTAATATCTCATCTTTAATTTATAATGTGTTTAATGAATTAATTCTTTAGAGTTGGATTTTGGGGTTCTTAACTTTCCAAAATTAAGAAATAGCTCTATCTTAGGTATCTTTCTTAAGAAATCTTTAAGCATATCTGTCACACGAATAAAGGAAACTTAGGGCCAGATCTCTGAGAAAGTCAGAGATATTAGAGACAGTAAACACCACAGTCAGATCTTACCCAGCTGTCTTCCAGCTTCCTCAGCCTGGCTTCTCTTGGCTTCCTCCCCTTCTGTCTTTCTATGCCTGCTCGCTCAGTTAAGGCTTGGCCCTACCACTGCCTGTCTGGGAGCCTGGAACTCCTTCTGTAAACTAAAATGACCTCAAACTCAGATTGGATTAAGGGCGTCACCACTCCCAGGATATTCCCTGTGCTGGGATTAAAGATGTGAATCACTTCTCTCTGATCCTCCTAGACTGACTGTGGTTAGATCCCTCTTATATCTTGGAAACTTCTGGAGCTTTTATTAAATCCTCACACATATCCTTAATTATTGCCTTGGGCAAGAGTCCCCCCCCCCAAAAAAAAAAAAATTCTGGACATGTTTGCTTTGAAACTTTTGAAAGGTGCTGCCAAATGGCATGCAGGTGAGAACAATTGCATTAGTATCAGTAAGTAGCAATCCTAGGTGCCAAATGACAAACAATTTGAGCTATGTTGAATTCAAGGGAAAAGATCCATATTAATAGGTCAGTTATGCACCTGTGTATCTTTCACGGGAAGATGATGAAGCAGAGATGAGTCTTGAATGAAGGACATGACATTAGGAAAGAGACGCCTTACAGAAAGCACAGATGGAATGCTGATCCAGGGTGCAGACTGGGCTGTCATCTCCCCTCACCCATCTTTTGTTGCTCTTGAATTTAACACAGATGCTATTTTTTTTTTTTATTGTAGGAGACACAATCTAAATTGTCTGAAAATAATTTAAATGTTGAAGCCAGAGAATCAAAACTACAGAAAAATAAGTTCAGTTGCTTAAAGATTTTTGAGTTTGGGATTTATAGATTAGGAAATAAAGTTATATCCCATTTAAAAATCAGTTCTTAGCATATTAACGTTTAA
Organism: Phyllotis vaccarum; assembly: GCA_033318265.1. Classification (NCBI taxonomy): domain Eukaryota; kingdom Metazoa; phylum Chordata; class Mammalia; order Rodentia; family Cricetidae; genus Phyllotis; species Phyllotis vaccarum. Next base: position 78,428,831 of record JARWLC010000012.1, read on the forward strand.
AACTTCACATTTCACTTTTTTCTTTATTACTACCAGTAAATAGTTGGCTCAAATGTTTGGCTTAGGTGCTGTGACAGTACATACTGTATATTACTGTTTCAATCAAGTCTCAGCCAATGAATTCCCCCTCTTACTGCTTATTCATATTACATATCAAATGATAATATTTTACTCTGTACTTAGGTGTATACTTTGTTCTTTAGGTACACATTACTAATTAAGTCCATATGACTTATGTTACTAAAAGATTAGTATCTGAATTTTTTTACTTTGATAGTAAGGGAGCTTTTGGTGCTCTGAGCTAAGCCTTGCTTTTACGTTCTATGATATGTCCTATCAATTGGTATGTTATGAATATTGACTTATTATAACCCTATCTGACACTTGCTCAAACATTTGAAGATTGCTCTTTACACCCTTTAGGTGTGCTGACAGGAGGATACGATGTAGACCTCAAACCCAGATATTCTGCCCCTCCCTGGAGGCTGCTATCTACTGTCAGATGTGTGCTGCTTTACCCTCCTTAGTCCATTGGGGCTCACTTACTTTATGGAATTCATGTTGTGAATTTCTGTTTTGAAGTAAATTCCATTTTCAATTTCCCATCCCCTGTATCGTCAGGGTGTTTGACACGGTGATGTGTTGCTATGTTGGGCTGTGGTGTTGAATGAGGTTTTGCATTGTTTTGTCTTCCCCTGTTGCTGTAACCAAATACCAGACAAGAAGCAAGTTAAGGGAAAGTGGTTTGCTTGACCTTGAGATAGTTCTAAGGGCATGACCAGTTATGGTTGGAAGGAGATGGCACCTGCAGTCAGGAAGCAGACGGGTGAATGCTGATGCCCTGATAGTGTTCAGTCTTAATCAGTCCATCACCCCAGGGTTTAGGAGTATCCTCCTATCTCACTTCCCAGTTGAAAAACTTCCCCACAGGTATGCTCAGGTCTCATGGGTGATTCTAGATCAAATTGACAGTCAGTATGAACATTTTCTACATGCTCCCTGATGGAACTCTTAGCCACAAGTTGTCCTTCATGAATTTGCAGAAAATAATTTAAGAACCAAGAAATTAATTGAGCATGGCCTATATGTCTGCTCTGATGACGAAGTTCCAGTCCCTCTTAGATCCAGTCAGCTCCCGCCAAGTACTGAGTGCTCAGGGGACAGAGGACAGAGGCCCTCCGCCTAATGCAGCAACGCGCTGTGAAACAACTGAGGACTTCAGCACACTGTGCCATTGGAAAGGGACCTTTTCTGATGAAGCCAGATTGTTGCTTTTCTGAGTACTATTTCCTAGGGCTTAAATTGTGGCAGATTATCTAGAAAACTCCCAGCAAATTGTTATTCATATCACTACTTATATTCTATAGAAAGTAATCATAAATCGCCTTCCTGAAATTTCAGTCGCTAATTGAGCATAGGCGACATTGATATATCCGATTTTCCTTTGGCAAAAAAATCTGAAGCAGCTCTTTCCTGCCGAGGATATAGAATAAATGAGGAAGATGCATTAGTAGAGCCTACTAATTAAGTTTCTGTGAGCCTTTCTGAGGTGCACTCCCTACTCAGGCTGGACAAAACCAGCGTTGTCTTTACTGTTCAGGACACTATAACCTCCTGGGGATCAGCACAGAATTGGCCACACTCCTAAGCACATTATGACTAAATATCTTTTCTAAAAGCTTTTATTTAAAAGCAAAATAAGAATTATTTTAATTCTTCGCTGGCTGAGTTCTTTTTTTGAAAAGTCTTTCATGCTCATTGCTCCAGGCATTCTTTCAAAGTTCAGCTATTTGTGGCTCTGAATAGATATATGGTATCATCTAGCTTGCCTTCCTCTATTGGTGAAGAAAATACTGAGTCGGAGCTTTGGGGTTCTGGGAGGTGAGTGGGGAATTATCTATAGTTTTGCTTCCAGCTGGTTATAAATGGATATGCTGACTAGGCATTTTCACTTTTATATCAGGCTCTCTTCTAAACAGTAATGGAGTCCATTCAGACTTGAACAATTTGATCTTTTTTAATGCACCATGTGGTTGGAATATAATGTTTTATTTGTGTAGCATTTTTTTTTTTTTTTTGCTGGTTATTATATACAGCCACTGTGAGGTTTTGAATGGGTGTGATTTTTAGGCAGAAAGATCGTTAATGTGTTAAGAACGACTGTATGCTTTCATTTAATTCCCAGAGCAATTCTGAGTAAATAATAAAACATTCGCTTTTATTTGACTGATCCCTCCCTCCCTCCCTCCCTCCCTCCCTCCCTCCCTCCCTCCCTCCCTCCCTCCCTCCCTCCCTCTCCCCTTTTTCTCCCACCCCATGTTGGGTTCATGTAAATTTTAGGATTGCTTTCCCATTTCTATATAGAATCCCATTGACATTGATGGAGAGTGTGCTGACTCTGGGAGTCACTTTGGGCATTTTTAACACCATTAAGTCTTCCAATCTGTGAGTGTAAAATGTGTTTTCACTTTGTTTCCTCTTTAAAAGTTTTTCATTATTGTCTCATTGTCAAGGTCCTTTGCCTTAGGTATTATTCTTAGATGTTTTATTTTTTATATCTACTATAAATAGGACAGGCTTTTGATTTATATTTCAGATGACTCACTGCTAGACCTAGTAATGCTATTGATTTGTGTATGTATATTTTACATTCTGTTTCTTTGCTGACTTTACTGGTTAATCCCAATATTTTGTTAGTATTTGGGGGATTTTTCTGTAGTAAATATCTAGTATTGTGGCTCCTTCCTTGGTAGATAAGGGAATCGCTCTGTTACTGTGCTTTTGATTTCCTGTTATTGTTTGTTATTTGTCAGCCAAGATGTCTGCTTTGTGGTTGCCATGAGGTTTTAAAAATGTCTTTTTACTATGGTGAGCTATTTTAAAAGGACTACTGACTTCCTTAGCTGTTAGTATGTAAATAGCTGTTCAGCTTGGTGAGTGCCTGGCAGGGGCCGCTGTCAGTCATTCTTACTCAGCTGCCATCTTTCTCCATGCCCTCCAGTTGAGTCTTCCTGAATATAATATCTCAAAGTGTTTTGATGACTTTTAAAAGTTCATTTATTGATTTATGAGTGTGCCATGGCCACTTGTGGAAGTCAGAAAACAATTTTCTTCTATCGTGCAAGTTCCCAGGATTGAATTCAGGTAGCCATTTCATCTACCCCGTGTTTTGTCTTTATTTAATGCACTTACTGATTTTATTTTTCTGTTCTCAGAGGTTAGTTCTACTTTAATAGCCGGTGTGCAGGGTGTGCAGGATTATCCAACAGTACTTAATGTCTAAGACTGTGTGCACATTAGGTCTGCATTTTTAAAGGGAGGATTTTGACATCTTAGGCTCTTTATCATAGCATAATCCAGCTAATCTTAGAAGTGGTACCTGATACCTTTATCTGTCTATAGCCTGTGTAGCATGCTGCCTACAAGGTAGCTTAACTTTAAATAGGAATAATTTAATATGTTAAGTCAAGGATAAACTATAGTCTCACATACCTAAGGGGAAGTGTTCAAATTATAAATAATATATCCAGAGCTCCCTGTCACCGTTGTATTGGATGCCATATAGTAGTGTCCTGCATATGGCTGTTTTCTGATAGGCCCTGTAACCATGCACTAATGGGGAGGCATATGACGCAGGGTTCTGGTAGTGTGGTTTCTTTCTGTTTTCTATAATGTCATTTTATCAGCCTGCTGCTCTACCTTTTATACTGAGTTAATTATTTACAAAATAAATCATTGGGTTTGTTCCCACCAGTGACACCAAGAAGAAGCAAGGAATGAGGAAAAGGAATAACACAGAAGTGGATGGTGGAGGACCAAGAAGTCATCGTGGAAAGAAAGCCAAGTGGGAAACGCCAGAGCCTTTGGATACAGGCCTGTCCTTAGCAGAGGATGAAGAGCTGGTGTTACACCTGCTCAAAAGTCAGAGCTGAATATTCTCTGTGCCTCTATGGACTTGGACGGACATCATTATGTGGGCAAGCAGTTGAAATAAGATTTGGTGTACTTAGATACTGTGTGTCCCATTCTCAGAGGATACGTTCTCTAACAGACATGACCACATCTCTGAGTTTCTTTCACAAACTGAGTTTTGAAACATCAAGGAACATACTCAAAATAAGGGTGTATTGTACACTTTACCATTTTGCCGTGTGTGCTCTGTTAGAGTTTGTCGGTAGGCTTCTATTACCCGCCATTGGAAATGCTTATTTTGTTTGTTTTCACAGTGCTGAGGGTTAGACCAAGGCCCTGCACATGGTAGACCAAACCTCTGCTGCTGAGCTCTGTGCCCAGTTCCAACTGCCTTGTTCATACCCTTCTTTCATACAATATAGAAATTTTAATGTTATTTTTAAGTGGTTAATAATTTTATGTTTACTTACCTCCAAAGAAACTGGTCCTGACAAAGAATGAGTATTTTTTAATTGAGTTGATGAAAAATAAACTTATTTCCTATAATATAAAGCACCGATTTTCCTTGATTCCAGTCATATGAAAGATGCTCAAAGATAGATTCACAAAACTAACACATGTAACAAGTTCCTGAAGCACGTTTTATTGTTAATTTAGCCTGCTCAAAAGTACACACTGTACTTAAACGTGCAGGTTGCTGGCAGTTATTTATAAGCCTTCTAGACCTCTGTGGACATTCTCCATGTGCTCTGTTTAGCAGGTGTCATAGGTCTCTACCCAGCTCCTATTGATGAGAAAAGGAGACAGAACTTCTGTTTTGTTAGAAGTATTGTCAGTTTTCAAAAAGAAAACATGAATCTGGGCATTGACATGAAATGATTAATTCTTCCTGACCCATTCACTACCAAACCAGTTTTCAATAATACCTATAAATTCAGAGCCAACTCTTAGGGAAGATTGATTGCACCACGCCTAGCACCACGCCTACGTATCTCAACACCTGCTACTCAGCCTGTCTGTATTTGTCTCAGAAAAAATGGTCTCATCTTCCTTGTATATTCAGTGACCTCTTGGGTGACCATCTTCTCACAATCAAAACGGCTGCCAGCTTTGCCCACTTTGTGCTGTAGTCCCCCCTCCCCCTTCCAGTGACTGGTCCATTGCTAATTCTCAGTGTTTCAGCCTTTGGTTGTCTTAGAGGGACTTTCCCAGACTCCTGAGGTTCTTAGCTAGCCTCCCTGCTTCTGCCATCACATTCTCCAGCCTCCCTTCCCAAGGAGTGCTCTCTCTAGCCTGTAGACCCAAGCAGGTTTCCCTCCTCCATTGCCTTCTATTGTGTGATATAATCAGCCTGTGTCTATAAACCTGTTGCCCTGTTATCTGACAGTTATTTTATCCATCTTTATACCCTTCAGACAAAATATAGTACCTTCTCTATAATTCATAATCAGGGCGTTAATTTAATGACTACGTATAGTAAACCAAGAGAAATTTATTTACTTTTAATATAATATTTTTTAATTTTTGAGAATTTCATACACAAGCATATTTTAATCATGATTACCCACTGATCCTCCAACTCCTCCTGGGCACCACCCTGGTTCATATCTTTCTCCCAACTTCATGTCCTCCTGAATCTAGTGTTGTCTGTAAATCCATGAATGTGGGGCTGTCCACTGGGGTATGGTCAACCTACAAGGGAACGCATCTATAAAGATAGCTGACTCTTGCCTAGCATCCGTGAGCTGTAACTAGCTCTTGAGCTCTGATGTATCCCTTCCTTAGCCGTGACATAATGTTGAGTGGCTCAGTCATGCGCAGACAGTCACAGCTGCTGTGAATTTAAGAGGGGAACAGTCTTCTCCTGTCCAGAAGACATTGTTTTGGCCTGGCTGTCCCCAATCTCTTGCTCTTAAAAAACCTTCCACTCTAAACCTTTTAAAGGTACAGTCACTTCTATAGGAAGGAGATAGAGCTTATGGACATAAAAACTAGTTGTAATTACCTCAACAGAAAAGAAAACGTAGATAGGAGGAAAGGAAATTGAAGTTTAAAAATCCAAGAATATTTTGAAATTAGAGTTTCTGACACAGTCTCCTGTCCTTGAAGACTTTCAAAGGTCACCGAGTACAGGAGTGCAGAAACTGAAGGCTTACCATTTGGGTTTGTGCTGTGCCATTTTAGCTGTTCTTTCTAAAGAGGAGTTAAGCCTATCGGCTGCTTCTATATAATGTATGATAGATATATATATAATCAATATATTGCAAGGCATTTGGTTCATAAACTACATTAGATTGTATTTTATCTGTAGAATTGAGTGGGTCTTTATTAAGCAGTTCATTGTGTTTGCTAATTTTTTAAACTAATAAGAGTCATACTGAATGGTAGATGTTGGCTCTGTCATCTCCTGTCAGACCTCCACCTCCTGGACATATACAAAGGTATTCCTTCAGTCTGGGGCCAAGGTACAATAGATTATGCACCTCTAAGCTTGCAGACCAAGAAACACACTGAGTCCTGGTTTAGCACACAACCTGAAAGAAACATATAACAGATGAGAATAACCATTGGTTCAGTGTACCAGTGAGTCCCACACTGCCGCATACTCTGTACCCATCCTGTGAGAGACTGTTTCCCTCTGCTGCCTCTATTTTTTAGCTGGGAGAAAGGACAGAATGAATACTTTCATTGTATCCTAAAGAGGGATGGGAAAAAGAACAGTGCTTGTTTGAGGAAGGGAGCTATTGCAGGGCTTTTAAGAAAGAAAGAGGACATCGTTTGTATTTTCTAGGACCCAGAGACTAATTCTTGCTGCTAAACCAAGGCTGAAAGGCCATTCATCAGACACGCTAGTGTAAAATAATCCCTAAAATTACATAAGTCTCTGAAAGCAAAGCCTTTGGAGAGCTGCCATCTCATAAGCTTACATGGCATTCTGGATTTGTTTGGGGCCATAAAAAATGGGTAAGTTTAATTAAACGTAATTAATTTTGTTATACAACACTTGAAGTACCCTGAACATGAAGTAATCTCTGAGCCTTGATATCAGAAACTGCCAAAGGATGCAGATGTTCCTCGGAGGTGGTGCTGGAAGGAAAGGCGCCTGCAACCAAGATTTAAAACCCTGCTTTGTATCACTTAAGACTAGACATAATCCTGGCATGATTTTCTTCCACTGTCCCCGCTGATCACATAGCCGGGGCAGATATGTTCCACATCACATTACCTAGAGCCTCCTGCTGACTCAGCAATTGACAGCTAGCCCTTCCTTTAGTATGTGGGAGAAGAAGCTTGCAGGACAGTACAGGGTGCGTAATGGTGGACCAGATATGAGTTGAGCAAATAGATAAATAAGGGAGGATGCAAGCAGGAAGATAAAGAATACATGCCTAAGAGGTCTAGATGTTCTTGGGAGCCAAGGTAACGTGGAGAATAGTGAATTATGGTTAAGGATGACCAGGCAAGCCCTGCCTTGATGATACACCTTGATTAGACTGAGAAGCTCCTGCTTAAATTTCAGCATATCTCTTAGTGTGTCTGTGGAGATGTTTCCAAGGACAAACAGATTATGAATCATTTAAATCCACTGATAAAATTCAAAATTGCAATACACTATTGGGGAAGCAGAAGATGAGGTCTGTTGGGAGATAGGTCTCAGGGCAAGTTCTGTTCTGTGGCTGCTGCTGGGCTGTGTGTGAGCACCTCTGTGATAACCTCACTTTATGGTGGATTGAAACCTCCCAAGCCCTGAGCAATGTAATACTCCCTTGTTTCTGCTGAGTGCTTGCTCACAATAACAATAACACCTCCTGACTCACTGCTGTTCTTGACATTTTTTATCCTAAACTCATGCTCTAGTATCTGTGTTCCTAAATCTTGACAAGAGAAAGTTTCTACACTGCTCTAAGGCATAGACGTGAAGTGAGACTGAGGAAATGTATGCTAAAACCTAAACCAGCCTTTGCTTACATCACCAAGCCATCCAGAAACCATGTTGACTTCAGTCTTTCCTTCACATAGCCCTTCCTTACTATAACCAGTGAAGAATCAGGACAATGTACACATTCCTCTAATCTTCTAGTAGTAGAAAATGTTCTTTCTTTTTTTGGTCTAACCAAAAGATACTTTTCCAAATAATACTTCCCCTCGCTGCTGGAAGCTCTGGAAACTTGTCTGGAAACTGGGGATAGCATCAGTAATGCTGGAGTAAACCCATTTTATTTCAGGGACCTCCTTATTCTCAAGAGTAACAAACTAAATAGTTCATGGGTTCCTATTAGGTTTCTGAGGTAGAGCCTTCCTTATTTACAGCCTGAGATGTGAGATCCCATAACCTGAGCTAGTCTGAGATAATCTTTTCATGGCTTTTTCCCCTCTCAAAAAGCTTTAATAAAATTGGAGGAGGGGAGACATGATGCTTTTGGGGTTGCAACTCACAAAGGAAACTCCAGGGAATTTTCAAATTCTAGACTGGGATCCAGCAGGTCTGGGGTGTGGTTTGGATTTGTACCTTTCTACCAAGCTCCCAGAAGATGGCATGCTGCTGGCCCATGACTGTTTTTGAATTGAGGCTCTAATGGAATTCAGAGTTATTAAATCATTGTTCACAAACAGGTATTCTATCAGAGTCCCAGCAGGAAACAGATGGTGCACACAAATTAGGATAATCCTAAGGAGGGGTGTGTTAATAAAAACTTCATTTACATATAAGAGGGCAGAGTAAGAGAATCACAAAAGTTATATACCTTAAGGCTACTAATAGAGATGTTAGCTACCCCCACCCCCCAGGAAGAGGAAGTAACTAAAACTCTGAAGGAGAGAATAGACACCCAGCTGCTTTAAGACCTTCAAGTTAAAATACACACTCAGTAGGTGGGTGAGTGGCTGAAAAGGACCAAGAGAGTAAATGCACACCTTGCTGTCTTTGCTAGACTACTTGGTGGCCTTCATTGATACAGCCCTATTGGAAGCCTGAGAGCAGATTGCCTCCTAGGAAACAGCAGGGTGGAGAAATGGTGTATGGGGATAAGCAGGAGAAATGTGCACAGATATAGGTCATAAACAGACGGGATTATAACCAAGTGCAGCCCAAAGAGAGAAATCCAAGAGTTAGAGAAGACAGATGGATAGGGAAGCGTTAGAGTTAATTCCGAACAAAAGAATCACATGGCTAATATTCTGTGCTCTCACGAGAGAAAGCATTTTGGGGTGGGCTCAGTCCAAAGCATTTTCAGCTTTATACAAGCATGACTACGTGTGTTGGTTTAAGATCATGGTTCAAAGGTGGTGGGGAAGAACATGTTGAACACCTTCAACTCATATCTTTGGTGGTGGACGGGAATACTTTTGGGCATACTACCCCCACCTCCAAAAAAAAAAAAAGGATTTTAGCTGCATCCACAGGAAGGACACTCACTTTGAAGGTACATTAATATTCATAGTTTCCCCTAGGAATGTCTGCCTCACTTAGCTGCTAACAGGCTCTCCTTGAGGGAAGAGGAAAGTGCTTCTTGTGGACTCTCTCCTTCATCATAAATCTCAGTATGGGATGCAGCACCACGGGTGGGACGGTAAACAACGATGCACAGGACACATTCATAAAGGAAAGTGAAACCGTAACTGGATGGGCAGCAGGGGTGGGGAGCATGGATCAGTCTGATGGTTTAAATTCTGAAGGAGCATGGCTCATTTTTGCAGACACAACAGTAGAAGAGTGTCCAACCATGTGGACCCCCTCACTGTCAAAATTCATGGCACTGTTCTTGAGTGAACCTTTAGGGTTTCCCAGCTTCCTCTTTTGCTCATTTCTTTTCCTTCTTCATAAACTTCCAAAGCTTCTTGCTTTGGGTTTGCTAAGAAGGGCACAGTCCAAAGAGAATTTACTTGCCCAGCTGCCATTCTGTCCCCATCTGCTTCTGGCATCTGAGCTGTGAAATCCCTACCCACCCTGCTGCTTGTATGTCAGTCTATCTCTTCTAGTGTGCTCAAGATTATTGCTGGTACAGGAGTCTCCTTATTACTTTCCTACTGGGTTAGTGGACAAATATGTCTCCTGGAATGTATCCCATCTTATAAAACAAACAACCCTAAAAACAAAAGTTTGGTTCCCTCCCTGTTACCTTAAATCACTCACCTTTCGACAGTGCAACATGATTGATTTCATCTAGAAAGTTCACATTTGAGAATCACATAATCAAATTGTGAAAAACTAGTCACAGAAAAATCTCACAATGTTTTCATGAAGTTTATAGTTTTAATCTGTCGATTTACAAGTAAATGGTTAAACTGTGGTATGACACATACAATGAATTATTATTCAGCAACAAGAAAAGAATATGCCATTGACTTAAATTCTCCATGGACTGACCTCAGGATAATGATGTTGATTAACAGGAACAGTGGATGGCTATCCTAGGGTACACATGGCTCAGACTGCAGGTCAGACATGACAGGCCTGTTGGCATAACTCCTCAAAAGAACTGTCTGTTTCTGTTTATACCTTTCTCTGTTTTCTTTAAAATCACAGTCTATGAGACATAATGATGTTCCACAAACTGTACATATGTAAAGTATGAAATCTATAGTTTTGAACTCTGCATACATGCATATATGGAGCCATATTGTATAATTGCCCCCAGAGATTTTTCTCATGCCATTTGTATTCTCTGCCTTACGACCAACCTCCCCCTCTTCACCCTGCCTTCCCACCAACCATTGACTTGCTCTCCACCACTGTTCAACCATCTACATTTTCTAGATTTTTTTTTTTTATAATTGGGATCATAAGTTTGAATTGATTTTTGTCTGTTAGTCAACATTATTATCCTGCAGTCAATCCCTGGAGAACTTAAGTCAGTACCATATATTCTCTTTGTCATTGTTGCTGAATAATGGGTTATACCTCAGTTTGAACATGTACCTGTAAACCAACAGATTAAATTTTCTTTGTTTTTGGAAACTGCGAGTTCAGTCGCCAGGAGCCTTCTTCATAATGCCTAGAAGTAGAATGGCTGCTGCATGTTGGAGTGTATATGTACTGAATGAGACCCCCCACACACCCAAGTATCATTGGTTGGAAAGACTATTGTTTTTTTTTTTTTTTTTTTACCACCAAATCATTTTAGAGGTCTTTACAGACCCAGAACCATTGAAGTCTGTTGCAGTGTCTACCAGGGCATCAGTAGGCTGTTGGCCTGCCTCGTTTGGCATGTGCCCCATTGTCGATGGAAGCTTCTGGTGCTTCTCCAGGTCACATCTCTCATTCTCCAGCCTCTTCCTCCACATTATTATGATAGGGCTTTCATAGAAGTGAGGCTCCTGGCCAGCAGCCCTTTTCTCAGTGTGATTGATGACGAACATCTTCTATGAGATGTCTGTCTTCCTCAGAGAGCCTACCTGGGATGCCAAATAATGTTTTTCCCATCATCTGACAAAGAGTAATTCCAGTGTGTATTTTACCATAAGGTTGCCATGGGAAGATGGATACTGGAAGCCATTCCATTACTGAGCTTTGGTTTTTCTTTTGCTAAACAGATCTTGTTAGATTGCCATGGACTTCTATGTTACCATCTCCATCCTAACTGATATATCTGTAGAATTTTACTTTCTCACCCTATTAAAACAGTGGCTCTTTTCATTCTCATTTTCTGTTTGCTTTTATTTGTTTTCCTAATTACATATTAGTTATGTGGGATTAGGATTTCATTATATTTTCATATATTATGTATATGTTTTTGCTCATATTTATGTCCCATTAACTTTCTCAACCCCATCTTCTCATTTCTGCCGATCGCCTTCCAAGCCAGTTCTGTTTCTACTTTGAATGTGTGTGTGTATGTCCAATAAGTTTAATTAGAGTTGCTTTCATGAAGAGCAGTGATTTGCAGGAATATGAACAATTAACCATGTCTACACCACCAACAAACAGTGACTGCCGTTAGTTCTTTAGGAAGGCGAGGTCTTATGTTCTTCCCTTCCTGTCTGTGATGGGTCCGATCTGTGACCCTCTCCTCCCTATGTTGTAATTCATCACAGCTCTTGTGAGTTCATGAGTGGAGTGGCGTATCACACCTGGAAGACAGCGCTCCACAACACTCAAACTGCAGCCCTTAGATACTTTCTGTCCTCTTTTTCTATAATGCTCCCTGAGCCTAGGAGAAGGTGTAGAAATGTCCCATTTAAGGTGGATAATTCTTCACTTATTGTCATTATTTTGACCATATGAGTCTCTGTAGTAACTACTATACACTGAAAACATTAGCTTCTCGGGCCAAAGCTGATCTAACACTAATCTATGGGCATTAACAGAAACATATAGGAGGCAATTTGATGGGCTTAACATGTCCATATAACCGAACAACAGTAGCCGCTTTCCCAATAGGACCTTAGATCTCTCTGACCACAGGCTGAGATCTTCGTCTGCTGTACATTTTCTGTCTCTCTCCATTGATTGCCTCTCAGGTTGAAAACATCGAGATATCCATGGCTTATCTCATATCTTCATCTAAACCATTAACAAATCCGCTTAGCTTTTCTTTCGAAATATGCAGCAATCAACCCATAGCTGTTCCTGATGCTGTTCCCACTGCACTCTGGACCTCTGTTCCCTGGACCATTACGGTAACCTCTTAATTGTATCCATTGTTCCTGCCTGTCCTATCACAAGCAGACATGTCATCCTTTAAAATTGTTGATTGGCTTCTGTGATTCTTCAAAGCTGTGTTGACTCTCTCTTATGTCAGTAGACTCTAAGATGTTTTCCGCTGCTGAAAAGCCCAGTGTTTTTATCTTACTTCTACTCACACTATGCTCCTTTCATTTAAACTAGACTTTTCTGTTTCTTCTGTGTGGGCTTTTCAGCCCTCAGGTCCAACATTCCAAAGCATGGCCTTCGGAGGAGCTCTGCGTGAGCCACCAGTAGAAAGAAATAGCCTTAATCTCCAGGCCATTGCCTGTCTCTTTCCTTTCCACCACTGAATTTACCAGCATCTGACACGGCCTATTGCCAGTCTCTGTGCTCCTTACTTTGTGCCAAGCAAAGTAGGCTAGATGTTTCCTTAAGGCAGAAGGTACCTTTACCCATTGCTATATCCCACATCCTGGCAGATGACACTTAAGCAATGCTCAGCCAACACTCGGAGAATGAATGTATAGGTCCAACCAGTTATACATGTTTTGTTTCTCCAGTCATTCATACTGTGTATGATGTCCCATCGCTTAATGACAAGCTTATGGCTCAGAAGTTCAGTGAGTTCCATTGCAGGCCATTGACCTAAGCTTGGGGGGTGGGGGGTTGCATTTCCATGTAGCTTGGAGTGGGAAAGATCCTAACAGGAGCTATAAATATTATGTACAGCACTCCTTTCTCATTTTCTTTTTCTTCTTTCCATGTTGGGGCTTTGAACTCGTGTTTATGTGTGCCAGACACGTTTTCTACAGCTGAGCCATCTCCTCAGCCCAGACATGGAATCTTTCTGAGTGACCCTCATGCAATTTTACTATAAAATATAATCATAAGAATTGTGCCTCAAATGGCTCTTTTGAGAATTAGATGAGCAATAACATGTGACTGGAATGTAGCATGTGCTTATAAGGAAGATACCACTGATTGAAACAATTCTTGGGATCCAGCAGAACTGTATTCAGTTATGGGAAACTGGCCACAAGAGGCATTTGAGGTGGCTGCCCTAATTCATTCACTGCAGCTGAGATGCCAGACATGTTAAAGAAACCATTTTAGGTGTCCCGGGTTCAGCCATGCTCCCAATTCAACGTAAGCACATCAGCTACCAGCTGAACGTGTCATTGTGAAATGCCATTGTGTAAGCCACAATGTCTTGAAGTTTGTTGTGAGATACTAGGAAACCAGTTTTCCTGCTGATAGGCATTTGAGATGTTTCTAGGTTGAGACTCTGAAGAACACAGCTACCATAGCATTATTGTATAGATACACAAATAACAAGTATACAAGTTACACCAGTGCATAAATCCCCACATTATCAGTAAGTGAGTTAATAAGATGACATGCTTTCTCTTTAACATAGGGATAAATTAGCCTATTTTAACTGACCTAACAGCTGTAATGAAATATGTGACTTTTAACTACTTTGTCAGAGGGCCTGCTTCCAATACATGACACTGTAGGGCAACAGGGCAATGGTGGCACACTTTTAATCCAGCACTTGGGAGGCAGAGGCAGGTTAATCTCTCTGAGCTCAAGGCTGGCCTAGTCTACAGAGAAAGTTCAACCAGGGCTGCACAGAAAAATCTGGTCTTGGAAAATAAACAAATAAAAAGATAGAGCAATGATAGGTAAGTAGGTAGGTAGGTAGGTAGATAATAACTAAATGACAAGCCAATGCATGGCACTGCCTGTGCATCCCCATGTAAAGGCATGAATGAGGCCCTTGGTCCTCTTTTAGAAAGGTATTAGTCCTTCTTTGTAGGGGCTATTTGAGGGGCATAAACATGCAGAGCATAACAACTGCGTAGTTCATAGGACCTTACCTAAGCATAGCTATTTGAAGCTTTTCTCCTGCATTTGGGAGGTATAGTCCATGTTCTACTTTGGTAGGAGTCGGGTGTTTACTGAACACATGTAGACACGTTGAGTATTTCTAGCTTTTTACATTCTAAAAGAATCTGAAAAAATAATATCTCACATTCATGTAAAGTTTGGGCTTTACAGTTTAGTAGTTTCTATTTATTTATTTTTATTTATTTGATGTGGTTTTCCAAAAAGATCCATATGTTGGAGATTTGTTCCTCAGTGTGGCAGTTAGAGATGGCCAGGCCTTTACAAGATGGGGCCATGTCATTGTGCGCATGCTCCTGGGAAGGATTAAGAAAGTTAATGAGGTGGAATTAGCTCTCCCAAGAGACAGTTATTAGGACCAAAAGCAGGCCTCCAGGGTTGTTTTCTGAATTACTGCATGGCAGTGTGATCCCTTGTTCCTGACTACACACTCATCCTGTGAGTGCCATACCCGTGAGCCCCCTTTACATGGGGATTCATAGGCAGTGCCGTGCATTGGCTCGTCTCCTTTCTTTATAAACTACCCAGGCCTAGGTATTTAGATGCAGTTATACAAAGCAGATTGGGACATTTGGGGAGGGGGAAATGCATTGCAATTTGGTCTCTTCAGTGATACATGGTATCCAGTTCTCCATACCCTGTTCTATTCAAAGTAAACTACCCTCCTCTGGCATGTGTGACTCCCAAGCTGTTTTCAGTTTACCCTGAGGTATGTCACACTCTGGGTCCAGTGCTGTAGGAACAAAGGTAGAATAGAATCTCAGACTTTAGCTCTGTCAATAGGCGACTCATGACTATTGGATGCCTTAAGATAGACATTAGTGTTAATCATGTTCCACAGAATAGTATCTCAGCAATCACAGACCACAGGTACAGTAGGGTATGCTGTGTGACCAGAATATAGTACATTATTGCATCCTGGCTGATGAATATGCTCTCTTTGTCATGTTCACATAATGACAAACCCCCTAATGATGAGCTCTTGAAACACACCCACTGCTAAGTAACACCTACTGTACTTTAGTGTATCTTCTTCCATATATCTGAAGGAATCTACAAAATCATAGTGCTCTGCAAACTGCTTATTTTAATGTTTGGCTGATTTTCTCTTTGTAATGCTTTGTTCAACTTAAATATCCTCTTAGAATTTTTGATGATATGTTAAATTTTGTTATCCTGATAGAATATCCTGATAGTGATGTAAGTACTCTTAGCATCTAGGTACTGGTTTCTGCTATTGTACTACAAAAAAGAAAACCAACCCAGGGGTTCTTGAAGACTTGGCTGATTCGAAGCCTGTGGCAAGAAATACATGCGCCTGGAGCATCCTAAAGTGTTAAAAAGAATAAAAGCTCTAAAAGACGCAGCTCAAGAGATGAGAGAAGCCAAGGGTGTACCAGAGCCAAGTGGAAGAGCTCCCGGTGAGGAGAGACTGACAGGCAAAGAAACACTGAGTCAGTGGCACCTTTCAAGGAGTGTCTGTGAGCCTAGGCTGATGCCAGTAACGACTGTGTAAACAGAGGAAAGGGCTGTGTCCCTTGAGGAATTAAAGATAATTCATAAAGCTGTTCTGTTTGAGAAGCTGGAACTTGACTCTGTTCCTGACGTGTGAACTAAGCTTACTCTCTCGACTCCAAAGAGTGCAGTGTGGGGGGAAAGAGCAAAGAGAGCAGCCATGTGGTGGGAAAGCCTGAATGCAGCCGCCAAGTGATCCATGTGAAGCGTGAGTGCTAAGCCAGCAAGGCCGATGCTGGCCGATAGTCTGTGCTTTTGGAATATGTGTGGTAAGATTGGCTCTTTATCTCTGTGAGTCTTCTCAGAAATACACAGCTGAAGTTTAACCACGAGAAAAACCCCAGACAAGCTCAAGCTGGCAGAGGATTCTCTAGATGCCTGACCAGTAGTCCCTAAAATTCTCAAGGTCATAGAAACATTTTGCTGGGTTGCAAAATGTCAAATAGCATTCTGAATAATAAAAGGGATGGCAGATAAAAAGCAAGGAAGTTTGAGTAGAGCGTGGCATTTAGTTAATGGCTTATCAGTTTTGATCCATTAATTGTGACAAGTGTGCCACACTAATGAAAAAAAAGTTAATAATAGGAGAAGTAAGGGGTAGGTATACAGGAACTCTGTGCGAGCTTCACAGTGATTGTGTTAAGTGTAAATGCTTCTCAGACACAAAGCTTACTTAGAGACGAGAAACACATGCATCATAATATGTTCAACTTGTGATGGAACCTCCAAGTGGTTTCTGGATTTTTGCTTTTGTACAGCTTATGATGAATAATCTTATGATTAAACTCATGAACACATCTTTTATGACTTTCTTCAGAGTATGTTTATGGAAGGGAAATTGTGAGGTAACGGATGACAGTATTATAATAGTATTAAGGATTTTTATACAACATACCTGACAGACCCCTTCAAGTGAAGACTATATTAATTTCAAAACAGAATCTATGATGATGGATGCACAGGTTTCCTGCCAAGATACTTGGATTTTTTTTCATGTCTGAGCTAGTCATACCAGGTGTCTTGAAACAGTCTTAGCACCTTCTGGAACAGCGAATTCCCCACAGAGGGTCTAGGCTAATCTGTTTTTTGTTTTGTTTTGGTTTTTGTTTTTGTTTTTTTTTTTATTCTCTCCATTACATCCCAATAGCAATTTCTTCTCCCTCCTACCCCCCAATCCTCCTTCACAGCCCCCCCCCATCATCCCTCTTCTGTTTCCCTTCAGAACCAAACATGGCATATCAAATTACAGTAACACTAGGCACATCTCCTCATTACAACCGCCAATCAGAAGCCTTCACTTTCCCACACTGAGGGTGACCAATCCAACACCAGAAATCTAGATTACCAGAGAGCAGAGGACATAAGCAGGGTCCTTCTGAAGTACACCAGGCAGTCACACTCTAAATGTGATTGATGGGTGGTTCTGGAAATGTAGTTCTCAGATCCGAAGCATCGTATCTGTGGCATACTTGTTAGAGGTGTAAATCCTGGCTTCACACTATATCTACTGGATCAGAAGCCCAGCTTTTTTGGGGATGATCACCATGGTGATTTTTAATTTGAGGACTCTTTATGCTTTTAAAAATATCTTGCACTTTATGAGATATAATTGGCACACCATACAATATGCCTATTTAAAATATGTCATTATACTACTATTCAATGGTTTTTAATACATTTACAGATTTGTGTAACCATCAACACAAAAGTTTTTACATTGTACATCAACTATACCCTGTAGTGTCCTTTTCTCCCTCCAGCCATGCACAACACAGATCCTCTTCCTATTTTATGTAATATACACATGCTATAAGGTTGCCTTCTGTGTCTGATGTCTTTTACTGAGCATAAGGCTCATGTATAGCATCACATATATTAGTGTCCCATTCCATTTTATATCCAAATAATAGTCTTTCTAAGATATATTTTCTGTTTATGAGTTGATAGACATTTGGGTTGTTGTCATCACTGTTTGCTGTTAGCAATACTAAATGTGAATGTACTTTCTGAGCAATACTTTTATCAAATCTTTGAGACTTTCATGCAATGCGTTTGACCATATTCCCTTCCCCCAACTCCTCTCAGAATTGCCTCCTCTTCCCTACCCACCCAATTCTTTTATCTTTCTTTTTATACATATAAGTATATACACACACACATACATATATATTTATAACTAACTACCTGGAATCACACCTTTAAATTTTCAGGTTCTCCTCTTTCAGCGGGTATCAAATGCTAAAAGCTCCTCCCACTCCATGTTGGGGTATTGTCTGGCTTAAGTAATATATATTTTCCCTGGTCCTTCAAGTGTTCTTCTTAACAGGCTATAATTTGAAAGCCATGGCCAGATGAGTGTGTTGGTGGGGGGTGGGGAGTAGAAACAATAGGAAGTAGTTCTTTTCTAGTCATAGAAGTGAGCAGTTAGGTTACACGTCAAGGTAGAAGAGCATGAACCTGGGTAGTGGATCTGTTCGCGGTGGTCCATGATCATGCTTTTACTGTAAGGATGTATGCAAGGCTGGATTGAGATGCCTGAAGGAGGGGAGTCTGGGCTGTGAGAAAAGGGTTCATTTTCGACCACTAAGTCACTCTCACTGGTTGTCAGTTTATTATTGTAATCTGAAGGTCACTTGAACTCTTTAAGTATTTAAACTAAAAGTCTTTTCTGTCAGCCAACTGATTCTTAGAGATAAGGACACTGCAACATAGCTGGTGTCGAGATTCAAGTGTCCCCTGCAAAACTCACGTTGAATTTTATCTTAAGTGTGAGGTATTAAGATGTGGACCAGAGGTGACTTTTCAATGAGGATTATAAATAACTAATGAGCTCACTTATGGATTCATGGGTTAATGATTTGGTTATCTCAGTGGGTCTGTTCCACAAGTCACAATGGTTTTTCCCTTGAATGCAGCCCTTTTACCATGATATGCCCAGCACAGCAAGAAGGGCTTCAGCAAGTGAGCCTCAAAAGCTGTGGGATAATCCCCTTTATTCTTCACGGATTACCTAGTCTGAGCCATTTGGGGTTGGTAAGGGAAAGTTGGACTGTCAGTGCACTGTTCAATGTCCTGCCCGAAGTTGCAGAGCAGCGTGTGATAAAACTGGGAAAATGTGATCAAAATCAGTTCATCTTATCCCAGTCTTCACCACGAGATGGTTCTGTGCCCTTGGCTATCCAGGAAAATGACCAGATGGGCTTTGTAAGAGCTCAAATCCAGGTGCTGTTTTCAGAGATTTGAATTAATTGTCTGAGGTGAGACTGGAGCATTGGTAATTTTTGTGGGGTTTCTGGGTGATTTTTTTCCACCAATCACTTCCTTTTATTTATTTTTCCATTTAAAAATAATTTCAGGCTTACAGATACAAAAATCACAATCCTTTCCTAGCTTTTGTAAATTCTAACATCTCAGCTAGCCACTACGCATTGTCAGAGTGGAGATATTGTCATTGATACAATAGTCTTTGCTGATTTACAGACCTCCTTCACCTTGTACTCACTGTAACTGATGAGTAATTCTGGATAATTTGTAATAAGGTTGGAAGTCTACTCCAGTTGTTTCATCTCCCAGGTGTACTCAGATCCTTCCTGATCCTTCCAGTGCCTCAAATGTGCACAGGTCAGGATTGCTCACACGGCTGGATGCTGGAAACTGAAGTTGGGACTGTATTTGCAAACTTAGTTCCATGGCATGTTATTTCTTTCCCATTTCTGACATATAAGAGCACTGTCTGACAGTTGTGTAGCTTGGTCTGTTTAAGGGACTCTTGACAGTGGGATCAGGATCTGTCCCTGGTACATGAGCTGGCTTTTTAGAGCCCATTACCTATGGTGGAACACCTTGCACAACCTTGATGCAGTGGGGAGGGGCTTGGAGCTGCCTCTCAACTAAATGTAGCAGGCTTTGCTGATGCCCCATGGGAGGCCTTACCCTTTTGGAAGAGGGGGATGCGGGCAGATAAGAGGGAAGGCGCACGGGTTGGGGAGGAGTTGGGGGGGCAGAGAGGGAGATCTGTGGTTGGTATGTAAAAAATCCTTAAAAAAAAAAAAAAAACAAAAAACAAAAAAAAAAAAACAGTGTTTGAGAATCCTGTGCATTGCTAAGCTGTTATTTCACTGCTGATTCATTTGAGGGTTTCTAACTATTTCTGTGGGGTATAAGCTCTATCTCCCAGGAGAAGAAATGAGGCCTAGTTATATTCATAGAAAGGTTAGTTACGGACTCCTAAGTAAAAATGGAAAATGATGTGTTAGAAAGGGATGAGTTAAAGAGTATTTAAATATTACCTCACAATCCAGGAGTAGGTCTTTGCTGAACAGAATGGTATTCTGTGTGTGTGCAAGTCTTGAATGCAATTTAGATTTTAATTAGAGATGTGCTGGACCTAAGGTAGAAGCATTTATATAGGGAGGCCAAGGATACTGAACTGTTAAAAAAAAAAAAAAATACGTGTCTGTGCTACAGATGGCTTATTAAATTAAAGCATGTCTCTTAACCTCTGGTCCTGATCCTGCCTTACAAAGATGACTCATAGAAACATCAGGCTGCCAGTTATCCTGAGTGACAGTCTGAGTGCCACAGCCAGAGGCATTGCCCAATGTCACATTAAGCTGGGTTCTTCAAAGACTTTTATTTTTATTTTCTCCTTCAGTCGGGCGACCTTTAATCTATTAGATTTTTTGTTCTGATCTATTTATTATCCCCTGCTCTTGGTGAAAGCAAGCCTGAAGTCTGCTGTATGCAAATTAGCATATGACTTCGAAGGCTTCAGGGCTAAGAGGACGCTATTCTCAAGTGAGTAAAAGACGCAGTAAATTTGCAAGTGTGTGCACCACCCACCCCACAGCATTGGATTCTTCTAGGCCACAGATACTCTCTGTCAGTAAGTCCTTCCCACCTGAAGCAGCAGTTCAGAAACATTTGAACCTAATAGCACCTGTGTGTTTCCATCAGACTTTTGTGCACTGATCTATCTACAACCTTCAGCATCACAGAGGCAACAGGTACCTCCCATGGTGATTGTTGTGGAATATTGTTTTAACTAGCCAAAGATGTGTTAAATTTGTTTATGCTGTGGACTCTTACTCTAACTATGTGAAGGTGTGCTGCATTTGTGCTGCCTTTGTTAATGATGTAAAGATGTGTTACATCTGTTTCACCTTGCCTGCCTAAAACACTTGATTGGTCCAAGAAAAAGCAGAACAGCAAATAGCGAGGCAGGAGAGGGATAGGCGGGGCAGGTGAGCAGACTAAGTGGGAGGAGAACTCCTAGCATCGAGAGAAAAGAATGAGAGGAGAAGAGAAAAAAGAGAGAGGGAGGGATGCCCGAGGCCAGGCAGACAGCAAGCAGCTGGCTAGGCAGAGTAGGAGGATATATAGAGAAGGAAAGAAAGGTGGGGCAAAATGTAGATAAGGAAAAACAAGTTAGAAGAGGTAATCTAAGGCCAAGCGTTCATAACTAATAGGTCTCCACGCCATGATTTGGGTTGGTGGCCCAAAGAAAGGCTGCTGCAGGTGGGTGTGTATTTATTTGTATTTTAGACAGAATCTTCTTTGGCTTAAGCTAACCTTAGATTAGCTCTGTAGCCCAGGATGACCTTGATGCCGATTCCACCTTCTAAGAGCTAGGCTTACAAGTATGTGCCTAGAAGAATGAAGTACTTGCTGAGTTTGTGTTTGAGTGAATCAGTGGCGCATGGGAGCCATGTACCCAACCCAGCTAATGCTTCTGTCCCTTCTCCTTTAGGTGACAGTTCTGAAAGGAAGCATTGTTTTCCTAAGATTATAGATAAAGAAACAACCCAAGAGGTAACATAACTTCCTTCCATGTCCACCAGGATTCAAATCTGGCTCATCAAATTCCATAGCTCAGCCACGTCCCTCGTCTAGCTGAATATTTATTTGTGTGATTGCTGGAGCTGCTGGTGTCTGAGCACACTGGTGTAGAAGTCTCAGCATAAGCATGGAACAGGAAGACCTCCAGGCTGTGTTTGTGGACCTTAGTTGACTTCAGGAAATTTTACTATCAGAGAAACAGTGTGTTCAGCCTAAAAAAGATAAGAGTTGTCTTTTGGTGATGCCGCGGGTCATTCCTGGCTCCATGCTGTTTGGTGGAAGGACAGCTTGAGGTGTCCTCAAGGATGGGGCACACATCTAGCCCCACATCTCCAGCCTGAGAACTGAGTACAACATATAGAGTCATCTAGCAGAGAATGTGGCTACTCAGGAAGGCCTCAGCCTGAGTTTCTGACTGACTCTGTAAATTTTACAGCTAGCTCATTCTCCCTAAGACCCTGGTAAATCCAAGCACAGGACAGTTCAGCCCATCTCTCCTGAGTATGGACATTGCATTGTGTCTCTATAAGAGAAGAAGCAAAGGGTGTAGGGCTCTGTGGTGCAGGCCTGTAATCCCAGCTGAGGCCAGGGAACCATGAGTTCATGCTCTCCATGGGCTACAGAATGAGTTCAAGGCCAGTTTGAGCATCTTGGTGATAAAGAGGGTTTGGACATAGCTCAGTGGGAGAATATTTGTGAGGCCATGAATTCTACCCCCAGAGGCACAGAAAATGTTGCCATGGAGCCAGAAATAGGATGCAGGCTGCTTTTCAGGTTGTTTCTCTAAGAGCAAGCACTCCTGAGGGAATAAAACCTTGCAAGGCTCAAATTCTGCCGCCTACCCAGAAGCTTTGCCAAGCACCTCTGCAGGTGAGTCATGCTTAGATCCACCCTCTTCCCAGGCACACACCTCCAAATGTTCTGAAAGAAAGTGCCAGAGACTGGTGGGAGGAACAGCCATTTTGTGTGTAGAGGGTCCCTGTGGGAGCCCACGCCTGCTTCCTGTGTTTTCTGGTGAACAGTCACCTGCATGTGGTGAAACCCCTTGAATGTTCAAAGACTCAAGCCTAGAATTACTCATCGGGAAGGCCCTTGCTTTCTTAAGACTTATCTTCTTCTCTAGTTCTTTCTTGTGCCTTCAACAACTGAGAAATAGATTTTGTGTAGAGTGGATCAGGTGTCAACCTGGATTCTAGACTATTCATATTTCCTTTCTTCTCCTTCCTACTAGAGGCTTTCACAGAACCACAGATACTTCCCAAGTAATGAGATTCCCTTTGACCTCCTCCTCATGTGGAAGAGTTGGCCTTCTAGAGACTTCTCACCCCCTCATTCTCTGTGACACCAGCTAACCAGGCAGACCACTTCAAGGCCCACTCTGAGGCCTACAAGCTTCACCTTGGCTGATGGAGGAGAGAGAAAATTGAACTATGTCAAGAGAATCTCTTGTCAGGTATTGGTGGACCCCTGAATAGCCACAGCAGGGTGAATGAGCTGGGTCATTGAGGAGCCACCAGTACACTGGGCTACTGTGCTCCCAACCATCATTTCTGGTATTACAGTGACTGTAGCTAGGGCATTTAAAGATCAAGCGCAAACATAGACATCTATTAGATATGTGTTGTACATGAGACTTTGGGGTGTGGCTAGAGTTTTTATGACCCAATGCTGTGACTGTGTGAACAACTTTTTCAAAAACAAAAGCTAACAAGGTCATGACAGAAGCCACTGAGTTTGAGCTGATGATCGTTTTACTCTTCCAGGTGAGGCACTTGCACATTTGGTGTGTATGCGTCTAAGCCAAGGTAGTAGGTGAAGACTTTGCCTCTGCTCTGCCATAAATCTGGGCAGACATCTGAATGGAGTCCCCTGAGGAGTCTGTATTTTGGGCTGATTTTCTCTATTTAGGGCAAGATTTTTTTGAGGACTCAGAAAATAAAAATTATGTTCAGCAAGCCTCATGAGACTTTCTTTAAAAAACATCAAAAAAAAAAAAAAAAAAAAAGGAAGGCAGGTGAGATGATGGTTCAGTATGTGAAAGACCTCACCACCAAGCCTGACAAGTTGAGTTCCATCCCCAGAACTCATATGGTGGAAGGGGAGAACCAGCCCAGGCCAATTGTTCTCTGACTGGCACATGTCTACTTCAGCAACCCTATTGTGGACACCCTTGTATTTGTTCTCTCTCTCTCTCTCTCTCTCTCTCTCTCTCTCTCTCTGCATGCACACACACACACACACACACACACACACACACACACACACACACACACACACACACACACACACTAATGCACATACTTGGAAGGGAACCCAATACCTAGTGTAAGCTAAGCAATAGCCTCAGCACTAAGTTACATCCCCAGCTCATATCAGCTTTGAGAATAATTTTCCATTCCCCTAAAGCCTTTATACATGCTGTTTTCTGCTTCTGGAACACCCTTCTCCTGGATACCAAAACATTTTACTGAACTTCATTCGGTTCCTTGTAGAGAATTCTCTCTGTCTCCCAAATCATGTAACCTCCTGCTATACCTTTATATTCCCATTACTCATAATTCCTATAAAACTTGTAACTCAGGAAATCATCACAGATCCTCAATATAGGTTATAAATCTGCCTGTCTTGCTAGATGCTGGATCTTGTGAAATGGTATAATTATTTTAAATGAACTTTAAAGCCAGGTGGAAGTTATCCTGAGGAAAAAATACCAGCTCAAGGAGAAAGACATTTATCCTAAGGAATGGTAGATGAACAAAATGTCCCCTGCCTTGAGGGAGAGTCCTGCTTTAGGAATTGAAGAAATGTGACTATGGGAGAGGCAGATGTTCCAGAAAGTACCAAGGATGCATGAGTCTGACCTTGTCCACAGTGTGTTCCTGGGATATTTGTATATGCAGATGTCATTTACTATTTATAAATTAGTCCAGAGGCATTGCAAATAGGTAGGTGGACAGAAGGACAAAGGTGAGCATGTGGGGCTAGAGAGGAAAAGGTGACAGGTCAGAGAGCTGGTGGTGTTTATGGTTTGTGCATGCATTCAATCATTTTTGAATGTGGAGCTGTAAGGTCAGGGAATCATTAGAAGGCAGTTCCAAAGCTCCAGGTCTGTCAGAGAGCAGGGGAGAAACAGCTTTCCCAGCCAGGTGGGATGTGCTGGGATTTCTTATCAAAAACGAAGGAAGGAGGCATTGCCAAAAAGGAGTTGGCATGAAATTGAAAAATTTGTGCTTAGGCAGCAGCAAGAAGCTAAAATACAACAGGACTCCAGGCTTGAAATCATCACCATCACCATCATCACCATCATCACCATCACGGTCATCATCATCACCATCACCATCACCATCACCATCATCATCAGCAGCAGCAGCAGCAGCAGCGATGGCTGACATTTACAGACATATCCAGGCACTGGCCATTTTTAAGTGGGGTACCTGTGTTAGCTCAGCATGGATTTTGCAAAGTTGGAGTTTTGAGTGCAGAAGTCATCTGACCCCTCATCCCCACAGAATACCAAGTAATATAAAAACTATCGATTAGCCCTAATACCTAGATCGCTTCTTCTATACTGCCCTCTTCCCTTTTATTCCCACAGACTCATTCTTGTCCTTCAGCTCACCTAATTACCCACACTTCTGGGTTAATTTAGAAACAGGAAGTGACAAGCGCCTATTCCCCAATAGCCAAGAAGCTGGGAATCTGACTGCAGACTGGATACTTAGAGACGCGGCGCTATGCACCTAGTTAAGGAGACTGAATGCATGTCACCCTCCTGGGACAGAAAACCCTTTTCATCTGGAAAATGACACATGTAGACCCTTTTAGAAGGTTCTTGAGAGCCGTGTGCAGACTGTGCATGATGTCACAAGAGGCAGCGAACAAGGACACCATCTGCCTTAGGGAGTGTAGTCTCCTCAGATGCAAACCCTTCAGGTAATCTGATTATGTGCTCAAGTTGTGGCCACTGTGTGGTGATATATTGTATAACTAATAAAAAAGAGTCTGGAATATCAGAAGATAGCGCCATCTCTCCAACCTTTTTTTGTTTGCTTGTTTCGAGATCAAATTTTCTGTCTAACAGTCCTGGCTATCCTGAAACTTGCTTTGTAGACCAGGCTGGCCTTGAACTCACAGAGATCCACCTGTTTCTGCCTTCCAAGCCCTGTGACTAATTGCTGTGCTACCAGTGCCTGGCTTTTAGGCCTTGAACTCAAAGATCCAGAGGGATCTCTGTCTCCTGGAATTAAAGGCATGGGTCACCACTCCCTGACCTTCAATGCTTGGCTATGGGTGACTCTGTCCTCTGATTTTCCAGACTATACAATATATGACCATAGCACGTCAGAGGACGAGAGTTCTAAAGGCATCAGGGAAGGCAGTGTGAGCTAACTAGGACGTTAACCTCCTGGCAGAAGACATGGGCATGAGTCTAGACTTCTCTTCACAGTGGAGTGGCCTTCTTTTTGTCCTCAAATACACTATGTTCCCCACTATCATGCGACCCTAGACCCACAGTCGTCACCTCATTTAGAAATATGGGGTTTTCATATGAAATGAGCTCAGATGAGGACGTTCTTGAGTCAAGAGTGGTGAGGTTGTCCCTGAGTGGTCCCCAAACTTAATAACCACTTTACTTAGAGGAGATGGAAGGAAACCCCTGAAGGTGGAGGCAGAGATTGAAGAGATGCTTCTAGAAGTCAGAGAAACCAAGGACTGACTGCCAGTCACTTCCAGAAGTTTAAAGAAGAGAAAGGGGCCTCATCCTGGAGCAGAGAGAAAGGGGAGGGAGGGAGGGAAGAGGGAGGGAGGGAGGGAGGGAGGGAGGGAGGGTGGGAGGGACAGGGACAGATAGAGAAAGAGATGGGAAGGGGGGGTGAGAAAATGGCTCTTCCAGTACCCTCATTCAGGACTGTGAGAGAAAACATTTATTAGTTTGACCCAGCTAGTCCGTGGCTGTCCCGGCAGCCTTGGGGAATTAGAACATCAAGAAGATATAAAACAAGCCAAAGTCCAGTTCCATGCACTGGATCTTGAGTGGACACAGTCTACAGCAGTGCTTTTCAGGATAGTCAGATGGTCATTAGAGGCGTTGACTCTGACTCAAGGCTCCTCTCAGCTATTCTGTCGCCTATCCTTGGTGAGTGTCAGCAAGTAGCTTAGTTGCTGTGTGCCTCACACCTTCCTGTAATGTGCTAGTATAGTAGTTCTATCTTGAGGGGTGCTTTGGGGATCGAGGTGCTGTACATATAGATCAGTAGTTGTTGCCATACTCTTGTTGATGTCTGTGGATGGCAAACAGGATCTTCCAGATCCTCAGGGAAATATATAACCTGCTCCAACTAGACATGTTCCTGACTCTGCATGTCATACACCCAACCCTGCACACTATATTTGGCCTCGGGGCTGAGGATTACAGGAGCTCTGAGCACAGATCGGATATGGGGCTGATTAAACATTCTTGTGTGTCTTAGGTCCAGGTCAGCATGTGTGAGCTCAGGGCTCTGCTTCCCAGGAACCATCTGTGATTCCGATGACATGATGCCCCCTGCACACCAGGCCTGCTGCAAGGTTGTTTGATCCAGAAAAGGCAGTGCAGGGAAGCTGCAGCTATTAGAACCCTGGAATTATCCCCCCAGGTCCTGAAAGGCCCACCTCGAATGCAAGGCTCTGGGAAGAACTCCAAAAGCATTTGGAGTCTCTCTTACCCAGTACCAGCTTCTCCCTGCCATCACGGGAGAGCAACTGCTGAGCACAGCTAGAGTTTGGAGCTGGTAGCAGGGAGGAGGTTGGAAGGACTCAAAATGTTCTCTGGGGTCCTTACCCTGTTAGCCTGATCTGGTTACTTCTATAAGTTCAGGCTTCCAGGTCTTAGGGGCAACATCATCCTGTGCTTCATGCTTCTGACTCGTGGGGTATAAATACAATAAGCTGAACCCAGCCATGTCCGCTGGCCATCTTTACTTACACAGTGGAAGTTTTTTAGTATCCTGTGTTAGCTTGAGGCCCAATGAGACTTGTATGTCTTTCCCCCACTTTAAAACCAGATCTGCTGTTATGGCAGATAACGATGATTATGGACTCTGAACTCTTCCCACTGAGATTACAAGCATACGTCTCCATGCCCGGGTTTTATTTGGGACCCCGGAATGGAACTCAGGTCCTTGTGTGTGTGTAACAAGCACTTTACCAACTATGCCTATCTCCAGTAAATGACTTATTTTGAAATCACTGGATCTTAGAATAGTTTATTTGGCAGTAGCTAGCCAGAGCACTCTATCAGTCCCAGGCAGAGAGAAGGAACACAACAGAGCTGGGTATTCTCTGGTTGCACTTCACCAATGAAAGCTGAGGCCCAAAGGGAACCTAATGATAGATTCCTTATCAGTGGCAACTCCATTCAGGGAAAGACCCATCTCAGACACAGGCCACTGGGTTTCTTTTTATTATCATTTTTTTTCACTAATGAGGTATCCCTCTTGCTAGAAGCCTGTGGATGGGCAAATAGAAGCAAAGAAAACTTTAGTAGCACAAATATCTACAAAGTTCAAAAGCATCACAAATTCCTACCATGGTCATCAAGACAAGATACCTGAGATAACCCATAAGTGTGGAAGGTTTGCTTTGGCTTCTGGTTTCAAAGTCTCTGTGGTCCAGGGCCTGTCATTGCGTAGTTTGTTATGGCAAGGACAGGTGGCAGTTGATGTCTGTTTACCTCATGACAGCCAGGAGAAGAAAAAAAAAGATAAGAAAGGGCCAAGTCCCTCATATCTGTTCCAGAGCCATTCCGTCAATAACTTCCTCCATGTAGACCCCATCTCCTAAAGGTTCTGACAGCCATGCCAGTAACACATACATCTTTGGGGCCACTTAAGATCCAGACTACAGCATCTCCTCCGGACTAGACTGGCTATATACAGTGACAGAAGTTCCTCTTTCTGTGAAAACCTGAGGGTGTAGAGAATATTGTATGTGCACTGAGACAGACAGACAGATAGATAGATAGATAGATAGATAGATAGATAGATAGATAGATAGAAAGATAGAAAGAAAGATAGATAAATGATAGGTAGATAGATAGATAGATAGATAGATAGATAGAAAAATAGAAAGAAAGATAGATAGATGATAGGTAGATAGATAGATGATAGGTAGATAGATAGATAGATGATAGATAGATAGATAGATAGATAGATAGATAGATAGATAGATAGATGATAGATAGATGATAGATAAGACAGACAGATGATCAAACCTTAGACTAGCATCAGGCAGGAAAACAACCCCAAGAAACAGGTTTCTCCTCCTGATTTCTGGTGGGATATCTGATTTGCCTGTCCACGGTCCCACTCTGTACTCTCGGCACTTCTGATCACCCCCAACCCTTTTCATAACTGTAATTAATAGATTTTAAGAATAGCATCTGCCAACAGCTGTGTCTCCTCCCTGCCTCAGTAGCTTCCAGATGGGGTGGGGGTGAGGAGTTGGTTCTTCACTGAATCTTGGGACCTCAGGTATATTAGAAGCTCAGTAAAAACTTATTGAATGCATACACAGCTCAGCAATGTATGTCTGACATCCAGACTGCAAGGCCTTGGTCTTCGTGTAAGCCAACATCACGTCTCTACATGCAGAATTTGGATGCTCTCCCCACTTGCCTTGCTCTGTGACCCTCCTGAAAGATCAGGACCCTGCCTCAAGTTTTCAGTTAGCAGGGTATGTTGTCATGAGTAGCAGAAAAAGCTAACAACCCTGTTCTGCTAAGTTGGCCACGTCACCCCACACAAGTTACCTAGATGGAGTGAAAATACCCCAGTTCTCTTAAGTAAATAAGCAAGCATGGAATCCAAAGAGAGTGTGGCTGAGGACTGGGGAAATGAGTCCGTGAAGTGCTTGCTTTGTGTGAGGATCTGCATTAGACACCCTAGCAATCTGCTTAAATGAAGTTGGGTGTGGCGGTGTGCCCTGGTGCTTATGGGAAAGAGAGAAAAGATTGTTGGGACTCACGAAGGGTCAAGTGAGATCAAAGTGGATAGCGGCTTAGGAATAATACCCAAAGCCAACCTTTGACCTCCAGGTGCACGTGCATCTGCACATGCTCAGGCGCCCACTCACTCACATGCACTCACCCCCCCCACACACACATGAATGAGGTTTCTGTAAACTATTAACAGTTCTCATGCACCATTGCAGTAAATAATACTCAAACCAGCCCACTGTCTGCAGCTCAGGGAGATTTTAAAAACAGCTCTAGTGAGAGGCAATGTGCCATCCATGTTTCCATTGAAGGAACAGTCCCTTGGATTTAGAATGTTCACAAAGGTGTGCAACCGTCACCGCAATTGAGTTTTTGAGACTATAATATGACATTATTTCTCCCGTTTCTCTCCTCCCTCCAAACCCCTTTGCTATGCTCTTCATTGCTCTGTTTCAAAGTCATGGCCTCCTATTTCATGGATCAGCACACTCGGCCTCCGAGCACTTTATCATTCCCACCTCCAAAACTTCATGTATGTTCTTGGTTTTCATTTCGTCTCCAGCCTTCTTGCACTAGGAAAATACTAATTAACTTTCCATCTGTATGTTGGCTTTTCCTGGCAACTTTAAATCAATTGCTTTACACTTTATAAAGTTTTTAATGACATCTTATAGCGTGTGTTACTACTTCATTCCTTTCTATTGTTGAATGATATTCCATTATGTGGGTATGCCACATTTTGCTTATTTATTCATACATTAGTTTATTCATTCAGACAATATTCAGCTTACTTATGCCTTTTAGTGTTAGGAATAATGTTGCAATTAATTCCCATCTGTAATTTTTCTCTGGGTGTATGTTTTCATGTATCTTGAGGCTATACTTTGAAGTGAGGGATTGCTGGGTCATATAGTAACTTACTTCATGGTTTAGATATTTGCTGGCATGAAGCTGTGGAAGGAATTGTGTGAGTGAGTGTGTGTGCATGTGAGAGACAGGAAGGGAGGAAGAGTGGGAGGGGAGGGGGAAGAGGGGGAAGGAAGGAGAATGAACGTATCCAGTCCTGTATGCAGCAGTTTCTAGCCAGGTAACTTCTCATCTGAACATTTCTTCTTGTTTTCTCTCTTTGCAAATTGCCACCTGGAAGAGCTGTGGTCCTTCAACAGTTTCTCAATTTGAACACTAGGAACACACATCAGAAGGGTTCTGTAATACTCAATGAGGTCCATGGTTTTACCATCCGTAGTGCTATAAATATTAGCTGTCACTTGGGAGATATGTGTCTTTTTAGCCCTATAAGCTTTCTGATAATCACATGGACGCATACAGGTGCATGCATTCTGGCTGTGAGACATGTGTGGACACATACTGAGTTGGCCGTCACCAGGTAAGTGATGTCACTGTCTGTCAGTGCTCTGAACCACTTGACTGTGGAAGGTGGGGGCAGTGAGGAAGGTGAGGATTTTAGATTTAGGAGAACAAAGCGAGGTAATTTTGGAGTTTCGGCTGTAGTAATTGATTCTCATCCTGTCCCCCTGGTGCAGCCTTTCTGAGACCCCAGACATCCTCTGTGGCTAACACAAGTCTTCCAACTCCAGCCCCCTCCCCCCCTCCTTAGGAAACTTTGCTTTGGCTACTTCCTGCTTATAGTTTCTCTAGCTGTTGGGCAAGTCCACATGAAGCTTTATGATTACATGTCTTAAATCTGCCCCCATGTGCAAGAGTTCTCTGCCCAGGCCTCAGCAAGATATGCCTGTGCTTCCATGCTGTGATTTGCAGGCCTTTCTGGAGTTGCTGTCCCTGCACAGATGCAGAGGCCTGATGACGTCAGTGGCATCAGCTGCCATCTCTGAAGTGGATGCCTCCTGAATTGATGGATGTTTGTTCCCAGTTCGTGACAGTCTCCAATAATACTTTAAGCCTTTTCTTTCTGAACCATCTCCCTGGGGCTGACTCAGTATGGAAAGATATTTTTTTGGGCAGCATATTGTTTGTTTTGTAAAGGGAGCACTCCACCCTCAGCTAGCTGGCTGCTTTTCCTTTAAGTAAGGCTTGTCCTACCTGAGAGCTGCCTCTTTCACTTCTGCCTGCTGCTTTCCAAAGGCTCCAGTCATTCAGTCACCTTCCAGACTCAGAGGGCTCTAGGAGCACAGGAGGGGGTCGGGGAGGGGGTGGAGATCCTGACTGGACTGGGTGTTTGGGGAAGTAGGGATGGGAAACTTCTTTGGGTCTGCAGGGCCGATGGTTAATGTTTGTTCTGCTTCCACGTTACTGAGCCATTCTTAACATTTTCTGAGGTCACCATGCTCCAGGAAGCAGCAAGGACCACAGCCAGAGAAAGGACTACTTTGTATTCAGAGCCCTATCCCTGCACACTGTAGGTGTGTGTGCATGCTGAAATGTCAAGCTAAAGAGGAAAACTCTCTGGGACAGTTTTAAGAGAGAAAACCCTGTTTCAAAACACACACAGGGTCATGCTTGACCCGAAAGATTCATCTTGTGAACCCTAACAACAACAAATCAGCATATCGATTCCTTTGTTTATGAAATCAATCATGTGATCATATCAGTGGATTGATTTTTGCCTCACAAACTGAAAGCATTCTTCACTGGGTCCTGAGTTAATGCCATAATTGATATGTTCCCTAATTTTATTGTAAGCCACAGGGTTGCTCTTGGGATAATGACTTAGTTACTTAAATCAGCAAAAGGTTCAGAGTGTAGTATCTCTCAAAGGTGATCAAAACAGAGACATGTGTGACACCACCTGGAAGATGCCTCTGGCCTTCGGGTCTGCCATGCTTTGACCCAATACCTCTAGAAGGCTTCAGTGTTAGCTTGTGCTGTTCCCAGGAGGTGGTGTAATCTTCACGAAGTGAGAGGTAGGTCACTGGGAGCATGCTCCTGAAGGGGATGCCAAGTAACCAGCTCCTTTCTTTCACTTCCTGTTCAACATGAGGTGACCAGTTCCTTTCAGAATGCCTTCTCCCCGCCAGGATGTTCTCTGCTTCTCCACAGGCCCCAAAGGCCAATCCAAGCAAGTCCATGGACCAAGTAACAGTGGACTGAAGCCTTTGAAACAGAGGTGGAAACACAGGATCCAAAGGAGATAGAACCTGACCAATTGATGCTACCATTAGCACTCACAGGAATGAACATCTCCACCATACAATTGCAGAGAGGTCCAGTTGATATTTAGCCCTCAGAGTGAACTATGATTGACATGTTGTTGGGGAGGTATGCTTTAGTTCCCCATGCCCAAGGACCTGGACAACTTTACTAGCTGCTGCATTAATCTTTCTCTGCCTCCCATGCCTTCCTCATCTCACCCGAGAGCCTTGAAGCTTTTAGGATGCTGAAAACTGGGACAGACCCAGTTCCTCTGGAGGCTCGTTACTAAACAATGTTATCAGGAACTGTTAGAGTGAACTGTAAGACCGGCTTACCCCAACCATTCCTCACCCTTCCACGAGGATCCTGTTCTAACTCTGCCCCGACGTTTGTTGTCACACACAAATCCTGAGCAAATAATCACCACCGAGTTAGATCATTTGTGAAGTATTTAGTATTTTGTGCACCTAGCAGCTCTCACATGCTTTACAGTTCTTAAATGTGCAACTAGCAAGAGTGTTGTGGAAGCTGGTTCAAGCACAGAGACAGAGCAAGCAACTGCGTGCAGGCTCAAGGCATATTCCAGTCCCATACCTCACCTCCCTTCACCAGACACTTGATGTGATTATTCTATAATAAAGATAGGAGGGTCACCGTAGTTCTTCTGCAGGTGGGAAGCTTTTTGGAGAAATCACTTTGTTTTCTCACACCCTTGTCCTTGGGTGCCAGATGGACAGATGCCTATTGGTGATCATGTGGCAGAGTGGACTGGAGTTTGCGTGGTTCACATGACCAGAGTCAAGGTCACAGCAGAAGCATTCCCTAGTTCTCTCTACCCTTAGATGATGCCAGACAGTAACATTAAAGAGGGTGGGGGATAGAAAAAATAATATTGGGGTTCAATATGGTCAAAGTACATCATGTGCATGTGTAGAAAAGTCATAATGAAATTTCTTACTTTTTACAATTAGTATATGCTAAAAAATAGAAACGGACTATGGATATGTAATACATTTTGTCAGGAAACTGCTGATTTTACCCTTTTACGATCATAC
Source organism: Phyllotis vaccarum (assembly GCA_033318265.1). Classification (NCBI taxonomy): domain Eukaryota; kingdom Metazoa; phylum Chordata; class Mammalia; order Rodentia; family Cricetidae; genus Phyllotis; species Phyllotis vaccarum. The sequence continues at coordinate 78,462,771 of JARWLC010000012.1, forward strand.
TTATGGTGGTGCTTAGCAAAAGGAGGTAGGATTATTTAAGGGCTATTATATATTTAGGGGCTATTATATATAGGGAGAAGATTCTTTGGTAAGCTCCTACTTGGTGCAAATCAAAGACGTCTTTAAGCCCTGGGCTGCTAGGATCATCTTACATTGAGGTTCTTTGGAAGCATTAAGATGTTTACAATGTAGTATGAGTCAAGCCATAAACATGAAGGTACCGATAATCTAACACTTTCTAGTTGCAATGTTATTAGCATATAAAGGATTTTCTCTTATTTTTTCTGGAAAACTTCTTTCAAGAAAATATGTTCAGCAGGTACATAAATGGTACTAATCAAGTCCACTGACCTTTGTCTTGGGAAGAAGTGATGGATGGGGTTGCGGGATGGTGTAAGAATGACAATGGGTATGTGATTTATTTTTTCATGGAGCTAAAAAGGGAGCTGAAAAATACAACTCTACCCCTGCACATAGCTTCCAATTTGTGATGGTTTGATTTATGATTTCCCCATTTTTTGTATGTGTGAATATGGTATATGGAGTGTCAACACACATACACACTTGGAGTTGACATTAAGAATCATCCTTCATAGCTCTTTCATCTTATTTGAGACAGGGCCTCTCAGTCAAACCCAGATCTTACATATAAGCAGCTACTCTTGCTGGCAAGCTTCTTGTAGAAACCCTCTGCTTCTGCCTTTCAATGGTGGAATGTCAGGCATTTAAATTGGTTCTAGGGAGCCAAACTAGTCTTTATTGTGTGTCACACTGTGGTGTTCCTTGGGTTATCTGTTAAATGTATTCATGACAATGTTGTAACATCCAAAGTAAAGGAGAATCTGTATTGGTCTAGGTAGTAGCAGTGAACAATACCTGCCTTAGGAAGGCATGCCAGCATGGACTGTTGAGTTTCAGATCATCAGCACTTGATTGTCCTGAGAGGCTTGATCACAGACTGTGCTACAGAGGCCGTGCCTGACCATGCCCAGGCCTTCCAGCTGAGTCCCGAGTAAGCTGCTGCAGGAAACGGCTCAATCTCCACATCAATGGATGGTGTTATTTATCACTCACATGACTGTCTGAGGTCACTCCTCTGATGTGTTCACTCAGAGATCTGGGTTAATGGCCAATGTCTTCCGGGAGCCGTAGCCTGGGTTTTCCCATGAGTAAGCAGAATCCTGAGACAAGGTTTAGCTACTGCAGATTTACTTAGGGGGTCTAATTAGGATATTGAAGAGACTAAAGATTTCAGAGAGACTGAAACAGGGATCAGGGTGAAGCCTGTATAGACATGGACTTGCGCAGGCACACTTCTGAGACATCCTGAGCATGCCTTTGCTTTCTAGGGCTGCTGTAAGAGAGCACTAGAAACTGGGCAGCCAAAACAGTAGGAAGTTGTTGTCTCACAGTTCTGGAAGTCCAGAATCAAGGTGCTGGCCTGGCTGGCTCATCTTTGGTCCCCATTGCAAAGATTAAACACCGTGACCAAAAGCAACTTGGGGAAGAAAGAGTTTATTACACTTTACAGCTTACATGTTCATCACTGAGGGAAGTCAGAGCGGGAGCTCAGGGCAGGGATATTGAGGCAGGCTGAGCATAGGTCATTGTTGAGGGCTGCTTACCGGCCTGCTCCTAATGAGTTGTGCAGTTTTTCTCATAGAAGCCAGGACTACTTGCACAGGGATGGCACCAGCACCAATAAACTGAGCCCTCCCACATCAGTCATCAATCAAGAAAATGTACCACAGGCCAATCTGCTGGGGACATTTTCTCAACTGAGGTTTCCTCATCTCAAATGCCTCGAAATTGTATTATGTTTATAAAAAAAAAACCAAACAACTCAGGACATTCTGTGAGGGAGAATCTGCTCCATGCTCCTTGCCCAGTGTCTAGTGTTTTGCTGGTAATCATTGGCTTTTGATGCCATATGGCTGTGTCACTCAGGTCTTTTCTTCTTCATTTGATGAAAACTTCTCTCTTCTCCCCACCCCCTTATCCGGATGCTAGCCATACTGAATTAGGCCTATTCTAAAGACCTAGTAACTGAATCATCCAAAACAATTTGTTTCAAATTAATATCTTCATAGTTACTAGGACTCAAGACTTCACTGTCCTTTCTGGGATCACAATTTGCTTCATTAGCAAGCTGTATAGACACACCTCAGAATCGTCTACCTATGGGACCTAAAGGGAACCACTGGCTCCTCCTGTCCTTACCCATGTCCCACGCATGTCAACTTTCACACTCTTCCAGACTGCATCTGTATGAGAGCCCAGTAGACGCTCCATACAGAGGCTGTAAAGAGCCTCTGGGACAGAAGTGAGAGGTGCATTGAGTAGTTGAGACTCAGTGGGAAAATGCCATGACAGAAGTTGACGCTGAGGAATAGAGGTGAGGTCAATGAGTATCTGACGATTACGCCAGGGTGTGATTCCTGCTTGCCTCTTTTACTGATCTGGATGTCCAAGAAGCAATTTTATGCTGACCTCCCTAACCCCCACCACCATTGAATACTGGATAGACAGAACAGTGCCGGGACATTATGGCATCTGGCTTAATATTGAAAGACTGTAGGGAAGTCCACTTATCTCAACGTCTTCCTCATGGCTATGCATTTGAGGGACTTGATACAGCTGTAAAGCATTCCTTAAGCCAATTAGGAAGCGTTCTCCTTCCTGTCCCTTTTCTATCTGTATTTGGTTGGGAAGATGATAATCTGTGATTTGCTCCCTTCATTTCTCACTCTACTACCTCCTAATTTTTGAGAGAGGCATGTACAAGGCATTTTGTTTTTTCAGATTTTTATGCATCCCAGCTGTCTTTTCTCCCCCATTTTTGTAAAACCACATTAAAGCAGACATTTCTGGTGGTTTAATAGCCAAGTGTCTTTGGAAAGGATCCAGGGTGGAGCCTCAGTAGTACAAACAACACTGTAACAAGGCTACTGCGTATGACAATGATCATTGGCATCTTTATTTCAACATGGCTTACACAGAGAGAAGAGAGGTCATCCACAAATGCTCATTTAAAAGTAATTTCTAAGCATCTGTCTGCTCTGATCGCTGCATTAGGTACTAAGTGGACAGAGGATGTTCAATTGAGATCCTAACAAGGTCGTTTCAAAGCACTTACCCACTTGGTTCACACTGGGTGCATAGGGACACTATGACCTGACTCCAGGAATTGCTCATTAAGAAAAAAAGCATGGAAAGAAAGCTCTTTTGTGCTGACCTCAAAGTGCTTGTCATTTCCTAATGTATTTTTATACCCCATTTCCTGTATTATCTGTGCTTATCCACCACCTTACTCATGACCTTTGACCATCAAAGTGGCATCGAGTTCAGGCCCTGTTGTTAAAGAAATATGTGGGTAAACCTAGACCTTTAGGCTGTATAGAGAAATTTGTGGTCTATTGACAATCAACATGTCAATGATATAACTCTAAAGAAGCATCCTCTTTTGACTGAATTTTGAGTTTTTTTTTTATTTCTTTATAATGCACACCCATCTAGTTATAGCATCCAGAATTTATCAAGTGATTCTTATGTATCAGTCACTCATGAATATTTCTCATTCACAGAATATCATCACAGAGCAATAAGGAGTTTCCAATAAGGAGTCTGAGAGTGAAATTAAAAACTTTGTCTAATGTGGCAGTTTGGGGATTCGGAGTCATCGTCACCCAGATCTTATCCGCTCTATTACATACTTTACAATATATTTTCAAAATTCTGCTAACAAGCCTTTTGGAGCCTCTGAGGATGACCCTCGGAATGGTGGCTGTGGTAGCTAATCTTGGTTGTCAACTTGGCATGGCTGGACAAAGGGAACCTCAGCTGAAGAACCATCTCCATCAGACTGGCCTGTAGGCATGTTCATGGGAGCATTTTCTTGATTGCTAATTGATGGAGAAAAGTTTATGACACGGAGTGTTGCCATCCCTGGGCAGGTGTGAGTCTAGGTTATATAAGGAAGGTACCTGAGGAAGCCGCAGTAAGCAAGTAAGCAGCATTCCTCCATAGACCCTGCTGTAGTTCTGGTCTTTAAATCCTTGCCTTGAGCTCCCGCTATGTTTCCCTTGATGATGGGTTGTAAAGTGTAGGGTGAAATGAACCCTTTCCTTCCCAAGTTGGTTTTGGTCAGTGTTTTAGCACAGGGACAGAAGGCAAAGGACAATAACACAAAGCAACAATGACAAAGTCCTTTATATGACTCACCCAACACAAAACTCATCTCCAGTTCAGAATGCTCTTTATGAGACCTCAAGCTGAACCCACAGACTTTTGTGTCTGTCGGTCCCATCTGAGTAATGTCCAGTTTCAACATCCCTGAATTCTTATGCTTTTCATAAACAAGACCTTAATCTCATCTGGGACCCTGTCTCACACAATCGCTGGAAAAACTAGAATGGGAAAATGACAGGTTCTCTTGGACCAATGGGAGTCGGTGAGGCTGACAGGCACATCTGTCACTGCAGGGTGAGGCGGATGAGGGGGGAAGAGTCAAAGGTACTTGGGGTTTGGCTCTGAGTGCTCAGGCAGGTGGCCTACACCAGAAAGATCGTCCTTAAGGGCAAAGGGAAACTTGCATCCCTTTGCAGTTCCCATCCGGCACTTTTTCTTGAGTTCTTACACAAATTCATGTGTCATGTGAACACAACTTGTCTGGACTCATATCATCAGGAGACAGTTTGCATTGGCCCTCGGGATATTTTACTGAATATTAACCAATGTGTAATGTCAGAAGGAAGGATGGTTTGCTTCATTTTTCCATTCACACATTGCTCATTATGAAAATGTGCAACTTTGCTGGCTTCCAAAGGGCTCTTTCTTCCATGAATATTATTACTTTACTGTGTGTGTATTTATCCTATTTAGCCACACATATAAACCGTTCTCTTATTTTAATGAGAACTTACAGATATGATTCTAAACCATGATGAAAAGAATTTATCTCTCAGGTTTATGTAATGGGACTAGATTTTCTGTAGCTTTGATTGTCTGAACCGAGGACCACCTGGGATTCTTTTAACAGGCACAGCTTCTTGCTATGACTTTATCCTGCAAGATGTTCTGATTTAACGGGGAGAAAGCATATGCATTTTAAATTGACCAGAAAATTCTGATGAGTAGGTAAGATTGGGAATCATCATAGGCAAAGTCTCCAGATTTAAAACCTCGGATTGGTTAGATCAGCATTTCATTTTATTTGAAACAATATAGGCCTTTTGGGGGTAGAAATGGAGTTTTATTATAAAAAAAAAAAAACCCTGGTATCAAATCCCTGAGTACTTGCTTTCACCAAGTATTAGTATGTTTGTATTTTGTTTTGTTTCATTTAAACTTTTAATTGTGTGTATATCTGTGTGTCTATATGTGAAGATCTTACCTGCTCTATTACATACTTTATAGTATATTTTAAAAATTCTCCTAATAAACCTTTTGGGGCCTCTGGAAAGTGAAGGTTCATGCAGAGACCAGAAAGAGGCATCAGATTTCCTGGTACTAGAGCTCATAACTAGTTGTGAACTGCCTAATGTGGGTGCTGGGAACCGAACTTGGGTCCTCTGTAGGAGCAATATGCTCTCTTAACCACTGAGGCATCTCTTCAGTTATCCTGTCTCTTCTCCATCCAGTGCTTTGTTACAGGGTCTTATGTAACTCAGTCTGGTCTCAAAATTTCTGTGTAGCCAAAGATCACCTTTGACTTCTGAACCCCATCCCTCTACCCCCAAGTATTAGGATTACAGGTGTGTACCACCATTTTCAGTCTTAGATGATGATGGGGACAGATTTCATGCATGCTAGATGTCTCAGTTTGAGTTATTATTGAAGAGACACCATGACCATGGCAAGTCTTATAAAGGAAAACATTTAATCGGAATAGAAACTTACAGTTCAGAGGTTCAGTCCATTGTCATCATGTCAGGGAGCATGGTGGTAAGAAGGCAGACATGATGCTAGAGAAGCAGCTGAGAGTCCTACATCTCGCAGGCAGCAGGAAGTTGACTGAGACACTGGACAGTGTCCTGAGCATAAGAAATCTCAAAGCCCGCCTCCACACTTCCTCCAGCAAGGCCATACCCATTCCAACAGAGCCACACCTCCTAATAGTGCCACTCCGTATGAGTTTATGGGGGCCAATTACAGTCAGACTACCACAGTAGGCAAACACTTTACCAACTCAGCCTCCAGCTCACAACCTGGGATAGGTACTTTATGAATTAATTGCTATACTCAGTGTGATCATCAAGGATGAGTTGCTTCAAAGCATCCATTTCCACAAAGCCAAGAAGACAGAAGTTGCCAGAGGTTGAAGAAAATTCTTGGAAGAGTAGGTTCAAGTGTTTGAGTGGAGGATTATGGCTAGAACTCAGTGCTCCTTGACTCTGAAAGGAAGCTTATGTCATAACCAGTTTCTTGGATTACCATTTTGTAGGGTTAATGTTGATTCCAGAATTTCTCATTTATCTTTTGCCTTTTGGAGTCAAGATACTTTTCTGTTGGGAAAGTATCTTGACTCCAAAAGTGGGAGAGCCATCAGTCAACTGCTGGGTGTTGTGGTCAGAACAAATCTTCTTCTCTGCTAGAAGAACTGGAGAGAAGGCCTCTGTTAGGAAAAATAAATGAATAAGCAATCCAAGGCAGAAAAGAAAAATGAGCAAAAACTCACCCGCTGTTCTATTTGGATCCATTAAGATCTTTCGTTCTTATCTATTTTTTAGGAGTCAAGATTGATTTAGGGTTATTACTTATGAATGCAGTCATAGCCTTTATTGAGCAGTTAATGCATCCTGTTAAGCACACCCATCAGATCCTCTTCTGTTTGTGCCATCATAAGTCAGCGAGACACTGTTAATAGTAGCGCTGCTTTAATCACCCTGATGCCTTTGGTTGCTAATGGGAACTATAAAAATAGACAGGAGTATGAAGAAACATGTTTTCTGAAACTTGATAGATTTGAAAGGAGCAAGGGCCAGGGCTGAAACAGAGGTCCCTATAAGCCTTTGGGGGTACACATGATGGTAACACCAACGTCTTCTTCTAGTAGGCAGGCTCCTTATGAAGCAGTCCATTAGCTGTACAGTAGGTGTATAAAGGAGACAGCAGGGCCTCTGGCCTTCAGGTGAGGAAACCTGGGTAGGATTCTACCTAGAATGTCATAGCCTGAGCCCAGGACTGGCCTTTTTTTGTGCTTACTCATTTCAGTTTGTCTATGGATGCTTCTCAAAGACCTTTTAGGAGAATGTAGTGCTCTCAAGGGCTTGATTGGAACTGAGTCATGCTGAGAACTGGGGGCAGAATGAAGTTTTACAAATGTACTGCAGTCACTGGTAAAAAGGAAACACAGATGCCAAGTGGTCATTAGGCCCCTCAGAGCAGAACTTGCTATGAGCTATTTGGCTTTATTGGGGGCAGAATAGTGATGCTCCCCTTTGTTGCTGACTCCGTATCCACTGAGGACCACTGCTGCGTGATGTTGGGCATTCTTAGTTATACAGTGTAATCACATGAGGACATGTAAGACACTGTGGAAGGCACCATCTTCTCTCCTCCAGATCTGCCTTTGCCTCCTGTTTCCTGTATTTAATGAACACAGTCATAAACATAAGAATTGATTCGCACGCTGAGGTCTCCATAGACACTGGGCAGGTCTGGCAGAAATGAAGAGAAATATCATCTAAAGTGTTTTCTTCTCCCACTGAACAGCAGGTCTGTGATTTTTTTTTCTTTCCGGAATTAGTGTAAAGGGAGAAAGGGGTACACAACAGGATGGATTTATTTCTGTATTTATTGTGTGTGTTTTAGGTTTTTGTGTTTTATTAACCAACAAGTTCATTTTCCCACACCCAAAGTTCTGGGGCATCTGTGTTTCTTGGCCTAAATGGCATCTGGAGCTGATGAGTGCTGGGCTCAGGTGGCTGGAGGCTCTGTAGACAGGAATGTTGGCAGGGATTTTATATTAGAATTAAATACCAATTTGGTAAGTGGGTGGGGACAGCCGTTCGTTAAAGCTCTGTGGGGAATGGGAAGGGGTTAGTCCTGTAGATGACTTGGTCTAGGAGAGGATGATTTCTGGTTCCACAGGTACCCAAGGGGGCCAAAAAAACAAAACAACAACAAAAAAACCCCCAAAACCAAAAAACCAAAAACAAAGGAGGAATGGAGCATGGGCCTATCTCTTAGGCATCTGAGCTCCAGAACTTTCCTCCTGTGGTCCCTGCAGGACATAGAACCTGTCTGCTTTTGTGCTACCATCCTTAGGAAGAAGAAACGCCCCTCACCAGCCATCAACCATCAAGCAGCTGACCTCATTGAACTGAAGCTGTGAAGAGAAGATGAGGGAGAATAAGGGAATCTCAGCAGTGGCCCTAGGGAAGGGGCCAGAGTACTAGGAAATCTAATGAGATTGGAGTACATGAAGGAAAGGACTCCTGAAGAAAACAGGCAACATATCCCTCCTTCAGCCAAGGCAGCAGCTGTGACAAAGGGGTAACAATCGCTACTGACTCTTATTTGGCAGCCTGGAAGATCAAAGCACTGGACAAAAATCACAAAGATGAAAATCAAGAGTGAGACCTAGCCTGCAAATGGGGGGATTGGTAGAGGGATAAAAGGATGGAGTGAGCAAGAATCGTGACAACACACGCAAGGAGACTTTCCGGAAGATGTTCAGCTCAGTGCTGAAGAGACAAGTTCAATTCCAGATCGGATTGCTGAGGAAGATGACACATGGTGTGTTCTGGTAAAACTTCTTTAAGAAGGAAGAGACCAACTTACAAGCAATGTCAAAAAAAAAAAAAAAAAGTTAGTAGATTCATGGAATAATAGGATTTGCATCAGACTATTCACCTGGAAGCCAGATGTTTAAAAATCTATAGAAAATATGCAAGAATCTTGTGAACATCCAAGATATTCTTGCGTCAGTGAAAGAAAGCACTTAAAGGTACACACGCTTCTAGATTATTTCGTCACATTTATTATCTCACCAAAATATTTAAAAAGGAATCAAAGCCAACAGGAAAGGAACAAGCTTAAGAAGAAGAGAAAATAGAGAAGAAACCATCTTAAATATAGAACACCCCCCCACACACACACACACACACTGCTTAGACCCTGAAAGACTAACTAGCATCCTGGGGTCAGAAATGGAGGACTAGAGGATAGAGAAGGGCCCTCATGGGTCTTAGGGCCAAGCAGGTCGAGCACTCAAAGACAGATGCACCCAACCATTGCAGTACAATGTTGTCATCTACCAACATTCACACACCAAAAAGTGCAAAAACCAAACCTCACATTTTAAGTAAGTTTACAATTTTGTGTTGGGACACATTCACAGCTTTCTTTGGCTGCCTGTTCTGTGGGGTGCAGTTTGGATAAATCACTTAACTAAATCATAGAAAAAGCAGAGAGTCAAATTCACTTAATGAACCTAATCGAACTTTAACACTCAAATATGCTAAGGGAAGTATAATTAAAAATTATAAACTAATATAACTCACAAATATTGGTACAAAGTTAAACAAAGTGAAAACCCATGAAGGTTTAGAGGAGCAGTACAATGTGACCTATTAAGATTTCTATTATGAGTATAAAAATGGGTGCACATAGTCTAATGCCATTGCATTAACAAATTAAAAGTAAAAGTAAGCAATGTAGAAGTAAAGTAAGAAGGAGCTGGGTGTGGTGGCACATGAATGCAATCCTAGACCTTAGGAGAACAGAGATGGGGGTGGGACACAGGAATCTGGGGTCATCTTAAGCTACGTATCAAGTTTGAAGCCAGCTTGGGCTACATGGAACTCTATTTCATGAAAACAAACTAATAAGCAAAAATAGAAGAAACCTAGCTACAATAAGGACTACTTACCACAACCAACCAGCAAATACTGAATGTCAGAACCTAAACTACTTACGTTAAAACCTCGAATTATAAATGGATTGCTTTTTACCATTTTTATATATCACAGTATTGGGATTTTCATGAAATAAATCAAGAAAAGAAGTCACTAGTATTAAAATTATTACTTCTTATGTATGATATGCTTTTTATAACCTTCCAAGCCTCCAGAACTCTACTCCTAGATATTTAAAGACCTAACAAAATTGGTATGGCAATTTTACAATGCGTCTGGAATAAGATGACATATACAGCCATCAAAGCTTGCCTTTTCTCTACAAGGAAGCGTTCTCAATGGGAAAAGGAAGGTTCATTTGTAACGGTACCTTAGTTTATTTTCTTTTTTCTGTGACTGAATACCTCATAAGGCTCAGTTTCAAGGAGGAAGGGTAATTTGGCTCCTGTTTCGATGGTGCAGTGTCCCTTGGTGACATGGCATGGTGTCGGGCATGAGGCAGCTGCCTGGACTGTTTGCAGGGAGATGAACACGTCTGGTCAGTTCACGTCTGGTTTTTACTGATTTATTTTGTTTGTATATATGAGTGGCTGTATGGGGCTGTGCACAAGCTCAGAGGCTGGAAGAAGGCTTTGGGGGGGGGGGTCCTCCTCCGTCTCTCTCATCTCAGCCTATTCTTTTTGAAACAGAGATTCTCCCTGAACTTGGGGAATCACAGTTTCGAAGCTACACTAAAAATTAGCAATCCCTAGCATATAATTTTAAGAAACATGATTTTTTTTTGAAGGGCTAAATTCAGGAGAGCCTTCCCAGCTTCCAGAATCATCAGGAATAAATTTTTACTTATGACTTATTCAGTTTATGATTCTCTGTTATAGTGTCATAGACAAAGATAAAAGAACAAACCTATCAGTATATGATTTTGTGATGAATGATTTCAGGGGTAACTTGACTGGGCTCCAAGGTGCCCTGATACTTTGACAAATATTATTCTTCCTGAGTCTTGAAGAATATTTTTGTGTTGCCCTCCCTAGTGTGAACAGGCCTCATCCAGTCAGGCTAAGAGCTGAAGGAAAGAGACAGGAGGAAAGGCTGGCTGTCCTCCAAGAAGAGCTCCTTTCTCTGCCTTGGTGAGTCAAACTCAGGTCATCAGGCTTGGTGTCAAGGACCTTCACCTGCTGAGCCATCTCACCAGCTCTTCCACTGGGTTCCGTGTTTGTTTCCTGGAACTAATTCCGCCCACTCTCCGGGGTGATCAGCTTGCCAGCTATAGATCATGGGACCTTGACCTTCTGTTTATGCAAACCACTTCCTTACAATAAACCCTTTTAAATCTCCATAGCCTCTGTGTTTTCTTTCCCCACAGATACCTGATACAGGTTTACCTATCTGAGATTTTAGAATAAAACATTTAAGGGGAAGAAAAAAAGAAATAGCTGGGGGATGGGGTCTCTGAGGAATGGGGTGCTGGAAGATGGGGCCACTGGAGGATGGGGTGCTGGAGGATGGGGCCACTGGAGGATGGGGTGCTGGAGGATGGGGCCACTGGAGGATGGGGTGCTGGAGGATGGGGCCACTGGAGGATGGCCCACTGGGTACTCCACAGATCTAGTCTAGACTTGGAAAACTGGTGATATTCAAGATAGCAATTCTAGGCTACCCTTCAGACCAGCCATACCTCTAATGGCTTTGCTCATCATAAAAGATAAGTCCCTTGATCAAAGTCATAAGACTTTTGGGGGATCAGATTTAAAACTAAAGATGGAATTAAACAAACCTGATGCGAACAGACTAGGCTGGTGCTCCAGGGGACTGGCTGTTATATTTCAAACAAGGTATTGCTAGGCTGGGTCTGAAACATAGTTATATAAACTAAAAGAGACTAGAAGGTTGTTATTCCATGCTCTAGACCAGGGCATGTCCTCCACAGTCATTTCAGTGCTAACATTAAATCTAATTTCAGAGATCCTTGACATTGAAAGGCCTTCTGATCGAGTACCGAATAATTCTTACATAACACGGAGGCTTTCATGGTGAGTGAAGGGAGCCTGGTGTCTCAGTTGCGTCTTTATGACTTTGGCATCCCACAGCAGTTTTCTGTTTATTTATAGAAAGAGAATCCATCTCCATGTCCCTCTTATTCTGCTGCTGTTGCTGCTTACCAGTGTGAAATGTGGCTTCAGTAAATCAGGATGGGAGGCTCTGCTGCCCTTTGGTAATGGCCTCCTGCCTTAGCTATCACTGAAGGGGTGGGCGCGGGCCGCTGGTAGGAGGAAGGTCCTACAGAGGGGTCAAGTGGCTTTCATTGCTGTGATAGTGAATTGGCCCGGCCTTCTATAGGGTGTTATCCTGTTTGCCAGAAGTCTGACGTGCAAACATTTGCAACTGCAAAATTACTTGTCTGGCCTCTGGCCTCAGGCTGGGAGATGCCTGAGTGGACATCACCTAGACGTCTGCCTGCAGGTGTTCATCAGGCCCCATCTGCTGGAGGAGGGCACTGGCTTCCCTCAAGGTGAATTCCCCGCTTATCTCTTGCCAAATATGATGTCAGCACAGACTGTGTCTTGACTTTCTCCTTCACTGGTAAACTTGATCCCAAAATGATGGCTTTGGTTTTTAGCTTTTTTTAACATTTATTTTATTTTGTGTTTTGAGATTTTTTTTTTATACATGGATGCTGTATTTATATCATTTCTACCCTACCCTCTGCCCAATCCAACTCCTCTTATTTCCCATCAAACTTATGACCATTTAAAAAATTATTATCGTTACATATTTGTATGTGTATGTATGTATACACACACGCACACACAAAACCACACTGAGTGTTGCTTATATGTATGTAGGACTCAGCATGTGGGAATGGGTACTGTATCTGGGGCTCATTGTTAGTCCCTAAGAGCCATGCCCTCTGAACTCTGACGTCGAGCCACGCCCTTGCCTAGGCTCTGACATCACTCACATCAAGCTTCCTTTAAAGCAAGGTCTCCAGATGCCTCTCTCTCTCCCTCTTGGTCTTGTTTTGGGAGCTCTCTTTCTTCTTCTCCTTCTTCCTTCCTTCTTCCCTTCCATTTCTCTTTCTTCTTGCTTCCTCTGCCACTATAACCATAACCCCTCTGTTAATCATAATCATATACAATAAAGCTCCTTTCTACATAGAAACAGCTGTTAAGAGTCTCCTGCTATTTGCTGCTGCCTTCTGCCTTGTTTCCCGCATCCCGCATACATAGAAACCTGCCACCGGATAACTGGGTATACTCAAACCATGCCGAAATATGCTCAAAGCCCTAACACTCATCCCTGGAGAAGACTTATTCTTTCTCCTTAGCAGCCATTAATTGCCTGTAGCTGTTCATATCGGGGTGAGGCCTTGTGAGAATTCTTCCATTCGATGTCACCTGTTGTCACTGTGCAGGTCTTGTTTATGTGAGCATGTTGTTAGATTTCACGAGTGCAGCTTTGCCTCCCATATAGAAGACACTATCTCGCAGTCATTCTGGTCCTCTGGCTCTTACAGGCTCTCTAGATATTCACTGAGTATTAGACGTAGGGTTGTATTGTAGATGTACCAGCTAGGGGTGCACATCCTATGGTCAGTTGCTTTCTGCATCTTGACAAGTTGTGGATTTCTATGACGATGCTGTCTGCTGAAAAAAAGAAGCTTCTTTGATGAGAGATGAGAGCTGAACTTCCATGTGGATATAAGGTTAGGTATTTGGGGTGCAGTTAGAAATCAGACTGGTTTGAGAAAATGGCAGCGGTAGGTTCTCCTCTAGGGTCCATGACTTCACCGGTAGCCTGACTAGGTTTACAGTGCCAGGCATTAATTGCTTTCTGTTTAGCAGGCCTTAATTCTGATTAGGTGGCTGTTAGGAACCCCAAGATATAAATACCACTATTGCACGCTGGGGAGATGTCTTTCGATGTTGGTCATTTCTCTGATTATAGGCTTTACAGCTGAGGAAGACTAGTGATTGTGTTTCTCTATCGGCAGCTTTGGTGGCACCTTGACACACTCTGAGAGTCCTCAGGGAGGAGGCTTCCAGGTCGTTTCCAGCTTGAGTCTACCCAGCCTCGTGTCTGAAGTACATGTAGTGTATTCCGTAATGGCATTCTACTCTCATTTCTGGGAGACATCCAAGGTCAATAGCCACTGTCTTTTAGATAGTCTGTGGCTTTTAGAGAAGGAAGCTATCACTCTAGGTAATGTAATTTTATTTATATATGCTATACACGTATACATCGTGTACATACATATATTTTAAAAGTAGATATTAATGTTTACCTACGGCTTTTTTCAATCATCCTTACTGTTCTTTAGCACATCCTCTCCCTCTCTAGATAAAGTCCCCTACCCATTTTCTCTGCACTTTAGGAAATCTTGAGAGTTAAGGAAAATCCTACTGTCGGATAAGCTAACTCGCTCTTTCCTTTGTTCTTTGCCTCACATCTCTGTGTGTCTTTACCCCTGTGCCCAACAGACATTGCTAGACAGAACACAGGAATGCACAGAGGGAAAATGATGGCAAGTCCAGTGTTTCCAGCTACAAATCAGGACACAGATATGCTCCCAACGTTGGGAGTAATAAGGCAGCCTGCTTTATATCCGGCTGTGTTAGAACATAGACGATAACAATAGTACTCCATCTAGGTAAATAGAACAGAAGAGAACCAGGTCATGGGAACCACAAGGGGAACAAGATATTTGGGCCATGACTGACTCTGAAATCCCATTGGTCTTGGGAGGATTGCAGACTTAAAAACCCCATTCTGATGAATAGTTATTTAGAAGAGTCTCATTACACAGTACAACCTCTCAAATAAATGATTAGAGAATGACTTTGAGAGATTTCCATCCAGGTTTATGGAGCTGCCCTCCAGATTGCTAATGTTAGACGCAGCCCAGGAAAGAAGTAATTAAGAACAGTTACCATAGGTTGCTTTGCGGAGTCTTGCTCCAGGGCACATTCTGTGCTCAAACATGAAATTGGAATTTTCAAAACACAATCAAGATGCCCTCTGCTATTTTCTAGTTTCTGCTCAAGCCCCTGGGTTTCTGCCTTTAATACTCTGGAAATGAAAATGGACTCCTTGATTACTCATGGCCCCACATTGTTGTTTGTGTTTTTTTCCAAGAGGCATGCTAATTGCTCTGTGGAACAGAATAGGAGCCACCAGGATGTCTCAGGGTAGGGCCAGATTGTCCGCAAGTAATCTCTCAAAACTATTCATAACGGACTGCAAGCAATCCATTTTGAGGTTGGAATATGGGAAATAATTGTTTTAATGCATTGAGTTTCAGTTTTTGTCTAACAAACTTCTTAAAATTGGGTATTCTTTCAAAGATGGTGGGTAGATAGTGACACTGCTAGGTTTATAGTTCATTGCTTAAAGGAACATTGGAATCTGGGGATAGCTCAGTGGATAATGCACTGGTTACATAAGTGTGAGGACTGGAGTTCAAATCCCCAGAACTCACATTAAAAACTGGGTGAGTGTGACAGCCTGCCTATAATATCAATGCTTAGGAGTAGAGACAGAGGCTCCCTGGGTCCTAGTTGAATGGATGAGTTTAGGATTCAGTGAGAGACTCTGCCTCTGTAAATCAAGTTCAAAGGCAATTGAGGAAGACAGTTAATGTCAACCTTCAGCTCCTATACTCATCATCTACAAATATGTGCCTGCAACACATACAAACATAAGTGAGCATTTCATAAACATTGTGAAGCAGGACCTGGAAAGGGTGTATATGAGCAACCACATTGTTCATGACTTGACTTCACAAGTCAGACACAGAGTGTTGAGGAGGGTGTTCTGACCTTAAGCTTAGCAAATTGAAAAGAGCCTGGCTTCTGTGGCAGGTTGGAGATCTCCACATCCAGCTGTGCTGTGCTAACAGTGTGGCTACTCCTCTTTCTCACTCTGGTCCAGTCAGAAGTGCTAGGGTCCTCGATCCTTGGGCATCATTCTGATGACTCCACGGTGTGACCTTCATAAGAATTACTTCCTTTTGATTCTTGGTTTAGCAAAATGCTACTACATACAAATTCCAGTTAAACTAGACACTGACTGGAATAGCTGATTTTGCAGGTAGGTGCTCAGGGATCATCATCACCCCTTGACAGTTTAGCCATAGAGGCTTTTCCCTCTCCTGTCCTTGGCTTGTTTGAGGTAGGCATAATGAGATTTTTTTTTTTCTTCTGATAATCTGCTCAAGGCTGAGCAATTCTGTTGGAGGAAAGGACAGAAATGGACTAAGAGGGGATACTAGGCATCTCTTTCCCTGCTTTTGTGAATGGCTTCAGAAAAAAATGAGATGGGAACTTAACATGGCAAGATGGTCTTGCCTCAGGAGTTGAGTTTCATTTTAGAAGTGACCTGGATCTTTTTATTTTAATCTCAGTAGGGGTTAAGTACTTGTTGAGTGGATTTGGATAGGAACTGGTCCTCGAACACTCCTTCACACTCATCCTTTTCCTTGGGGCTACCTTCTGGGGAATCTGCTCAGACACGCATCAGGTAGAATATTACTGTACATTTCCATTGAAGATTTTACTTGTAACTTCTCAATAAGAGTATTTTTAAGATAGGGAAGAGAAAAAAACATGATTGTGGCATGCTACATATTGCCAGTTGTATATGATCACTGTTCTAGTGAGTCCCAGCTGTCAATCTGCTGCAGCCTAAAGTCGCCTGAGAAGACAGATTGGCCTGAGAGCGTCTGTGAGGGATTGTCTTGATTGCTAATTAATATGAGAAGGCCCAGCCCACTGTAGACAGCACTATACCTAGGCAGGTAGTCATGGGCTATATAAGAAAAGATATCTAAGTATGAGCATGGAAGTGATCAGGCAAGTTCTCCATGGTTTCTGCTTAATGTTCCTGTTTGAGATGTTACTCTGATGTTTTTTCCCCTTTTGCTGTTTTAACTTTAATTTCTTATTAAAGATTTTCCATGCAGTATAGTTTGATCATATTCTTTCCTCTCTTCAAATTTCTTACAGATCTTCCTCACCTCCCTACCGCCCTCTCTGTTTCTCCTTCTCTCTCAAAGAAGGAAAACCAAAAACTAAAAATCAAAACAAATTTAAGAATAAAACCCAATAAGACAAAAAACTAAAACAAAACAAAAAGCAAACACACACACACACACACACACACACACACACACACACACACACACACACACTCCTCCCCCAATCCATAGAACCCATTTTGTAAAGGCCTGGACATGGGGTCTTCCCTGGAGTGTGGTTGATATACCCAGAGGTACATCGGAGGAAGCTCACTCTCCTTTTCTTAGCTAGTATCAACTAGTTTCTTGGTTAGGGGTGGGTCTTTGTGTCCACCTCTTGTTCTCCATGCTGGGAATTTATCTGATTTGAACTGTGTAGATCTTGTGCATGCTGTCCCAGTTTCTGAAAGTTCATATGTGTTACATATGTGCCCCGGCTTCTTTCAGCGATGTTCTGTGACCTGGAAGCTGAAAGAAAGCTCTCTTCCTCTAAGTTGCTTCCTGTCAGAGTGATTTATACCAGTAACAGGAACAGATGCAGCCACTACTCTCCCTATTCCTCCTCCTCCTTTCTTTCCACAAGATAAGTAGAACTCTTACAACAGTATATAACTTACAGAATTAGATATACATTCTGAAGTCCTTGGTTTTGTAAACACCCAGACTCTTGAAGATAGCGTTAGAAAGCTTCTTAGTGCATTTGAATTTATAATAATAATTTTCTAGAAAACTTGGTTTTTATAGATATAGCAATATAAACATGGTAAATTTCACATTAATGAAGTCTGAATTTATGAGATTATATTCTTTTGACTATTACACACGAAACATTTCATACCAGATTATGAGTTAGTTAAATATAAAATCTTCTAAGCAAACTTGGAATTTGCCACTCAACTTTTCATATGAGAAACTGAAATTCTGGGAGGGAACTAATTTGTCCAAATATAATTTCTAATTTGTGTCGTGCTATTTCAGTGTAAAGATAATAACACAAAGTAGAAATTGTCCTTTAGTAGACAGATGAAGGTAATTACAGTGATTCTAATAGATGCAGGCAAATATTCGATGAATTGACTAATTTAGTTCACATTACAGAAACTATTAAAGCTGGAACATTAAGTTATAAGTGAGTACTGTTTATTGAAAGTCATACAGCACAAATAAATTCGAAGTGGCATTTTCATAGGAAGCCATTTTTACTGACCCAAATTCATGATGCATGCTCAGAAGTGATACCTTCTATGTCCTTCCCTGGACTTTCTGTTTGCCTTCCTTCCCTCTTGTCCCTTAAAACCTGTTTTTTTCGCCCTGAGTACTTATCCCCTCTTCTTTGCAGGGTATAGACGGTAGTAACCCTAGTGGTAACAGACTAGATACTTAAAAGACTGAAAGCCTTCACTTTCTCAAAACATCTTGGTCCTGTTCTTGTCTTTAAGGCTTCTGTGCCTGGAGATACACAGCACTACAGAATATCAGTGGGCCAAGTCAGTACATCAGACTTCGCATCACTCAGTCTGTTTTCTGGCTACTTCCTACTTACAGGATTTCCTTCTGGTGGCCTCTCTTTAGGGACTCCTTCTCTGTGAGGTTGAGTAGCCCTAGATGCAGCTGGAGTACCCCGCCCGCTCAGCCTTTGCAACGATTCTCACTTCTTTCTTAGAATTGATAGTACTTTTCAGCAACCCTTGCAAATACTTTTTCTAAAAATGTTCTCAGCAAAACCAGCATCCTAATTAGCTCTTCTGAAGCAGATGGCCCTCATGCCACCTGTCCCCTCTCTCCTCCGAAATAAGACTTCCTCTTGACCAAACTCCCTTGATTTTATGATGGCATTTTCTAACCTTGGACAAATTATGCAGCGCACTTAAATCACAACTAATTACCACCTCTGTCAGCAGGTCTTGGTACCCAGAATGTAAGGTGGGAGAGACCTGAAAAAAACCACGGAAAAAAATCAGCTGTTGGGAAGGAGAAGCAATTAGTTGAAAAGGGCTGTCTTCTCTCCGGAAGGACTGGGAATCATGGAGACCATCCTAACCCATCCGCAGCCATGTGAGTGACCCAAAAGCTGTGTTCTGCCTGGCTGTCGATGAAACAGCACAGGCCCCAGTCTAGTGGGGCTATTTCTATGGTTCTGTGAAAGATACATGGAGACAGGAATACTTAGATCTCTGGAGGAGTTTGGGCCAAGGCAGACCACAGGGAAGGCTTTGTAGGACGGCAATAGGAGACCCTATGTTGTTATTTTAGACAATACCCAGTATCTGGTATGTGTTGTTGTTTCAAGTACCTTTAAAAAAATAACTTTTGAGTTGTTTTATTTGTATTTTTTCCCAGTGGTTCCAAAACACCTTTTCCTATTTTTAAATTTTTTAATTTAATTTTTAAAAAATTTATTTTATATACCAACCACAGTTACCCTTCTCTCTCTGCTACTTTTCTCTCTTTAATTATTTCCAAATGCTTAAAATATATAACATGATTTTTTAAGATTGATTTAAGTTAAACATAATTAACTCCTGCAGAGAAAACTTCCTTTTGTCTGCTTGTTTATCTATCTATTTTGAGACAGGGTCTCACGCTACCTTCCAGACAAATCTGGACTCTTAACAGTCTTCCTCTGCTTCTTGAGTGCTAGGATCACAGGTGTAAATTAACTTGCTTAGCTGTAATTTTTTTTTAAAGAAATATAACCTGAATTGGGGCTGGAAAGATTGCTCAGAAGATAAACTAGTCTTCTAGAGGACCTGGGTTCAATTCCTAGCACCCACAGGGCAGCTCAAAACCATTTTTAACTCCAGCTCCAGAGCATCCAGTGCCCTCTTCTGGCCTCTTTGGGAACTAGGCATGTATGTAGGGCACAGACATATGTGAAGGCAAAATACCCATATATGTAATTTTTAAAAAATATGAACATAACCCACATATCCTAAGTTCCAGCTACCTAGGGGCCCACAGTTAAGGGCTAAAGAGTACATTAGTAAACTTCTCAAAATTACTAGTGTTCTGATGGCAACTTTCTTGAACACACACACATATGGGGTGGGGGGGGGTTGTGAAGAAGGAGGGAGGGATAGATAGACTTAGGGCACTCTAGAAGTTAAAACTAAGTAAAACTATTTACCATATCCCCATAAATCTGCATTTATTCCTTGGTTTATCTCCTTCTTGGGAACTGCCCCTTCCTTTCATCCATGGGAGGTTCTTTTTAGATCACTACCCCTCCTCCACCCACAAAGTGAAGGTTTCCTCCACCCAGGCTACTCCTGTGTCTTTGATGACATGTCTAGCTCTTCACATAAGGAAGTAAGAACCTCGGATCAGCAACTGCATATTTTGGGTTTGATTGTCACCGAATGCCCTTGATGCCCAACACAGTGCCGAGTGAGCACCAAGAAGATTGTACTGAATTGATAAGAATACCAGTTCTGTGCCTCAGCTCCCTTATGCTGCCTTATATTGATTTTTTTGAGGGGGGTTCACAATATTGAGCTATTAAGAATGTGCTTTTAAGCAAGGACATTGCACCAGCAGGCTGCAACATCATGACCACCATGGCTATAATGGAAACACCTCTCTTAATGATGCTGAAAGGTTGACATCCATATATGTATATGCTTTGAAGGCCCAACCACTAACAAGTTAAGCCTCATGAACACAAACACCTAACTTAAAAACTAAAACATTGAGCGAATAGACCACCATCCACATATGTGGTCTCTCTTTATTCCAGGTGCCTGTCTTTGCCTCTGAGGTGAGTGTTCTCTTGAGTTAGGCATTCACCATCTTTGCTTTGACTTTATAGAGAAGAAGAAAGGGCAGACTGTGAGTGGGCTGCACCCTCGTGGGACTGTGAGTGAACATGCAGCTTATCTGTAAACCTTCGACTGCACTTACACAAAATAGCTTGCTGTTAATCCAGGTCATTCATTTCATGTACTCTGAGCATTCCTGCATCCAAGACTTCGTGTTCACTGCTGGGGATGCATCCACAAAATGATAACAGTTCCAAAGCTCATGATCTGGTGGAGGACACAGACAACCGAATTTGTCATTGCATGCAGAAGGGTGCCACAAAAGATTCTGGGGACTCGTGCAGGAGCTTCAGGGGAGACAAGAGAAATAACCAGACATTTAAGCTGATTTCTGAGGCAGGAACAAAAGCTTTCCTACAAAATTCACCATGACAGGAAGTGGTATTTTTTGAAATTCATTGGGCATGTAAATCCTGAGGTATGGGAGGGGGGGTGGAGAAGTGCATGGAAACCAAGAGAGGACTGTGATAGACAGTGTAGGCTGGGGATGATGATGCTCAAAAAGAGAACCTGGGTGTCATTTACCCAAATGTCTTCTGTGTCTGTGTGTGATACCCTGGCCTCAGGTATTGGGAGTTAATGGCTAATATATAAATCTGTATGCAGGGATACAGCTCAGTAAAGAACATGCCTTGTGTGCACAGGCCCTTGATTCATCTCAGAGCACCACAGCAAAGTGCTAACCTCTGCATTTAAGATTAAGACTCATGGACTCTTGAGAAATGGAACAGATATGTAGAGTGTCTGTTTACACACAAAGACCACAAAAATGATGACCACAATACACAGATGGCCAGGTTATCAATTATAGTTGCATTGCAGGCTTGTATACAATCCTGAAGAAATATTTGGCTGTACTCACTACAGTGTGGTCTAAGTTGGGCTGTCTTTACAATGTTTAGGTGCTTTCTTGACAAAGGCAAAAATAATCACACGTTAAATAACTGTCATTCCTGTGATTTCTAACCTCCTAAACAATGGCTAGAGAATTACTTTGTTCCAAACCTGTCTACTGCCAGCTCTCTTAAATAATATTCTTAAAGATAGTGCTGTCCAATAAAACTTTCTGCAGTGGTGACTTATGTTCTCACAAGCCATGGAGACTAGGAAATCAAGCAGTAACTGCAACCAGCACTGAAAGGAAGAGGGAGCACACGTGTGCTCACGTGTGCTGGGGGAAGCCTGTTTCTACAGGGAGGCAACTGCATCTCTGCTGATGGCGGTTGTGAGTTTGAGTCTCTTCTCTTACCTCCTGTAACATCCCAGTGATGTTCCTCCATCACCTGCGAGGCTGACTCTCCCTCATGCTGCTCTTGCTCTGTTGTGGGGACCACATTTTCCTCTTTAAAAACACGTTTTAAAGTTAGTATACAAGCTAATGATACATTATGACATTTTCATACGTATATATCATTGTACATAGGTCATATTCACTGTATCCCTCCCATAACCCTTCTCTGCCTCTCCTCATACCCTTCGTTGGTTCCCTTATGCCCCACAAAGAGTCCTTATGCTTTCATGTCATATATGACATATGTTATATATATGTATATATGTCATATATAAGAAAGCACATGGCATTCAACATTGTTTTTCTCCATTACCTCATGTTTTTCTTCCTCCCCCCTCCTGTCCCTTTCTGCACTCATAACTACCTGTCATCCCTTACCCTTCCCAGATTCCATCCAGGAAAGGAAACATGTGAGGTCTCCTACCAGGGCTCCCGACTGAGCTTTTGGATAAGGTAGTCGCTGTTTCCTCTGCCCCCGTATGAATCTAGCACAGCAAAGCCTGCATGAGTTGCTTAGCTCTTTCTGCTCACTCACCCTCTGGTGCTCCGCGTGCTGCAGCTGTCTTGTGCTCCCTGAGTGGTTTCCAGTGCTCTTCCAGCCATCCTCTCTCTGCCATATTCTTTGTTATTAGGAGTCTTCTCATTTACCATGTCATGTGGAGGCAACCCCTAGCCCCGGGCCTTACCAAGTCTCTCTCTGATCTTTTGTTCTAAGCCCACAGAGCCCATTGCTCACACACCCATCCCCAGACACTAGCCATGACCCTCACTCCTCTATGCTTGTTCACCATCAGTGTGGTGTCAATGCAAAACCATGCTTCTAATTTCAAAATGAAAAAGAGATGGCTCACTCTGGAGCCAAGTATGAGTGACCAAGGTCTAGGAACACAGATTCCAATTGTCCCAAATATCATGTTCCAATGTGGCAGTGTTTGCATGAATTTGTTGTAGTAACACAACAAAGAAAATTATAAACGAGAACACTAGAATGTATCTCTCCCCCTTAATTTATTTTCTTCAGGTATTTCTTACCAAGGTGGAAAATCTAACACAAAGGCTGCATTATGTCTACCTACCCTCAAATTTATATGTTGAAAATTGGATCCTCAGGACTTCAGAATATGCCATGCATTTAAAAATAGGGTCAGAAGTAGTTAAGTTGAAATGAAGTCATGAGAGTGGGACCTAATCTAATGTGGACTCCATCATAAGGAAGGGAATCTGGGCATTGTCAAGACACAGGACGCAGGTATTGAGGCTGCTGCCTGTAACTCAGGAGAAAGAATAGAAAATCTTTTCTTGCTGTCATCTTGAGCTTGGACTTTGAGCCTCCAGAATTGTGAGAAAATAACTTTCTCTATGGAAAACCTTTCTGGTAAAGTGTTTCCATAGTGTCCTAATTGGCCAATACAAATGGTCAGAGGTGGTTGGTACTATGTCCATCTTGTGTGCCCTGGATGGTACAGCTAAGGAGCCAGGCATCTTGGGACTATGTGTCAGGGGTTCTAGAAATGATGTACCCTTTGTGGGGTTGTCACTGTAGGCAGAATCTTTGCCCTTCTGCTTTGCAGCTGGTGATCTCTAGCAACATACAGATGTGAAGAGTTGTGTTCATTTCTGACCCACTGAGCTTCAGCTTCAGGGAGTGTTCAGTTGTTCTGATGAAGGCCTTTAAGCTTACTTTTATAAAAAATGACTCAGGTGCTTATATTAATTGCATGCTGCTTGGACTATGGCTCAGGGATATTGCTAGCTAGCTCTTTCATCTTAATTCAATCCATTTCCATTATTCTGTCCTGCTACGTGGCCCATGGCTCACCTGTTTGGTGACATGTTGGTTCTTGGGTGTCTGGATCGAGTCTCTTTGTCTGATTCTGCCCTCCTTCTCCTACCTATGCTCAGATTTTCTGCCTACTGCTATGGTACCTGATATAGGCCAAAACAGTTTCTTTATTTAAATAATGATATTCACAGCATACAGAAAGACATTCCCACATCAGCATTCTCTTAATGTGTCTGAGCTCAGAGTATCACAGAAGCCTGCAGAGATGGGATCTGACTTATATTCTCTGTGCATTCTTATGCAAACATCATAACTTTATATCATAGACCAAAATACCTTTTTAATAGGCATTCAGCATAGAAAACCAGTGCTGTTAACATAGAGGTGATTTCTAGCTTCTCATCTCCTATTTAAACACCTTCCCTACATACAGGCCCCTTAGATCCTTTCAAATATCTTTAAAAACAATGCACAGAGTCTATTTCTCACCCTCTTTCCTTGTTTTGATTCTGGGGAAAGACAGTTTATTCAGTCTTAGCATGCTCATGACATGTTGTTAAAGGCTGACATTTCACTCTGGGGCATTCAGCTGTCCAAAGCCTCCTATGTGAAGTTCTGAGGAAGACATTGAAGCTGCAGAGGTAAGGGAGACCTTCCTAATTGTAGAATCTGCTGACAGCATTCACCAGCTAGAGGGCTGCAGGCTGGTGCTGGTAGGACTCTTAACTACACATGCTTCAGCTTGGAGAGACTGCAGTGTGGAATCTGCTAATAGCATTCATCAGCTAGAGGCTGCCTCTTATCCACAGAGCCACAGGCTGGTCCACAGGGGTACGATACCACCATAGACCAGTCCTTGCTGTGACCAGGAAGGCTATCTGGACCACACTATGCTAACTGGCTTTTTTCTCCCTAGCCCATAATGTGGGTGGAGGCTGTGGGGACATCCTCTGCTGCAGGGTAGGGAACTGAGGGACCAGCCCACACAGAAAAGACAATAAAGGCATTCAAGTCCCCCCTCCCCCCACCTTGCCTTGTGTGTGTGTGTGTGTGTTTTTTTCTCTGCCCTGGTACTCCCTATGTATAGATCAGGCTGACCCAGAACTCAGAAATCTGTCTCTGCCACTCAAGTGCTGGGATTACAGGCGTGTGTCACTGCACTTGGCACTAAATATGTCTTGATTTATTTCATTCTGCTTGGTTTCTGTCGTCTGGAAATAAAGTTTATCAGTAGAGAGGTCTATGATAGCTGGGGTGAGGGGCAGGACTGGAAAATACTTGAGGGCCAAGGAATTTTCTAGCTCCCCATGGTTCATTTCTTTCTGTGGCTGGCTTAGGGGAAATTAAGCATCATTCTTAGGCTGTGTATCTCTGCCTCTCCAGCCATTGCTCCTGCCTATGAATTAAAGGCAGAAATACTACTTTACAAGCACTCAAATCTCTTCTATATGTTGTGGGACCACATATAGAAATTGCCACGCTGGGTTTCCTTTTTACATCTAGAAAAAACAGCCAATTGAAAGTACAGCAGAATAAACACAAGGGGGAGGGAGAGGAGGATGGGACAGTAACAGGAGCTGCTTCCGCCGAATTCTACCATATGAGACTAAAAGATGATTTTTATAATATAAAAATCAACGTAACTGTCGTTTTCTCTCTCGAGCTAATTCTAAGTTTCTAAACAACTTGGTGTTGCCAGCTAACTAGCCAGGTTTCTAGCTGCTATTTGATTATCCAGCCAATTCTTATGCATATGTTTGTTTATAAAAATTAAGTCAAAGAGAGCTTTATGTCTTCTGACCTTCCTTCCTTTGTAATGTATGGTTAGCATTTTTCCATATTATAGAGATGCCCAATAACATCGTGCTGACTGACTTGACCGTATTCCTTTGTAAGTACATACCATTAGCTATATCTCTATTTCTAATTATAACTGTACATAATATTAATTAAGTGCCTTTGTGGGAGAATCTTTTTATACATAGTGATTTCTAAATGGAGTAATATATTTAAACAACTGCATTAGTCTATGGTAAATTTAAACAATTAATAAAATTTGTCAAATTACCTCTAGGAATGATTATACTATTTGATTTTCAACTAGCATATGGAAATACGTAGTTTATCCAATGCTTGCCAACATTTGCTAGAAATTTTTTGTGCAAAAAACCTAGTTTTAGCATTTCTAAGTCATTTTTGCCAAGTTTTTTAATTTCTCTTGCTTTCGTATCTTAGCCTGTTAAGCAAAGATCTTTATACCCACAGATAGTGTATCTGCCACCCCTGTCAAAAAGGGCACTCTTTACAGCAAATAGAGACCATCACAGTAACCACAACTGGACACCCAGTGCAGAGACTAAGGGGATGATGGGGAGCCTAGATGCGACAGGTATATCTATACATACTCTCCCACATATGACTTGAACATTGTGAGGGAGGGGAAAGGAAGATGGTCCGAGCCAGAACACCAGGAAGTCTGCTGTGAAACAGTCTCTCCTAGAAATGTCTGCATAAACAATATGCAATATCGATGGACATGTTAATGTGGGAGGGAAAAAATTTCCCAGGTTCCCATCCCTAGAAAGAACCGCAGGCAGCTAATGACTGCTGGGAGAGAAGAACTGGCCTCTCCCAGGGATGAACTCCCTTCCTGGTTGCTCAATGCAGGGAGGTCAGCTTTTAAACCTTATAAACAAGCGACAAAACAAATGTAGCAAGCTGTATTTGTACACACACACACACACACACACACACACACATACACGTATGTATGCAGTAACAATAATCAAAGAAAAAGAGCCTGTCCACAGGAGAGTGGAGGCATGGGAGGGTTTGGAGGGAGGGAAGAAGTGAGGAAGTGATGTAATTCTCTTTCAACTAAAAACATGTTAAAAATAAACAAAATGTTATTTACCTGTTTAAAAAGAGAAACTCCTTTCTAGAGCTATTGTAACGTCAAATAAGATGATCTATGTATAATACTTAGCACTCTTCTTGCCACAGTTGACCTACAGTAACTATTTAGATTTTTAAGAGAGAAATGATCCTGAACACAGTCTTGTAGTCTGGGTATCGGAGTTCAGATTCTGTCTTCAGCACCTGATAGTCCCATGACTCTGGAGAAAGCCCCCTAGCCTTATCCCTTAGGGTGAAACCTAAGAAGTGCTAACACCTTCATAGATCTTGAATGTTCCGATGAGCCAAGTGAAGACTCTAGAAGAAAACCGGGCCCATAGTAAGCACTCAAGATGTGCTGTATTATTTCACTTTTGCTCAGCTCATATGAGAATATGTAATATGTTAAAAATTCTGTTTGACCTTTATATATTACTAGTAAATTTACATAGCTTTTGTTATTTTAATTTCTTTTCTTCAGTATACGTATGTGTAATCTGTGTATACGTATTCACATGTATGTGTTATGGGATCATATGTAGGCATGTGTGCATATGTATATGTAGAGGCTTGAGGTTGGTGTCAAGAACCCTGTTCTTTGAATCAGTCTCTCTCAGTCAAACCCAGAGCCCTCTCCTCCAAGGCTAGTCTCACTAGCCAGTGTGAGCTCTGGATCTCTTGCCCCTCTGCTTTCTGAGGCTGAAGTTACAGGTGGGCCACCATGCCTTCCTTGGCATATAAGTGAATTCATGGGATTCCCAGATCTGGTCCTCACACTTGTATGGCAAGTGTTCAAGCTGCTGAGACACTTGCTTCTTTTACAAGTTACCCACTCACATTCATTGATCATTCTTTAATTTTTGGATCATGTTCCTTTGGATTTGAGAAATATTTATGTATGGCATACATAAAATTAGGATTTTTTTTGTTTGTTAAACCAGGAGTATCTCTTTTCCTCTTGCTTTTGATATTCTAGTCTGCTAAAGAACTGAGGTGTTGACTCAATAGAAGAGCTGCAGAACTCCTGCATCTGCAGCTCTCCCTTCCCCTAAATTATGATTTAGTAAAGAAGATGAGTCATATGCAGATGGCCATATGACAGTAAGAGAGACGGGAATAAACACTAAATAGGTGTTATCGACAGCAGTGGGTCAATTGTTTACTCTGTAAGGAGCTTGCTTCCTTCCGCAGTTCCCATGAAATACTTCTGCATCTTGGAGTTGTTGAATAGAGTGCTTGTTATGAAAACCCTTGGGGTATGAAGGGCTGGATTGGAAGATGTTTTAAACCAGGATGCTGGTTAGGAGAGTGTAGCTGTAGTTCGGGATTGAAGAGGTGAGCAGATGATTTAGAATATAACTTGGAATCTTAAAACTATAAAAGATAATTGATTAATTGTGTGTGTGTGTGTGTGTGTGTGTGTGTGTGTGTGTGTGTGTGTGTGATCTCTCTATGTATGTGTATGTAATGTCTCTGTGTGCACAAGTAGATATGCATATGCCAAAGTGCAAGTGGGTATTAGAGGATGGCTCTCAGGAGTTGGTTCTCTTCTTCCACTGTGGGATCTGGGGATTGAATTTGGGTGAGCCAGGCTTGCAAGGTGAGTACTTTTACCCAGTAAGCCATCTCATTGTCCCTAACCTTGGAGTCTTCGTGACAAAGGAATCCCAAATGTAGTAATTAGTCTTCTGTCTTGATACAGGTGAGCGCATACTCGCACTGCACAGTAGATGTCTTTCCATTGCTGTACAGCAACACTATATCCATCCCTCAGCTAGAAATTATCTGCGTTTCACTTACTTGATTTCCCTCCATGGGATGCAAGTTCCTTGAACATGGGCATTTTCCTGAATCTTTTCACTTCACCACTGAACAACAGTGTCTATTTCATGGTGTTCAGAAATGACTGGTGAAAACATAGGGAACTTTTACCAGAACACTAATTTGGCACAGAGAGGTGGTATAGTTTATAGACACAATGTAGGGAGCTGGCAGAGAGAAGAGTGGATGGAAAGACAGGAAATTCGTGAGAGATGAGACTGTGGAGAAAATGAGGTGCATTGGAAGTGAGAAGAGGGAACCAAGAGCAAGAGGGAAGTGCGTCTTGGCAAACAAGCAGGCTTCTGGGAGATGGAAGGGATTCTCAGAGATATTTTAAGTAGAGCTAAGAAAGCCATAGGTATTCACACTCTATCACTATAATCTTACCACTACAAAATAAAACCACCTATTAAAAGTGAGGTGGCTTATTTGGAATTAGGCTAAGGAGATAGAGGGGGTGCCTGCTATGGGCAGTGCCACCCACAAAGAGTAAGCCAAGAGCTGAGTGCAAGGTTATAGCAAAAGAGAGGAGCCTGCTGGGATTTATAGCTTGCCTTTGACTTTTATATTGAAAAACTCTCACAGCCATCTTATCATTCTACTCTGTTTTCAGGATGCAGTGGCTTCTGGGAAAGATTTTGGAAGAGATTGTTACTTAAATGTAGCAGGGCTGCAATCTAGAATGCTCAGTGAATGAATTGAGTATGGGCAAATAGACCCCAGGAGTGTTCTGCATTTGACACATATCATGGGTGAGGAGATGGGGACCACCTCCTCAGAGCTGGGAGAGGTAGAGTCAAGAGTCAGGAATGATGGACATATGTGGTGCTTTAGGCTACTTAGAAAGGAATATTCTGTAGCTCCCCCAGGTCTCTGCAGATTCCCATGAAGGATCAGGACCTTTGTAGAGAAACTTAGAGGTTAAGAAGGTCAAGAGTTTGTCACAGGGTTGTTGGAAACTGTCAAGATGACATCATAGAGTAAAGGCTGCAGTGGAATCCAGAGGAAACTCATGAACAGATGGCCTGCACAATCTTTATTGATGAAGAAAGACTGGCCCAGAGTAGAGCATCACCAGGAG
Source organism: Phyllotis vaccarum (assembly GCA_033318265.1). Lineage (NCBI taxonomy): Eukaryota > Metazoa > Chordata > Mammalia > Rodentia > Cricetidae > Phyllotis > Phyllotis vaccarum. The sequence goes on from JARWLC010000012.1 coordinate 78,492,335, forward strand.
GAGAAGCCACTGTCACTGAATGTAGTTAGGAAGAAAATGGAGCCAGAAACTCAATGCTTCATTCAGAAGAACTTTGAGACCAGAGAGCGTCAGCATGGACAGTCAAGTCTGACTGTGTTTGAAGCTTGGGAAACTCAACCAGCCTCCCGAGCCCTAATTTCTTAATTGGAAAATGGGGAAAACCCACTCAAAGGCTAGAATGAGAATTCTCTGACACAATGTATAAAGTTGGTTTGCATAGGATAGATGTTCAATAATGATGTTTCCCAGTATAGGACTCGAACAGAATGATGGTTCTAAAGACCTGAGAATGGAAAACTGTCAGTTCCTAAGTGATCTGGTAGCTTCTCTAAATGGACATGTCTGTAAGCACAGACAGAAAAAATTAGAGAGTGCGTGGACCTTGTGTCATCATTTACAGGGTTTGGAGGCAGGATAGGGTGGCACACTAGCAAAAGGATAGTGTATTTCATAAGATCTTGGAAACACTGGAGGAACATGGACTCAGTGTAGATGGAGTGTATCTCTCAGCAGTCAACAACTGCAGCAGGTAGCAGAAACAGGGTTCTGAATTCCTAATATCTGGGAAGATGTAAACCCCTTCTTCCACCTAAAGCCAAGGACCCATGCTATCTTGGAGAAGCCATGAGAAGAAGTTAGTAAAGTGCTTTGTAGCTTAAGCCTGTGCCATGTTGGAAAGGAGCTCTAAGGGACACCAGCGTCCTTGTTAGACATGAATGCAAGCACAAAGGGGCTTATGTTAGCAAGTTTATGAGTTTGTTGGCAACGACTTTGATCTGAATTGAGTTTTCTTAATAAACTTTATTTTTGGCAACTTTAGGAAAATTGAGCTGAAGGGATAGCACTTCCTCATCTGATACCTATTCCTGTGCATATGCACATATAACTTCCCTAGTTAAGCATGCCCCATCAGAGCTATGCTTTAATACGATTGACAAACCACATTGACTCCATTGTGACTTCGTGAAGTCCATAGTAGACCAGCTCCCTCTTGATATCATACACTCTAGGTATTTGGAGAAGTGAGTATTGACATCTGTCCACTGTGACCGTCTCATATGGAATGTTGTCCCTGCCCTGAGACTCATTTGTCCTCTACACATTGATTCTTCCTCGCCAGCAACCACTGGACTTTTACTTTCTGCAAGGACTTTCTTGTTTTAGAGTGTGATATAAGTGGAATTACATGGTTTGCAGAAGCCTTGCTATTCTCCAGAAGACTATGGAGTCTAGAGAGGACTGTGACTTCAGCAGCACAGGGAGGCGGACATTGTACCATTCCCACCCCCCGACAGGAGTTCAGTGAGGCTCTGAGATGTTCTGAGTGCTTGGTTGACAATCTGAAACAACTCAAGATGGAAGGGCCTGACCAAGATTTTTGGACCACTTTCCTCGTGGCCTTGCATGCATGGGAGGAAGAGGCTATGGTGACAGTATTTCACCCTGTCCTGCATTTGTAAGACTTCTCTCTGTGGCTTTGTATAATTTCCTCATTCTTTAAGGGAAATGGATTCAGAATCCAAATTTGCTTTTGCTGCTGTTGCAGCTTGGGATCTGGCTTCTCATTTGTTCCAAGCCTCAGTTGAAATACGGCTCTATTCTTTCTGCCAAATCAGTCCTTAAAGGTACACTCTTGCCTCATTAGTTTCTCACATGTTCCCAAAGCCGTCTCCTCACTGTCCTCCCCTCTTGGGTCGGCAATGGACTCTCATCTCAGCCCTGGTATGCTGCCTTTCTGGGAAGGAGATGCTTTCTACCTTGTTTTGCCCCATGCCTCCTGTACCTAGATATCACCCCAACCACCTCCCATTTGGCTAGAGCTTTTCATAACTATGCTCTCTAAAGGGGAAGACAAGACCTGTATGGCAGAGGACAGTGAATGTGGTCTCTGAGGCTCAGAGATCCTTTTCGGGTCCTGTCATCCCTGGATGACCAGGGATTTCAGCAAGAAAGAAGCAGACGTTTGCCTTCAGTTTCTGCATCTTTCCCCAGAGCGATCCTCCTGCTTCAGAGGCTGTCACTCAGTGCCCTGGAGGAGGTTAGAGCAGAACACAAATGATAAAGGTCCTTGTGCCCTTCACCTGGCAGAGAAGCCATGGAAACAATGGCAATCAAGGGAAAGAGTTGGAGGGAAGGGTTCACTACCTCCCTGGATGGATGAACTGGTTCTCTGTGCATTCCCAAATATGGGGAAAAGCCCTTCTATTAACTGAGCTGGAAATTTTCTTGTCTGGTGTTTAAGGAGATGTCTGTATTGGATTTAAGTTGATACAAAGTGCTGTATCTGTGGACTGCTCTAAACTTCTGTTATATTTGAACAGAAGACCCTCCAGGGCCCAGGTCAGTTTCATTCACAGTTACATCCTGTTCCAGCTTTATTTTTCCATTCAGCTGAACAGCATGCAGTTCCAAGCAGAACTGCTTTCCTATCTTAGTAGAGAAACCTTTGCTTGGGGGCACTCCGGAAAGAAGATACTGTTGAACAGAGCATTTGTGCTCAGGCTACTGCTCTTTGAGCTGTGTGGCCTTGCTGCTGTCTGTGTAGACAAAGACCAAAAATGCATGCATGTACACAGGGCTGATGTGAGAGCTCTGCTCTGTGTGGGGTGGGTCTTACTAACACATGCCCTCTCTAGGTGAGTTCAGGTGCAGAAAACTGAAAGCTGGACCCCAGGATGGGAAGGAGTCAAGAAGTACAGGGCACCAGAGGAAGGGCAGAGTAGGGTGTGTGTGTGCATGTGTGTGCGTGCGTGTGTGTGTGTGTGTGTGTGTGTGTGTGTGTGTGTGTGTGTGTGTGTGTGTGTGTGTGGTGTGTGTGTGCGTGTGCACATGCTCAAGCACGGTGAGGGGGAAGGGAGAAATGGGGATCGATAACTTGCATGATGAGACAGAAGATTGAGGGGATCCTTTTCTGTGGAACCCAGGATAACTGAATGTAAAAAGCCAGGAATTATGTGAGTTCCTAATTGTTCCAAATGAGACAGACTCGTGATGAAGGTGTAGATGACTCTCTGTGTCTCATTTGCATGGGCATCTTCATACCTGCACCTTAAATCTCCATTATCTGAATCCATCTTCTAATCTTTCTGTTTGGAGATGCAGCACAGTCCCAAGGGCCTCCCTGCCTCAGTTTTTCTGCTAATTTTAGATCTTGCTCTGTGACTCAGTTGGACTACTGTGTCTTCTCACCTTATTCTAACTGTTAAGCAAAATAAACTAGGTAGTTTCTCAAATATGCTTCTTTAAGTTCTGGCTTCTGGGAAGTCCAAGAGCAAGATTCTACTAGACTTGGTGTCTAGTGGAGAGCTGCTTTCTGGTCATAGGTGACACTTTCTTGATGTATCCTCATGTGGTGGAAGGGCTGACTAGTATTCTGTGTTCTCCTTTCTAAGAACACCAATTGACTCACCATCTATTCAAATCTCCAAGTCCTATCCCCTAATCACCATAGGCATTAAGATCTTTTATAAAAGTCCGGGACATGGAAGCTACACCATGAAATCTCAACAACATTGATGTTTAAATAAGACCGGAACTGTTTCAACAGTTGATGGAACTTCCGAAGACAGATATCTCACAGGGACCCACTACTAGTTGGAAAGCTACAGGCAACTAACAGCTGCTGAGAGAAGGTAATTAGACCTCTGATTGGTTATCCAACACCAAGTGGTCAGCTCTAGAAACATATGCATGCAGGCAACCGTGCATGGACTCAGCAGGTCGTATTTAGATATCTAGTCATTATATGTGCATGTAGCAATAATAGCTAAAGAAGAGGAGGTAAGGATTTGGAAGTAGGGTCAGACATGGAGAGGGAAGAGGGAGGAAGTCAGGGGGAAACTGTGTAATTATATTTCAATTACGTTTACAAACTTATAGTAATTAATATTTGCCTATACAAAGGACAAAATAAATGTGATACAAGTGACTAGGGCACTTTCTTTTTCCCTCTCGCGCCCACATCCCCCATAAGAACTGACTGATGAAGGCTTCCTTATGCTTGCCTTCTTACATGATGTATCCAGCTGCCATCTCTGTCACATGCCTGCTTCTTAATGGTGGGGATTACGTCTTCTTGGTCTTTAAAAAAAAATCCAGCTAGCAAATGTCAGAACTTGACATTGAACTCAGTCCTTGACTCTTTGCTCATGCTTTATCCTATCTCTTGGTAGACTTTTTCCAAGAAGGCATTTTCCTGAGGACCTTTAAAACCAGTAAGTTTAGGCATGTCTACTTGCTGACAACTGCCTATACCTCAGGGGAAGAAACAGTTCCTGTTGCTTTCAAGGTTGCTCACTAATTTCCTAGTTGAAAGTAAAATACATAGTGAGTTATGAGTTCTTTCTCCCTGAAGAAAAGTAAGCTTGAAACATTTATGGTTAAATACATCCTTAAGATCCATTCCCAGGTGCAAACCATGTCAAAATATTGTAGATATGAGTACCAAAAAGGCTCAGAGGTTCAGAATAGAATACACATGAATCTCAGAAACAAAATTCTGGAAACTTTGCTCATAAAATTAAGCATAAAAGAAAGAGTGAAGAATCTATTCACTGGATGTGACCAGGGGTTGCTAATATGGGTGGTGTCCCCAACCCTTGACATGCCACTATAAAGTTCATGCTTATAATAACTGAGTTACCAAACAAACAACCCCCCCAACTACAACAACAAAAACCTTATGTGGTTTTAAGTAAGTTTACAGTTTTGTGTTGAACTCCATTTCCAGCTACCCTTAGCTCACTGTAGCCCACAGGCTCCAGGTTGGACACCTCCCAAGGGTACAGAATGAAAACCAGAGTGAAGAATTCCTACATTTATATGTTATGGGCCTTTCTCAACTCCATCCTTTGCCTGTAGATGAGTTATAGCTTTTTATTGTTTTTTAAGATGTGGGTCTATGTACTTTATTAAACGTGTTTATTTTCTGTGTCTTGTCTTTATATATGTCTAAGTACCACATTCATGCAATACTTGTGGAAGCCAGAGAGGGCATCAGATTCCCTGGGAATGAAGTTACCGACAGTTTTCAGTCTCCATGTAGGTGCTGGGAACCGGACCAAGCCATTTTGCAAGAGTACCAATGCTCTTAACTGCTGGGCCCTCTCTCAAGTCCCCCTTTTATTAGATTTTAAAAAAACTTTTGTGTGAAATTTTGAGAAATGGGATGGTGTTTGTATTGTTTGCCATGTAATGCCGTTCTTGGAACATTTCTGAGTGTGTGTTAAATAAGTACTGGGAAAACCAGAGTGTATCCAACCAAGAGCAGGGGTCTGAGACCGACTCCAAGGCAGCTGGCCCACTACCCCCAGCATCAGTGTATAAAAGGAGGGGACATAGCCACCAATGTCACCTAAGGAAGGAGGAAAGAGGCTCAGTGGAAGAAGGCCTGACCAACAACTTCAGGGTGAAGGATAAATAACTGGTAGGAATCCAGAAAGCGACTACCTCAGAAAAGAAGATTTGAAAAGCCACTTGGAGAAAAGGGTGAAGGAGGTGAATTTTCTTTTGATAGACCGATTATTGAATGGCCTATCAGAGGCCAAGGTGATCTTGGAAGGGGTCGAGGAGGCCATGGACGTAGAATGAGCTGAGGCCATGGACTTGGTTCTCGTGGCAGATGTGAATTGATTGGCATAGTTGGAGCCATAGATCTTGCCTGAAGGGCGAGGACGAACGCGGAGGTAGCGGGTCTCACAACTGGGGAACTGTCAATCAAATGTGATGGAGGAAATACACGAGGACAAAGAGCACCGAGCGGCAGACACAGAAGTAAGAACCAAAGGAGATGACCTGAGATGAATGAGAAGCTGTTCAAAATAGAGACCAAGCAAAAGGAGAATTTAATATCCAAAAGCCAAATGACAGTGCTGGTGGGCAATGGAAAAAAGGGATTTCTTCTGCTTTAGTCAGGTGTGAAGAGGCTCATGCTGAAGATTCGGTTATGGACCATCATTTCCAGAAGCCAGCAAATGGTATTTAGCGTCTCAACTAGAGATCAAGTTTGGAGACCTAGACTGCCCAGCATATGGTGGCAGGGGAGGACGTGGTGGGGATGTGATGGACATCCCAGTCATAGCAGCAGGACTGATAAAGTCAAGTGCTTCTGCTTCAGATGTAGATGACCCAGAGGCATTCCCAGCTCTGACCTAACTGAATGCCATAATACAACACTGGCTACTTTGTGGATCCTCCTGTTCAAAGGTTTGCTTAAGGATCCCAAACTACTAAGATAGAAGGAGGAGGAGGAGGAGGAGGAGGAGGAGGAAGAGGAAGAGGAGGAGAGATGATGATTGTCATAAATACCATTCACACCAAAAGTCTGAATTTCTGTTTTGAAAATGAACTTCTCTGGCTACACAGAAGTAACAAATATGTTAGTCAGTTTGGTAGCAGGGATGTTTCTATAATTTTCAGAGATTATGTATTCTTCATGAATAATTTTGTATTGCTACTTGCAAATATGCATTTCCAAACTTGCAATATAGGTGCGAATATAGGTGTACCATTTATTTGGAAAGAAGACTAAATTTATGTTAGACTGTACGGTTTACATTAGATGATGAAAGATAGTACCTGAATACATATTTCACTATAACTCTTCTATATAAACAATTCCAGTGTATGCGTCCAATGTGTATGTATATATCTCCAAAGTAAGGTTGTTACAGTTATTTATAATTCAAGTGGACTTTTACAAAGAGAAAAAAAAAATCACATTTAAATGAGCTGCTGGTAGGGGACCAGGTGTGTTGGCATTTGAAGAAACCTCCAAATCTGTCCCCTTGTCCATTCATCAGCCTGCTGATCACGTGTGGAACAGCTTCTTAACCATCTCCATAATCAGCACAGCTCATTTGCTGTGATGCAAAGCCTTGGAGACCTTTATCCAATTTTAAGAGCCCTCTTGATCTGGTTGTAGGAATTTGGAGAAGATAATGGTATAATGTGAGGGTGCCAGCAGCACCGTACTCCAGAAGTCCCGTGATTGTATATGATCAGGACAAGCAGATGACTGGTTAACTGGAAAAGCTGCTTACAATAAGGAAATATAAAACATGATTCACCAGCTGTCTGTCTAGATGTCTAGATGTCTAGAAAACAATACAGCTGTCTAGATGTATTGTTTTAATGTAAAATGCATTCAGATGCATTATATTTACTTAGCAAAACCTTTGAGCAAAACCCATCATGTTGGAACAGCAATGGGCAGAAGAAAGGTCAGTTTCTGCTGCTCTGGCCAGGAAAGCCATGTAGGGCTACAAGTTTGGGAAAACTGACAATCTGGCTTTGTGTGGAGCTGATACAGAGTTCTCAGGAGGGAGACAGCAGACTCCCTTTGCTAGCTTCCTGCAGGCATCTGCATCAAGCTGCCATGGTACCTTGGCGGATTTCTCTGAACCTAGCGGGAGTAATGTGCAGCCCCGGTAGGCTGTCTTCAGCAGCTCAGGTGTTTTTTGTATAACCCCAGGGACCTGAGCCTGCAGTGGTGGTCAGGAGGAGTCTTCCAGATGCTGGCATGGTGAACTTGAAGGCCTTGGCCTCCTCCTCATATCTCAGCTGTAAATCTCAGTAGAGCCCTAAGAGGCCATTTGATGTTTTAGAGAAACTGCTTAGGTACAGCTGGAAGGCGGCACATGCTGAGCGGGTTTCTTGTGTAACTCTTGTTTAGAACATGATCTAAAAAGCAAAGAACAACAAAACAAACAAAAATAACCCAGGCAGGATTACAAGCACCATTTACAGTAATGTTTGCTTAATGAGGAGCCAGGATTTTTCTTATTTTAGTCTCTAAGATAATCTGTGTAGTAAGTGGGTAAGTGGGGATCCATTTTTTTTTTTTTTTTTTTTTGGACTCCAGGTTTGAAGAACAAAAAATTCTTTAATAATCATGTAGTTGGAAACAACAGAGCTGGGCATAGCCTAGGTATGTCTGACTTCCGAGCCAGCCATCTTCCCGCACCTGTACAGTGCCCTGGAGAAACTTTACATGTGAGCACCACTCTCTAGGATTCATCTTGCTTTCCTTTGTCATCTCACATGAGTTCTTGGTGCTCCTGGAGGTGGAGCAGGCATAAATAGACCCAATGGTGGACATGAAAATGAGGCTCTGGGAGGAAGGACCCAGCGTTGCTGCTCAGCCAGTGCTGTGACTGAGTGGATCTCCTGCAATCTATGCGCTAGAGACTTGCATCCTGCGGGTCAGCACTAGGCTGTGGGGTCCCATGAGAGGAGACTAGATCTACAGTACTTTGTTCTCATGACTGGATTCATGTTCTGATAATGGAGTGCTTGGTTTACTTATGAGACAAGGTCTCCTGAGCACAGGCTGGCCTCAGATTCACTACATAGCGGAAGATGACTTTGAATGTTTGATCCTCCTGACTCAACCTCCCAGGCGGAGGGTTTCAGGCATGCACTATCACACTGTGTGTATGCAGTGACAGGACAAAGTCCAGGGCATTGTACCTGCTCTGAAGCACTCTACCTACTAAGCTACACCCACAGCCTCTGGAAGAGGGTTTGTTATCGGGAGGAGATACAGCATGAAGGCCCTTGATAGATATAGCTAGCCCTCTAGACTTCATGGCCAGATGAATCTCTGTTCTTCATAAATTCTCCAGTGCCCTGTAATAGCAGCAGGAACTGTACCTGGACACCTGGTTTAGAGCTAACTCGAGCCTTAATAAAGGATGGAAGTTTGCAGACTCACACTGATTTCTTCTTCCATTCTACTAGACTTCATATATCAGGCTCCCATATGGAGCTAGAGGATGGATGAAGAAGAATGTGTTCTCAGAGGAGCTTTGATGCACTGGAAAAATCCCAGACCAGATGGGGAGAAAGGAGCCCCATGCTGTGGGTTTTTTTGTTTGTTTGTTTGTTTGTTTGTTTGTTTTAAACAGTGGTGATGTTAAGGTAACTATTGGGTAACTAGTTACTAAATATGAAGCCATGGGTTGAATATAACTCCAGCATGGAATCCATAGCTAGACACAGAGAGACTGAACCAGAAAAGGCCTGCCTGGTTGTGGCATAGTTTGCCATCTAGTGTTCTCCCAGGTTCCTGTGCTCTTTGACTATCACAGGAGCCTCATCATTAAGCTTTATAGTTTTTCTCCTTGACAGCACTCTCCAGTTTATGAAGGACATTGCTGTATGATATTATTGGTCTTCTCTACTAGACATGAAGAAAAACGAGTCAGGGGCAGGGCATTGTATAAATAATTTGTAGAACACCCCAGTGGCTCTTTTAAGACACCAGGGTGGTAGGTGTCAGGACACACACTCAAGCACAGCCCATTGGCTGTAAAGCCCATGTTCTCTATTTTACTGTCCTCAATGATTTTTAGAACCATCTGTTCTGCTGTCTATCTCCTCAGGGCTTTAAAGTTCTTAAGCCTCTGCGATGCTTCTCACAATATGCGTCAAGAAAATTCTGGCCGCAGAAATGCTTGAAGTCCAGTGGAGATCGCTGGGGAGAGATGAGTTGGAAGAGCATTGGGAACCTTTCTAACAGGGCTCCTCAGATCTCATCCAGTTGAAATTGCTCTGCTTTGCCCTGGGCTGACTCCTACGTTGGTTTCTTTGTCTTATCAATTTAGTGTATCATTTGCCTGGGCGCACAGGTGCTTGGTACAAAGGGGTGGTCACTGCTCTGGCAAAGTTGCTCTGCCATTGCTGAAATCAAGAACACCATGAAAACTATATCACCTTACCACTTCTTCACAGGAAAACTAGCCAAAGAGAAAGATATTGAGAATGCTAAGCATGAATCCATAGCTCTCTCACAAATTCTATCCTATACACAACTCTAAAGATAGAAAATACTCTGAGAGTCCTATTTCATAGCAGACTGTGATGCATTGGTTAGAAGTAAGAGGAACTCTTCTATCATGCTTTGCATCATAAGGATGTATGCATTTCCTTATGAGATCTGCAGGAGGTTGTGGTTTGTTAGCTCATGGGATCAGGGATGCTGTCATAAAAACATTGCTTTCTTCCCGGTCTTTCTTTTCTGCTACATCTCTGTGTGGCAATTTCCAAGCATCCAACTACCACTAAAAGATCAAAATAAAATGTTCAGGATGGAGAGAGTGGTATCCCTCCCCTCTCTCCCCTTTTTAAAAGATAAGCCTCTCTTGAATCCCCCTCTTCACAGGAACTTGACCGCAAAGAAAGTCAGAAAAGAGTTAATGCCGCACGGGTAGCCTCTGTGGTAGAGAACATAACTGAAGGAGAAAGAGATGGAGATGTCCACTAGATTATCAGCCCTTATTACCCGACCTATGTAGAGATAGGTCCATTTTGAGAAACTGAGTTGTTTTCAAGGTCATAGAGCTAAGAGGAGCTAGAACTAGAATATAGGATCTTTTTCAGTTGGGTATCCAACTGGGCAAATGCAGGAATATAGAGAAAGCCATCTATAAACAACTCCTTCCCAATGGCTCCACAGTTAGCCAATGTTCTGATGTTTGGCTGATTCCTGCAGCTGTAATGTGTGGCCTGACTCATGATGGGGCAAAGTGGCCTTGGTGGTTTTCTTTGGTTTCTTAAGATCTCAGGTTAGTTTGCTCTCATACAGCAACTACAGAAAATGCTGATGTTTCTCGTGTATCAAAATTCATCTCTTGTAAAATGTTAGGCTTGTTTTGATTTTTTTGTCAAAGCACAAAGGAAAATTACTCTTGCCTCTATTTTCCTTTAGGTGAGCTATTTTAGAAAGCCCCGAAAAGTAATGTAGAGAAAGATTGCAACCCAGATCAATATCCACCTCCTGGACTGAGAGTTGGGGATTCTTTGTTTATGTGCCAGGCAAGCTGTTGAGTGTGTGTTGTGGGATATTTCTACACTGTATAAAATGCATTGCTGTGATTGGTTTACTAAAAAGCTGAATGGTCAATAGCTAGTCAGGAGGCATAGGTGGGACTTCCAAGCAGAGAGAGAGAGGGAGAGGGAGAGAGAAAGGGGGATGGGGAGGGGAGAGGGATGGGGAGGGAGAGGAACTGGGGGAGAAAGAGAAGGAGAGAGCAGGAGATGAATCTAAGCATTCATGAGACACCCATGAGACATGGACAGAGTCAGACATGCAGAATGAAAAGCAAAAAGCCATATGCTAAAATGTAGATTAATATAAACGGGCTAATTTAAGTTATAAGAGCTGCGGGACAAGCCTAAGCTAAGATTGCGCTCTCATAATTAATAATTAATAATAAGTCTTTGTGTCATTATTTGGGAGCTGGCTGGCAGGACAGAGACTCATGTGCACTCAGCACTCACACCTGCAGTCACATGGATGCAGCTGGCATCAAGCAGCAACAAAAGAGGATGTCCTTGATTCACATCCCCTGTGTTAAGCACCAAAAAAGTCAGCTGCCACTAAAGGCTTCCTTGAAGAACTTCCCAGAGCTGTGATTTAGAAATATTGTGTCATACAAAGTCCAACATAGGAATCCTATCACATAACAATAATTTCAATAATTACATTATTATCCTAGGCGAGTGTCTGTAGATGGTGTTTGGAAAAACCCCATATCATATGTTAATTGTGCTACCAAAGCAAGTAGGTTAAAAGAACCCAGGAGCTCAATTCTTTGCAAAGAGCAGGCTCATTTTGTAAAACCTTTTGTAATGCTAGTAAGATTTAACCTGTTTGTCCCATGGATGATACTATGTTGTAATTCCCAAGTGGGCCATTCTGTGGCTCCAGAGTATGGATGGGTAGGACATATTAGGCATGGGCTTTCTTGTACATTAGAGAACAGTGGACTAAAGTGTATCAGGAGCTACGTTAGTGACTTCTGACATGATGGAAGGAAGCAAAAACAAAGTCTGGTAGGAAATTAATGCTGGTGTAATAGAGGAAGACACACTTGAATATATGAATTTTAAACACTGTGCATATGGAGATTGTGAGCTGATGGTCACAGAATACAGAGTTCCTGTGTGGGCAGACATCATGTATTCCTGGGCTTGTCATCATTGCATCTCACTGTAAGGGAGAAAAAAAAAATGTCCTACTTGGGTGTATCAGTCTCTGTCTTTAGTTTTTATATTTTTGATTATTTTTTCTTAATTTAAAATGTATGTATATGTGTGAGTCTGGGTGTGGGTATGTGCATATGAGGCAGGTGCCCACAGAGGCTAGAAGAAGGTACTGGATTTCATGGCGCAGACGTTATATGTGGTTGTGAGCCACTTGATGTGGATGCTGGGACTGGAAATAGAGACCTCTAGGTGAGTGGTTTGTGCGGTCTCTCTGGCCTGACTCTTTACAAGTTTATAAACATAATTAGTTCCCAAAGGCAGTTTTGTGCATGTCTCTGAAAGCTTTCTCTTGTGCTGCTCTGCTAGGTGGAACTTGAACGGTTTCTCAGACTTTCTTGCAAGGCATATGTCTAAAGTAGACATGTTCAGGGGAAGATGGGTATGTTACTATTGTGTATCATCACTTTTTATCTTTGGATTTGCTGGCATCTAAAGATCTTATTCCTTTGAGATCACGGAAAACCACACATCTGCCCATTCAAGTAGCCCCTTTTCAGACCACTGGGCTGCTATTCATGCTAAGCTTGTTGTCTGGAATCCTCTCCATCCCAGCCTCCATTGTCATTCGAGAAAGTGCTTTTGGCTCAAAATATCAGAAAATAAGTAAATCTAGTTTAAATAAAATGTAGAAAATTTACTGGAAAGAAAAGCAGAGGAATTCAAGGAGCATAAAGGTGGAAATATAACTGAGTATCAGTATAGGACCCGCAAGGAAGGAGGAATCTAGGCTGCACTTCTGGTCTCCACTCCTCATTTCATCTCTGCTCTTCTCTGTGGGCTCACTATATGATCTGCCTCTGCTTCCTGTTCACATGATAGGAGACACAGACACTCCACACGCCCCAGGTTGAGACTTAGAAAGTCCAAGGCTCTCTTTCTGGGTTCTAACCCCCAGATTCCAAAGAATTGGCTCTCTGGTCCTTGTGTCAACAGCCCATTCCTGAGCTAGTCAACCTTGTACAGGAGCCCGGGAGCCTACTGATTCTAGAGAGCAGTAGTCCCCAAGTCAGTGGATGTCTGCTAGACCTCTCCATGCCTGTAAAATAAATCCCTCCGTCCTTTCTTCCTTCAGAAAATGTCTCAGGCAGAAGAGATTAGCTCAGTGCTAGGTCATGTAGAGGTGCAAGAAAACCAGTTATACAAACAACTCTTTCCTATTCTTTGCAACCCAGCTCAGGAATTACTCATATTAAATGGGAAGTTACCCCTGATGGAGAGCTGCCCCTGACTTTCTCCCTGTCCAAGTCTTAGAATGTACTAGTTGTTACCTTTTCTTTCTTTATTCTCCACTGACTATGTACCTCCTTCTACCTGTAGTAACCATGTTTTTCCTACTTTGTTCTGTGATTCTGTTTCAGTAGCCGAGAAATCTCAGTATAGAGGAGATGTACTCTGTGGCCTAGAAATCTCAGTATAGAGGAGAGGTACTCTGAACACATCTGAGGCAGGTGCTCTTTGAATGTGATTGAGAAAGCTGATGCTCAGGAAGGCATGGGTTTGGACATCTTGGGTTCTCAGGGTATAATACAGGTAAAGGGGTCATGGACCCACCCAGTGTGTTGCTATGTATGGCTTGGCATCTCTTGGGATGATGGGTACGTGGGTACATGGTCTGTGTTTCAGGTGTTGGAGGCATCATCTACTGCCTATGTGGATAGTAATTAGAGCTCTAATAGACCAATAGGGGTAGTGTTTCCTTTTTTTTTATTACACAAAGGACAGGTCAGACCATCAGCATGATGGCTTCCTTGAAACCCTTAAGTTTTCTTGCTTAAAGGGAAAAGGAGGACGGCACTACGTCCTTTCTGACTTCTCCATTCTTCACAGTTTCCCTATCTTATCTACCTTCTATCTGTGACAAACAAGCTCCAGGTGATAGAATCAAGACTCTTGGTTTATTGAAGAAAAATAAATAAAATCAAATTTGCCCCAAACACTCTTTGACCGAGTCACAGAACAATGGGCAGTGTTCAGTTTTGATCTAAATGATATATAGATGAAATTAGATGAATTATATAACAGTAGATTAGATGAGATTAGAGAATTCTTCAAGTCTTTAGCTAGGCAGGCTTGCTATCCTTGTTGGAACTGGCTCATGATCCTTTTAGGTTTTGAGTAAATGCCTAAGTAAAATTAAGTAAATTTTAAAATAGTTTTTAAAAATATATAATTGGCTCTCAGAACCCCATGTTTTTATCCTTTCTGGGAGTCAGTCATGACTGTCAGACAGACCTCTATTCTGCTGTGTTTAATACAGTGCCAGTTATGGTCCTTGCTAGCTTTTATTCTGGGGTGCCAGGTACATGGGAGAGGAAGCTGTGACTGCAGTTGCTATAGTGCTCAATAGTGGATTACTTCTTACTCCACATTTTCAGGAGCATGTCAGTGGAGACATTGTGTGAATAATTACCTTCTCCTTCCCTGCAGTCACTCTTTTGGGAGGGGCAGGTGAGTCATAGGATGACAGACATTGTTAATCTGCAGAGTTTCCCATCAAAGATGATTTGTTTTCTCCTCTGTTAGATGCAGATGACTGTGAGCATGCATTGCAGGACTGTTCTGAGGAATACCTGTAGAAATTCAGGGAAGATCTGTGCACACCACCATCCTCCTGCATCACCATTCTTCCTACATCTCCAGGCTCTCTTGTGATTGTTTTCTGAGGTACTCAGGCCTGTGAAAAGTCACACACAGTGGTAGACACTGTCAACCTGTATTTCTCCCTCTAGACTGAAAGTGTCTACCTCCAGTTTGTTATGAAGGAAGAAATGTGTGCCTTCTGTAAGTGGGATTTTTTTTTCAGCCCCTTGCTAATGAGTACCTGTTTCTACTTCTCACCAGTGATCTTTCATGTTAAGAAGTGAGCAGTGTCTGAGAAAGAATAGTTAAGAAATTTGGATTCTAATTAACTTTATCACTAATTGTTATGTAGCTGTGAATCACTTTTTTTAAAACTTAAAACCGGAATAAGAACTACAAAGATTAATGAAGGTTGTCAAGACTAGTTGGAGAACAAAACAGAAAATTTCCATAATGATATCTTAGGAATCCAGAACTTTGTTTCATTTGATTGCAGAAGCCAGGCAAGGGTATAACAATTATGCTGCCTTGCCTCGTGAGAACACTTGGGCACAGGGGAGTGGTGTCTCTTTCACATGGCTCAGTTTTGACAGTCCTTGCTGGTGCTTCAACTTCTGATCGAGCCTCTTGTAGTGGGATTGTATTCTGTTCCATTGTAAATTGTCCGACCTACTGGTTGAATAAAAATGCTGATTGGTTGAAGGCAAACAGGAAGTGTGGATGAGGCTACCAGACTGAGACAACTCTGGAAACAAGAAGAACGGAGCAGAGAGGCCAGAGAAACACCACGGAGATACCAGGAGAAGCCAGCAGATGCAGAGGACAACCATGCTGCTCTGAGAAAGAGTGCCAAGCCACATGGCTGAACAGGATAAGAATTTTGGTTTAGTTTAAGAGTAAGAGTTAGCTAGCAATATACCAGAGCCATAGGCTGATCAGCATGAAATTAATATAAGCGTCTGTGTTTCTGTGGGACAGTGGGTCAGAGCCTCAGGGCTAGGCCCAAAAGTCCAGGCCAGAAACTTCATACAACAGCCTCTGACTGTAATTATTTTCTTGTGTTCCTTGTCCAACCAGAAGAAGACTTTATAGAGGCTATAACCTCACCTTGTCATCCTTGGGTCTCTGATGCCAATTTCAAGGTCTGGCCCATAGTTCATACCCAGTAGATTTAATAATATGAAGGAATAAGTGAAAAGAGAATCCAAACTACAGACTTCATCTCTGAATGCTCAGGCAACATACTCTCTCCTTCTTTTATGCTCTTCCACATCCCACAATGATTGTGCAGTTGTCAGAGGAAAATGAAAAATGACAAGCCTCAAGGATAAAGACATGAAGTGTTTCGTTTGAGTTTTTGGAAAAAAGGAAACTTGTAACCTAATCTATTGGGGGGAGGGTTCTCTGTTGGTTCTGACTTGTAGACCTCTTGTCTACTTAGAGTGTTTGGAGGCACACATAGAGAGTGCTGAATGAGAATTGAAGACCCTAATTGCTGAGGACAGCCAATTGGGAGGGAGCTTACCGTAGGAGCGACATGGGAGAGGCTGGAGTTGGAGCAAAGCAAAATAACTTGAGGGCGAGAAGAGCAAAGGGGGACCAAGGAGAGAGAGGCACTGGGAGGGAGGACAGTGCTGGTGTGGATGGTGCTGCTGAGGGTGGGCACCTGTGGAGTCTCAGTGGAAACCGTAGGACCTTTCAGAGGGTGGGAGTTTCCCACAGGACTCCATTCTAAGCAGGTGCACTCCCTTTATTTGACTCTCAGAACGTGTTCCTTTAATTACTAAGGTGACTAAATTGAGTATTATTTTCCCAGAAGAGTTGGGGTTAAAGATGTCTTGGGCAAGACATCAGAAGATTATTTTGCCAAAGAAAATACTAAATTGAAACATGGTAAATCTATCTCTGGCCCCTCATTCACCCATATCCTAGAGTGGACATTTGGGTCAGATAAAGTAGGAGTTTATGTTTGTTTGTGGCTACCAGTTATCTAGATAAGCTTAAGTTGTTCAGTCCTACTGAGCCTTAGTTGAATCACAGATTAAAGAAAGCTACCCTGCAAAATTGCTCTGAGGATTACATGAGGTCATGAGGGGAAAGTGTTTGGGACGCTTGAAAGAACACTTGAGTCATAGGAGGTGGTGCCGTCACTGTGGTATGTGCTTCAAGTGAAAAGTCACATGTCCGCAGAGACTGGAATGAGGATACGGATAAATAGTGGAGACAGAACGTAGGGTCTGATGAGATCCATGGCCAACAAAGAAGTTGGACATCTTCCTTAAGGAGCAGCTGCTGTTCTTTGCTTAGAGAAGTAGCTATTATTCACAGCCATATAATTGTTACATTGAAATTTAAACCTTGGTTTTTTACATCTTTCTTTGTTTTCAAAAAAGAAGCCAGTAATCTGGAATTTGATATGAAACCTTCCGTTTTAGAATATGATGACTATATCGGGGATTAATCTTGCTCTGGGATCTACTTTTTCCTATTTCCTCCTTATAATGGATTCCTCAAGGTTCAGTTCAGGCACACCTTCTTCTTTTCTCCTTACATACCACGAGCTGGAGATTCTCTTCTCCTGCTTCTCTTGCAGCTAGTATGATCACTGACAAGACATCGTGTGATGGACCCTGAAAACCAGTGCTGTGAAAATTAACTGTCATGTGTTTATAAAGAATCTCCCTAGATTTCCTTTCTCCCCACCTGTTTTTTTTTTTTTTTTTTTTTTTTTTTTTTTTTTTTTTTTTTTTTTTTCTGATGGCAAACTCATTCCAACCATATGGATAGGGCCAGCAGTTCAGACCTTTACTAGATACATATCTATGTTATCTAAGCCACTGTTGTTTATTCTGTAATAAAGCATGAAAAAACCCCAATGCAACACCCATGTCACACTTTAAAATAAAAGGAAACGCTCTATGTATAAATATATGTATGGGTTGAGTTTACTGATGGAATACTGGGGCTTTTTAAAATTTATTAATTTTAAAGCATTCAGTAGTATAAGACACAGTTCAACTATACTCCCATTGGGAGACTCAGATTTGTGAACAGAGTGACCAGCTCATGATATAAATCTTAGTGTACACACTTGGGTTCTTTAAGAATACAAATGAGTAAGGTATCAACTAAAGACTTCTTACAACTTTTGTTAGGCCACTGACTATGTTCATACTGTGTCAGGATCCCTACCAAGCAAAGAGACCCAGGTGGGGGGAGGGCAGGTGCATTCTTTTGTTAACAATCTAGTCATCTTCAGGATACAGCTAATGAACACCTTGAGTGGGTGATGCTCAACTGAAGAGGAACATTATGCCATTTAAGCCATCATACATCCATTTGACAGTTGAGGAACCGTGGCTGTGAGAGACTGAATCATTTCTCCTGTTGCAATTGATAGACTAAGGGTTCAAACACTCTAATCCATGATACAAGGTCTTAATGCTACATGAAGATGAACACAGTTGCTAATTGTATGCAAGAAATATGAGTGGAGAAAGTAAACCCTGAGCTCTCTAATCAGCATTATCAGAACTGCTTGAAATAAATTCACATGGAAGAAATACAAGGGAGAGAATGAGATGGAAGAGGTGCTTTATTTTATTTTTTTTTAATGGCTAATCATATTGAATAAACTTAGACGTAACAAATGGTGTCTGGAGCATCATTTACTTGAGATTCTTACAATGTATTTTGATCTATGAGAAGAAAGCCTCATTACACAGGAAGATTATCTACTATTTGGAATAACAAATCTATCCTTCTAGTCATGGCTTTAAATACATGGCAGCCTGATCATAAACAAATTTTCATAATCCTTGCAGAGATTAATGAATAATAATTACTTTATTCAATGGCAAATGCCTTGGTTTGGAGTATATATCCTTGTAATGATTTCTGCTATTCATACTCTAAGATGAATTTCCAGAATGCATTGCTTCTAATCCCTGCTTCCCCTCCCTCCTTTTGGATCCTCTTGGAGACTCTCTCCATTGTGTATCACAAAGTAATTCAAGTATTTCGTGACTGTCAGCTACTGCTTAAAAAAAAATCATCATTCGAGTTTCAGTTCTCTGGTGAGCTAGAGCCATAACTCAGTTTCTTGATGGTGTGGCTGCTGCAGACTCTGTTTTTTTCATGTTAAATGAGCTAGCATCTCAATATTGGAATTTCAGGAACACCGATGAGCAGTTCTGAAATGACGTAATTGATGCTCTTAATTGTAATGAGAACCAGGGGACCATCTTGAGTTGCAAATTAATAACATCCTTCCAAAGTGAAAAGGTCACAGTGAAATAGATTGCAGGATTCACAGTTTAAGAACCTGGGAGGCCATCTCCATTTACATGGGAAAATTTTTCGCCTGGATGCATTTCTGCTACTTCATAACTATAATCTTGCTACTGTTGTGAATTGTAATGTAGACATCTATGTTTTCTTATGGTCTTAGGTGACCACTGTGAAAGGGCGCTTTGATCCTCGGGTTGAGGACCACTTCTCTAAGCATTTCTTAGCACAGTTATACAAAGAGTTGTAATGATGGAGAAATGGAAGACACTGAGTCAGAGTTAGGCTTCCTGCTCACTTCTTGCTCTCTTTTTCAACATGTCTATTTCTTGAATTCTTTATGTTTTCTGAGTATTAATCCTCTGTTAAATAAGAGCTGCTAAACATCCCATTCTGTAGGCTGTCTGTTTTGTTGATTCTTAGCTATTCAGATAACTTTTAATTTGATTGTAAAAAAAAAAATTTTTTAACTGTACTTGGGTTTTTGTGTGTGTGTATGTGTCTGTGTGTGTGTGTGCATATACACACATATGAGTTCATGTGCACGGTTCCATGTTATGTGGAGGTCAGAGGGTAACTTGTGGTAGTTAGATCTCTTCTTCCTCTGTGGGTTCTGGGGATCACACTCAGCTTGCCAGGTGTAATCCCTTTACATGTGGAGTCATCTTGCCAGCCATGATTGTTAATGCTTCCTTTGTGGGGCCTGTCCAAGACATTTGATATTTGTCTTTCTGTCCCTGACTCTTTCTGTTTGTGTAACAATGTGTCTTCCATGTCCACTCACTACCCTTCACCCAGTGGAGAAATTTATAAGGAAAATATTCTTTATGGCTAAAAGATACTTCCTTGTGTGCATATATAGCAGATTTATCCACTCACCTGTCAATGGGCATCTTGGTCGATAGCAAGTCTTAGCTCTTGTGAATACTGCCTCGTATATAGATGTGGGAGATTATGTAGTTACATTGTAAATAATTGTCCCACCCACTGGTTTAATAAAAAGCACTGATTGGCCAAAAGCAGGCAGGAAGTATGGGCGGGGCTACCAGACTAAGAAAACTCTCAGAACAGGAAGTATAGAGCAGAATGCCAGAGAGAAACCATAAGAAGCAGAGGACAACCATGCTGCTGTGAGAAAAGGTACTGAGCCCCATGGCTGAACAGGATAAGAGTCATGGGTTAGATGAAGGGTAGAGAGCTAGCAAGTTATATGCCTGGGCCTTAGGCTGATCAGCCTAAAACTATTGAAAGCATCTGTGTGTCTCTGCGGTTCTGTGGGTCTATGGGCCTAAACCTTGAGGCAAGGCCCGAAAGTCCAGGCCAGAAACCTCCTGCTAACATATAGGGAAAACATAAGATGGCCTAAAAATGGAATAGTGAGTACAAGGTACTAGAAAGGGTATCAGGGGCAAGTGGAAGGATGGGGAAGTTGGTTATGATCATAGAGACTGTATGTATGTATGTATGTATGTATGTATGTATGTATGTATGTATGGAATGTTACACCAAATCCTCTTAGTATATATAAAAAATATGTGTTAAATCTTTAAGCCACAGATTAACAGCCTTTCTGGCTAAGTAGAACATCTATATACATCTTATAAACCACACCACTCATAGTATTTTCTGGATCAATTTCTTCTAAGTTTCCATTCTGAATTCAAGCTTCCATTTCTTTTCAGCTTCTTGGTTCACTATGCCTTCAGTTCTTTGCTTCTCACTCCTGGCTTTTCTGCTTCCCTGTGAGAGTCACATCAGCATCCCTTGGATGAAATCCAACAGAGTTATCTTTTGTTTGCTTTCAAGGTTCCAGAAACACCTCCTGTCTAAGAATGCTTTGCTCATGTGTCATTTCTAATGACCTCAGTTTTTTGGATACCCCAATCTTTCATTTTTCAGAAAGATGATCCTTTGGATCTGTGCCATATGCTTCAAGTCAGAGTGCCCTTTCATTCAAGAAACCAGAGATCACATCCAATCTGACCATGTCCCTAAGAAGCAGGGATATCTCATGAACATCTCAACTCAACTCCTTTTCATCCTGAAGCAGACATTTCCCTTAGACTGTTTCACGACTTGGTCAACTTGGAGCTTAAGTTCCGTTTGTTCATTGATTCCCACAAGGAATTCAAATGAGGCTGTGGGTTACCTCTAGGGTCTCATGCAGATGGAGGACTGTTATAAGTAGCATTTTGCTAGACAGGTCTCCATTAGCCTCCTTCTCAGTCAGTTATCCCATTGTTTTAGGAATACTTTCCTATGCATAGCTCTGCTGCCTTCTTCACTCGCCTTCTTCACTCCATTCTTTTGATTAATTTCCCCCACATTTCTCACTTTAAAATCTTTGTATTGCAAACTCTCTCTGTGCTCCTTGGAGGAGAATCTAGTGCTCAGCCAGCACCCTTGCCTGTGAGGCAGATCCAAGATTGGGATAAATATGATGGTTGATATTGTGAACTTGACAGGATCTGGAATCATCTAGGAGACAGACAAGCCTCTGGGTGTGTCTCTGAGGGAGTTTCTAGTGGGTTAACTGAAGTGGGAGGATGTTCCTGTAATGTGGGTGGCACCAATCCATGGACTCTCTGACCAGCTGCTATTAACAAAAAGTTAAATATTTCCTCTTATCGTTATTCATAAAGCACAGTTGCTGGGGTAGTGAAAAAAAATGCTAACAAATGCAGGGGATTTGGGGTTGTAGTCTGTGGGCATCTCAGAACAGCATCAGTCTGTGCAAGTTTCACCTGCTTTCTCTCTCCCAGTCTCTGTGGATACCACTATGATAACACTCACAGCTGAGGTTGTTTGTATCTTGGCTGAAGCTCCCCCAGGGCTAGTGCTTCATCATATCCAGCCTTGTATCTCTGGCACCTGCTGCAGTATCTAGTGCAGAGTGATGCATAAATGCTTGTTGAACCATTGAATCTCCTTAGCCCTAGGAGCTTATAGTATATCCTAAGATGTGTACAGAAAAAGTCGGTGGGGGTGAGGGGCTGAAGCCAATGTTGAGAGCAGTGTTTGAAAGTCATTCATTTTCAGCTTTGTAACAGCTGAGAACAGTCGTTCCACAAAAAAGTGAGGAAGGGCTGTGCCTACATTCATTTTCTTTATTAACAGTTAAGTGTTTAAACTTTAACTGGAGGTTAAAACTTAGGACTTTTTTTTTTAAGATGTAATTTTTAAAAAGTCAACAAGCAGGGCTCTAGTATTAGGAATTGTTTATCTTACCAAAGCAGAGCAGGGGTGTCTGCAAGGATTGCTATATCTTTGACCTGAGCTCTGTACCTCTATTTCGCTTTCTGTCATGTGAACAGTCACATGAATAGTTATAAATGAGAGAAGGAAGATGTCTCCTTCGCTGCATGGGATATCTCAGAATATACACGACTTGATTACCTGAAAATTTCAAGCTCCTGGCCATCTCTGTGTGGTTAGCTAGGTACTGAGGGCAATGAGGTTAATAAAGGTCAATCTTTTGTAGAAAATTATCAAATAGGGCCTAGAGGAATGGAACAGTGCACGAAGGCTTACTCCATAATCATAACAATCTGGGTTTGAATCCTGGCACCCATGTTAAAAGCCAGGCATGGCTGTGCATGTGACCTCAGTACTCGGAAGTAGAGACAGGCAGATTGCAAGAGCTTGTCAGTCAGCTTGCCTAGCAAAAGCAAAGAGCTTCTGACTCAGTAAGAGACCGTGTCTCAAGATAATAAGGCAGAGCTTTATAGAGGGAGACTTCAGATATGCTGTTCTGAACTCTGCATGCCTGTGCGTGGGTGAGTCTGTTATGTATACTCATCACACATGTAAAAGACACACATACACGCAGAAAAAGAAACAGAAAATTATCAAACAGATGAAAGTTCATCAGTTGTAGAAATATTCTGATATCCAAATGATGGGCACCCAACAGAATCATATCAAATTTTCATGTTGGATGTTAGTTCCTTTCATTTAGAGCCATTTGATTATATACCACTGTCCTGGTTAGTTTTTGTCAACTTACCTAAGCTAGAGTCATTTGGGAAGAGGGACCCTTAAGTAATGGGTTCCTCCCATCAGATTTCTCGTAGGGCCATGTCTGTCAGGCATTTTTTTTTTTTTTTTTTTGATTAATAAATGATGTGGGAGGGCCCAGCTCATTGGAAGCAATGGCACTCTTGGGCTGGTGGTCTTGTGGTGTATAAGAAAGCATGTTGAGAAAGCCAGAGGGAATAAACCAGTAGGCAACCCTCCTCCATGGCCTCTGCATCAGCTCCTGTCTCCAGATTCCTGCCTGGCTTCCCTCAGTGGTGGACTGTTTCCTGGAGGTGTAAGGTGAAATAGACCCTTTCCTGCCCGAGTTGCTTTTGATCATGAAACTTATCACAGCAATAGATGTAAACCAGGACAACCAACAAATAAAGCCTGCAATGCTAAGATGTGGTTATCTTTTTACTCATAACCTACAGGAAGCACTGAGGGAGTGATAGAGGAGGGGTGGGGTTCCTGAAGCTGACAGGATTTACATTCAGGCTTTATGTTGCATTCACTCACTGCTGAGAGAGATCCCTCAAGGACTCACTCCTTGATAAGAATGGAGAATTGTGTTTTTGACATTTCTACATGAGTTTAGTAAGATAGGTTGTATTCTCCTTCATCTACTGGTCAGAAAGGATTTTTAAAAGCAATGATTCAGAGGTTTAAAAGAACCAGGAGTATCCATCTTGAGGAGGATGGCTGAAGGAAGCCTAGAGCTTACTCAACGTTTGTTTATTTAACCACTCTTTAGTGTGACAGAAATGATTCTTGGAGTGATGGACTTGTATATATTATGGTTTAGGGACTAGAGAAAGAAATAGCATAATTTACCTAAGAACAGTCATGGTGACTGGCCATTTGAAATGGCCTGACTTGAAACTCAGATCCATCCCTGGACTAATCTTTGTAGCCAGGGTGATGGATGATTCTGAGAGGGCATGCTACAGCCACGTGTCCTCCTCTAGTTGAAGAATTAACTTTTCAAAGAATAAAGAGTTTATTAGGATGACTGTGGAATTGAGGCAATAATTCTTTAAATACAGGGATGCCAAGCAGGTGAAATCTGCTTACCACAGCACCTCTGTGCCCCAGAGACTGTGCTTAATGCCTATTTATTGGTTATTTTATTTGTCCACACAGATACATCACTGGGAAGATACAGCTCAGTGCAGAATTGAAATAGTTGAGCCTTACAAAGGTTAAGTTGCTGTGCTCAGAGTCAAGGCAATAAGTAACTATTAGGAACATAAAAGGTTAATTTGTAATATGACATAACACAGAGAGGAACATTCATGCAGCATGGGAAATTAAACTGCAAAAAGGCATCACAGAAGCTTCTTTTAGAGGGTTTTGTATTATTGGGGAATCCTTTGGGAAGATGAGCTAGGCCAGTTATTCCAAGGGAGAATTTAATGAAAAGAATTTGTTAAACAGTATTTGGATATTGAAAGGCAACAGAGAAACTGAAGACTCATCAGAATAGCAGATCTAAGAGTAAGCCCCTGCAGCTTGAACATTTCTAATCTGAAATCTAACTTTGTTGGGTGGGGGTGGGGAGGGAGTCATCATTATTTAGTGCAGTCTTGTCTCAAATGCAGGGTCTTTTGGTCTCCTCCTGCCTCAGTATTCCAAGTGCTGGGATTATAGGCATGGGCCACCATGCCCAGTTTCAAATCTGGAACTTTCTGAGCAGCAACATAATGTCACCCGTGGAAAATTCCACAACCAGACTGACATGGTAAACTGTGGTCAGAATACTGGCACACTAAAAATGTTGTGTGAAATGACCTTCAGGCTGTACACACAAGTACAGATGAAACACAAATGAATTTTGTGTTTAAACTTGGGTCCAATTCTCTAACATTTCTCATGTGTGTGCAAATATTCTACAACTGGAAAAATCTGAAATTCAAAACACTCTGGGCTGAATCATTTCTGATGAGGGATGCTCAGCTTGTGTCTTTGCAGCTGGGTAGGCTGCTGGGTTTATTAGAGTCTAGACTGAAAATGAGTCTCTTAGACAGCTTCCTGGTGCTGATATCCCAGAGG
Organism: Phyllotis vaccarum; assembly: GCA_033318265.1. Classification (NCBI taxonomy): domain Eukaryota; kingdom Metazoa; phylum Chordata; class Mammalia; order Rodentia; family Cricetidae; genus Phyllotis; species Phyllotis vaccarum. The sequence goes on from JARWLC010000012.1 coordinate 78,517,340, forward strand.
GTACAAATCTGAAGTCTGGGACTGTGGGGACATTTGAACTTTGACACAATGGTTAAAGGGCTAGGAAACAAACGGGAAAGAGGCAGAGGCCCCTCCCCCAGACTTCTGAACTCCCTTTATGATGTCCTCTTAACAGAAATAGAGGATGTGGGCTGACAGGACAGAAACGGAGTAGTCCTGAAGTTCCCATACAGCATCACGCCGCAGAGCATAGGAAGGTAGATGGGAGGTAAGAGTAATTATCCACACTGCCTTTCAAAGAAGGGAGCCTTACCCTTCAGCTCACAATGAGACTGTTATATCTAAAATCAGAAAAGTTGAGGAAATGCCTTAAAATATTTTTTTTGATTAGGATACCCAAAATGGCATTAATTATGACATTTTAATACTCTAGTTTTTTTTTGCACCCTCCCTGCCCTCCCCCAGTCTCTATCTTTTGCCAGTCTCCATCCCAAATAGTTTCCAACCAATTTTTATTTTATTACATTATCTTATTGTAGTCCTTACTTATTTATCGCTATGATAAAATGCTATGACCAAGGTGACTTATTAAACAAAGAGTTTATTTGGGCTCATGGTTCGAGAGGGGTAAGGTCTATGCCAATGGAGCACAGACGTGAAGGCAGGAGCAGGAAGTGAGGGCTCTCATCTTGAACCACAGCATGAAGCAGAGCCCAAACTAGGAATAGTATGAGTCTGTAAACTCTCAAAGCCCTCCCCCCTACATCCTAAACAGCACCACCAACTAGGGGCCAAGGATTCAGGTGCCCAGTCCATGCTCTTGCTCTCTCTGCCCTCTGTAGCCTCTTCTTCCCTAGTCCCGGTCTCCTTTCTACTTCCGTGTTACATGTTTTATATAGAGATATGCTTATATAGATTCATATATGTGAATTTGAATCCAGATTCTGCCCATGAAAGAAGACATGCAGTATTTATCTTTCTGAGCTTGGCTTTTTTGTTTTTTAACGTAATGATCCCCAAGTCTATCCATTGTCCTGGGAATGTCATAGTTTCCTTCTGTTTTACAGCCAAATAAAATTCCGCTGTGTATAAGTGGCATGTTTTTTATCCACATACCTGTTATTGGATCTCTAGGCTGGCTCCATATTTCCTCTCTTGTGGGTAGTGCAGCAATAAACATGCGCAAGTTCCTGTGTGGCTTGACCTTGAGTCCTGATGGACATGTACTCCGAAGTGATACAGCGGAATTGTGTGGTAGCTCTATTTTTAATTCATGTAAAAATCTTTAAAAGACTATGCTGGAGATTTATTTTCTGTACCTTGCTTGTCTATATCTGAAGAATTAGTATTAAACCTGCCTTTCTTTGTGTGGAAAGTCAATGGACTTCTTTCTTCCCAGGTTTACTTGAGGTACCATCAAGGTTGAAACTCTGGGTCTAGTCCTAATCATCTGTATTTTTTTCCATTAACCGGGGTGTCAGAGTGATGCTGGGAATGGATCTGGAAAGATGTAGGATTTTGGTGTGGTCAGTCTTGTCTCTTCCACTTGGTTTCGCTATGGGTGAGCGGCTTGGTTTTAACTTCCTTGTTGTTTCAATGGATATAGGTATGCATAGTTGGGTCATGGGCCTTTTATAAGGTTTGTGAGAAATAACGTTTAGAAAATACAGCTGGCATGCACAGCAGCAGTAAAAATTTCCATTTCATTAGTTTATTCAGTCCTTGTGCTAGAGTATCAAACCATGAATTTTGCTATCACCCTCCCAAATACAAAATCTCATCATTGGGGCAGCAACATCATTCTTTCCTTAAAGGAATCTCAATCAGCCAAGAGATCCCAGCTGCCATGAGATAACTTAGCATGCAATCTCAATTCCACATACACTTTCTGCTTTCTGTCTAGAAAGTCATCCCTGGGCTCCCTCCCAAAGAGAAAGCCTGGTGGTTGTCTTTTATCATTTCCCTGCAGGCCCTTAAGTCTTATTAAAACCTGGAAACAGAAACCTGTCCCCAGACAGTGCATGGTAAGCTTTAGTGAATTGTATATTTCAAACATGTGCGTCCAACATTTGGGAGATGGTTTTCTGAACTAAAAGAAGCATCCTTTCCTTGGGTTATGTGACCCAGAGGGCAGTGGTGGCAAAATGACCAGTCTCCGCAGGGTAACTTTATGCTGAAGCTGTAGCTGGATGAATCATGACAGATGTAGAGAAACCTTGGGTGCACGTCTCAATATACACTTTCCAGGGTAATAGAAAGACATAGATAGTTGCTTTATTTTTAGGAAATGACTAATTGGAACATAATTGACCTTTTATTCATCAAAGAATGTAAACTTACTGAATGTCTTTGGTACCCTGTTAGTTGGTCAGGATTATCCAGAGAAAGGCAGAGAAAGAGAACCCAAAGGATGTGTGTGTGTGTGTGTGTGTGTGTGTGTGTGTGTGTATGTGTGTGTATTTTGTGAAAGTTAGCTTATGCCACTAAAAAGCCTGAGAAGTCCTATGATATGTTGTTTGAAAACTGGAAATTCAGAAGAGCAATTCGGACTGGATCTGAAAGACAGAACGGAGGTGCTGATAGAATGGTTTGCAATCTGAGGATGAAGGCTTGAGAGTGGAGAAGGGAAGGGAAGTTGGAACTGTGCCATCCAAAAGCACAAGATGGCTTCTCCAACTCAAGGAGAGAGAATGACCTCACCTCTCCTCTGCCTTTTGTGTTTTCTGGGTCCTCAACAGCTTGGATATTGCCCTGTCTGCTGGGATGAAGGGTGGACCCTACATACTGATTCAAATGCTACTCTCTTCTAGAAAACCCTCACAGATGTACCTACATATTATGATTTACCAGCTGCCCATTTATCCTTTATCCAAGTCAAACTGATGCATACAAAATTGGCAATCACATCTGCCTTTTGCCAAACCAGCAAAGATCCAGCATATGTCCCCTGAGAGCTGAGAGGTGGACGTTACTCCTCCAGGGTCTGATGGAGCAAGGTTCTGTTCATGCTGCTTTTCCAACTGGTGAATACGTCATTTACCTTCCATATCCCTCAGGGCTTCCTTCCACCTGCAAGTTAATAACCTGTGGAAAATCAAGTTCAAATACAAAACCATCTTTAATTCACACAGGATCATACGAAGAGGGCAAGTCTAATGTCCTCTTTTCAAACTACCTGGTCTCCCTTTCTCCTGTTTGTTTCTTCTCCACTTTTAATCTTTTCCTTGAATTGGACTGCTTTCTGCTCTGCCAACCTAGTCCGCTGTTCTTCAGCTGCAATTGAATTTTTACAGCAACTCATAAACCCTTGAAAATAAGATTTCTAATGGAAACGCTGATATGTCCCTGGCTAGCATGGCCAGGAAGGTGTTCTAATAGTACTGGATAGTAATATTCTCCAGATCTAATACCCTAGAGATTTTTCTCTTGGTGTGATTCATACTGACCCAATTCTTTCTCTAATCTCTTCAGTGCCAACGTCTGTGACCTTTCTTGTCTATGACTGGCAATGTCAAATGCCCTTTGGCATGTTCAGGCCCCACTGGCAACTCATAGCATCAGATGTCTTTTTTTATATATGGCCCTGGTATGTCAGGGGTTTGGAAGGATCATATGACATTGGAGGCAGGTGGGTTTGTAATGTGATTGCCTCTCTGTTGCTCCTGGGAATTGCTGCAAAAAGTGTGTGAGTGTGTATATGTTGTGTTGTATAAATGTGTATGGTCGTGTATGGTCTTTGTCCCAATTCCTGGCATAGAACTTCAGAAATTGCAATTTACTGAGTGATAAGACTTTTATTCTTACTTTTATTAAGCAAACGAGAGTGCCATTTTGGAAACAGCATGAAGCTAAACCTTCTCCCGCCTTACTCTTAGACTATCTGGCTTCTAGAACTGTAAAAAATGGACTTTTATCACACGCTACACTATTTGCTTTTTTTTGTTTGTTTATTGTTGTGACCAAATACTTGATGAGAAGTAACTTAGGAGAGAATTTATGCTGGCTCATAGCTTGAGGATCAGCTTTAACTGTCAAATTCACAAAGCCAAGAGTCATATGAAAATTGTGGTTCAATTGAGGAATTGACCAGATCTGATTGTCCTGTGAGCCTGTTTGTGGGGGTCACTGTGGATGTCACCATTCCCTGAGCATGTGGTCCTGGGATATATAAGAGAGCCAGATCACTATGATAAAGCCAGCAAGTGTACTTCCTTGCCTATAAGTTCCTGGGACAGAGATAATGCTGTGTGGAATATCAAGCAGACCTGCCTTGAGTTCCCTCAGTGACGAACTGTGACCTGGAGCTATAAGCTGAGATACCAATTCCCTCCACCCAGTTACTTTGAAAAGCAGTTGGAAGAAGCCTAGGACAGAGCCCATCCTGATGGAATTGGCTTAGTGACGAAAGTGACTCGGGCCTTTGGCAACAGAAGTGTAAGGCTGGTGACTGCTTTGTGTCTTCAGTCAGGAAGCAGAGAGAGATGAAGGTTGGTGCTCCCCTCACTTCCTTTTTTATCACTTTTTATTCAGCCTGGAACCCCAGCCTGTGGAATGGTGTCACTCACATTCAAGGCAGGTCTTCTCTCCCCGATTAATTCTCTCTGAAAACTCACATACCCTCCCAAAGGCATACCTCGCTAATGCTCTAGGCATGTATCAACCCAATCATGTTGACAATAAAAATTAACCCCCCACACACAGTCTCTGTTATATTTTTAGAACTCCACAGGCGTAGACCAAGGTGAGCTTTACAAGTTCTGATTGTGTGACATCAAACAGATCAATCGTTCTGACTTCGAGTTTTATCATCTATAAGGTGAAGTTGAAAGCAGTATACATCTCACAGAGTTGGTGTGAGGATGCTAGCACATGCCTGACACATAGGAGGTGACCATTGTATGTTATCACATGTAATTGCTCGCTTCTTTATTCTTTATGAGATAGTTGGATCCGTGATTTAGGATGATGCTAGCAGAAAAAAAAAAAATCAGACATGGGGCAATTCTGTAAGCATCCTTAGCAGCTTCCAGGAAAATGGGAACTTGGAAGATGAAAAGAGCAGTCTCCTGGGAGAAGCTCCAATTCTTCCCAGAATGAATGAAAAATTTAAAAGGAAGGGCCTGTGACACCTACAAGAGTGTTCCATTGTTCACCCTGCCTGTTCAGAGCTCCAAAGCACAAGTTCTTTCTCCCGAGCCTTTGTCCATTGTCTCCCTGCAAACTGAAGACAGCCCTGCCTCTGGGTTGATGCTCCATTGAAGGAGGCCTGAACCTTGTTAACTCTTGTCTGAACATGAAGTTGCCACAATGGGGGGAGTCATCAGAGGTGAGGGGAGAAGTGACCTCTGCCTTTTGCTTGCCTGTCTTTCGGGAAGTCTCCATGAAAAGAGGGTGAGCTTCAGCCTCCAAAGACCCTCCCTGACTGGCAGACAGTAGGCTTGTTCCCCTTATCCCACATACCGTGATTCCTGATGTTTAGCAAAGGACATTGAGTATAGTGTTTGTGTAATAGACTGGCTGAGAAGCAGGTGTCTGATCTTCCCATGCTGGATTGCCTTTGCAAAGACTCATGTCCTTTTTCAAATTAGAGTGGTGGTGGGCTATGTAGAGTCCATGGCTCATGAGAAAGGGGAAGAAATAACTGGAGAGGACCACTCATTTCTTCTCATGCCAGGGTTGGGAGGACATGTAGGGAGCAGCAGGAGTGTCTAATCGAACCTCTGGATTTCCATGTGAGCATTGTAAAGGTTGGGGAGGTGACTTATCTGAGGTCACCTGACTCCTTAATACTAGACACATAGAGGAAATGTTCACCTGTTTACACATTTGCTTTTGCTGATGACATGTGCCATGTTTCAAACAGGGCAAAGATGATCTTCTCTGGTCAGGAAGTAGCCTCAGCAGAGCATGGCAGGAACCCCCCAGGTCCTGGGCAGGACTGTGCTCATCTGCAGGAGATGGCGAAGGCTCTCTGTTGGGATGGGTCAGTGGGCTCCAATGGGGTCCTTGTCTGTGAAGGCTGGCCTTGAGCTTATGTATGCTGCATTTGCTCACTTTCCTTGTCTTTGAAAGGACAGGTGTTGGAGGCTGCATGTTTCCGTCCTTGTCCTGCTTGAAGATTAAGTGCAGGCCTGGCTGTTAGCATCATAAATGAAAGCCTTAGAAGAACACCACATCTGTCTTTGTCCATCTGGCAATATTTGAAAGTTAGTGTCTTCCCAGGGAGGAGTCATTTGAAATAGAATGAGAGAGGTTGAGGCCAGGATTAGCTGTTGCTGCTTCTTGTGGGGACTTCTTTGTCCCTCCGAAGGATGTGAGATGCCATATGTCCTATTCAGGCAGTGAAACTTTAGTCTTCAGGGTCTAAAGCCGTAGATATGAATGGAGTCTGTGTCTAGTGCAGGAACTCTGGTCATGTCACTGAGCTGTGGCAGCTTTAAATGACTCTGAGGTTCACCATGGGCTTGAAAACTTCCTCTGTTTCTTTAAGGATTTTCCTTTAATTTTTCATGTTTTGTAGGCTCAGCCTGTTTTTTTTGTTGTTGTTGTTTTTTTGTTTTTTTTTTTTTTTTTTTTTTTTAGCTTCTGGGTGACTGAGAACCTGGGATCGCCCATTCTAGGTAGGGCTCATATACTCTCTCCTCTCAATGACCAGAGCCCTCTATAAGGGCATACCTGGAGATACAAACGCTAACCCGAAGGAAAAATTAGACATAGTTGGGAAAAGGAACATATTGGAAAGCAGAGGAGGAAAACCCCAGGCCACTCCCTATGACTCTCCACTCTGTTACCTGGTCCCTTCTCCTTGGTATGCTTAACAACAGAGATGTTATCCCTCCACCCCCATCCTAAACATCCTACTTAGTTCCCAAACATTTTGTTTGTTTGTTTCCACTCCTGAGCAAGGCCGCCCCCTTATCCTTTATGTCCCCTAATTCTGGGTAGCACCCCCCCTTTTTTCCCTCATGAATTTGATCTTGGATCTCCACTTTTCCTTTTGCTTCCTTTAGGGTATCTGAAAAGGGTTGACACTTTTTAAAGGAGCTTCTACGATGTTTGTGCTGTGACACAGGTAGCTTGCAAAATGGTTTTGTTTTGTTTGTAAAAAAAATTTAAAACAGGAGTCTCTTAGGGTTTCTATTGCTGTAAAAAGAAACCTTGACCATGGCAGCTCTTATAAGGAAAACATTTTATTGAGGGTACTCACTTGCAATTTCAGAGATTCTGTTCATTATTATTATGGCAGGGAGCATGGTGGCATGCATGCAGACCTGGTGGTGGGGGAATAGGAGGTGGAGTTGACAGGAAGTTGACTGAGACATTGGGCTGTATCCTGTGCACAGGAAACCTCACAGCTCTCCCCCACAGTGACACACTTCTTCCAACAAGGCCACGCCCACTGCAACAAAGCCACTCCCTAATAGTGTCACTCCTGGTAAGATTATGGGGCCAATTACATAAAACAAGGAGGACGAAAAGGACTCAGGAATGGAGAGAATTGAACAGGGTTATTATGAGGGTCAGCATCTAGAAAATTCTGCCCCAAATAAATAATTAAAAAGAATTAAGTATTGAGCTTCTGTATAAGACAGGAGACATTGAGAAAATGTAGCTATAACTAAAGTAAGAATGTTTATTTAGCCATTCGTTTGTTTGTAAGGAAAAGTTACATTGAAAGGGGTATGCTTCTGAAAAATATTTTCATGCAATTTTGTTTTTCTTTTTTAAGAGTTGGAGACTTTCTCTTAGCTCAGCTAAAGATATTCATCCGCCTGAAGGAATGTTACTGAAGACATTAAAAGAAAAGCTACTGAGCAATATTTAACCTCGTTCACAAAATCGAATATAGTAGTGAATACTGGGCACCTAAGCTTGATGAAGGAAATTAATCTAGATAATTAATTAATCTCAAACATATAATGGCTTATATTTGTAGGAGTTTTATTATAGAGTTTCCAAATAGGTAGAGGAATCACCGTTGTTGAAGAGAGAATTCATATCATAAAGAAATTTCAATAAGAGAAGAAAAAATTTCCTTTGTTTACATTGAAGTTTAGCCACAAGATTGGAGGGGAAGAGTGACTTTATATTTACCCAGACCAGCAATATCAGCACCAGTAGGCAAGCTGATAGATTCAAGCTCCCAGCCTTATCCCATATATACTCCAGAGCAGAGCTCAGATATCGCTTGTAAACAAGCCCTCTGATGCACACTAAAATCTGGGAAGCATTGATCAAGCTAGAATTCCCAGTCTTCTGATCTAGGGTGTATCATCAGATACAGGCAAAAGGTAGAGGAAGGAGGTGAGAACTGTGTGTGCCCCCCCTTTCTCCTTCCCAAGCTCAATCCAGGAAGGGTGGAATTTAGAGAATTGCTCATACATGGAGAGGGGTGGGCTCTCACTTTCACACATTCTTTAGAATTCTTCCTTTAATTTGCTTCAAACCTAAAAGACCTTATTAGTAACCTGGACAAGCTGAAGATCCTCAAGTTTCGGTTCCCTTGAGTCATTCTTGAGTCCTTTGCTACATCAAAACATCCCAGACCCAGCTGAGAGTCCAACAAGAGCATTTGTCTGAGAGACATATCTCAATCTGGAAATGAGGTGGTTTTGTTCAAGGGATGAGGTATGCGTTTCTTAGGCCAAGGCCAGTGGAGGGGAGTGGGGAGGGCTTTCAGACCTTAGTGGTTCTCTAGCATGGTGGGGAGGGAGGGAGGGAGGGAGCGAGGAAGAGTGTGTCTCCTCAATGTTGGCACAGAAGTTAGGAGATAACAGAAGCCACATTGTGGGAAGAGACATTGCCCAAGGTCCGGTAGAGCCAGAGGATACTGCCTTCCCTTAATGAAAAGTCTCCAAGAATACCATGCTGTATTCCACGTAATGAAACGTCATCTCAAGTGGAGGCAGAATTGGAGAACACTTTATATTACAGAGAAAATAACTTTTTTCTTTCAAAGAATTGTTTGGATTCTCTGGATAAACTAAATTTTACTCAAAGAGGACTAAATAGTCAATGTCTCACCTCTTCTTTTCCCATGTCCACAGGAAGACTATATCCACAGTTCAGATCTGTGTTAAGTCTACAGTCACATCATGCATGACATTTAATATCCGAAAACCTCAGCTGGAGAACTGGCTTAAATCCCCATATCTATGTTTTGGCTCAATTTCACCTGGAAGATGGGTTTGGTATGCTTCTTTTCATGTATCTCTACATGCAGCCATAGAGAAAGGGCTTTGTGAGTATCAAGAAATTCTCTTAATACTAATCTTTGATCAATACAGAAGAGGGTTCAATGGTAGTATTTCGAATAAATATCCTTTAGAAGCTATATTTAAACATTACCTTATGGACTCCACTGCTTATTGTACAGTACCATTGGTGTATATATTGTGGCAAATACTTTTCTACCTCAACATGCATTTTTCCTTCTGCCGATCGCAAAGCCTACTCTCTGGGAGAGACTATCCTTTACAGTCACACCTGGCAATTCAGGGGTGGCACTGGAGATTCATTTGAGGCCCATATTCTTCCAACAGGTCACTGGAGAAGTTATTCACTCACTTTTTTGATTGGTAGACTTTAAACTAGGACACCTTCAGTCTGCCTCAACAGGGGACAGTGACGCCACCAGATTTAAGGAAACAAGTGAGGAGAAGAGGGCCCTGAAGAAAGACTGTCAGTTATTAGGATATGGGAGTTGTAGTCATTAAAAATAAACAATAAAGCTTCACGGAAAAGCATGATGGCCTATGAGTTTTGTGAATATAAGATCTGCTAACACATGTCTTGGGACTACTTACCTGGAAAGTTTCTAGGAGTGGCCCTGACCAAATTACATCTTGGTTTGTATTTAAATTTTAATAAAAAGCTTGCTTTAATTTGGAATAAAGGAAGGAATGAAGAAAGGAAGGAAAGACATTGCTGTTCCAATACATGAGCTAGCACACCCACTTCTTATGAAGGTCAGTTTAAATGGGCTTTCTCACAAATACACATTAGTGCAAAGCACAGCTCCTCTTTGACTAACCTGTTTTGGCTCCATTTCTCCTAGAGTACGACCTCTGAACACATCATTGGACCAGTCACATACCTGGGGTACATCACTGACTCTGACATATCCCTCGTCCTCTTCCTCATCCTCTCGAGAAGCTGACCATTTCCATTTATGCCACCAGCTTCAAGCAGCTGTCACCCTTTCCCCAGATGGCTGTGGTGGCCCCTAATTCATTTCCCTGCCACTCATCCTGCCTGTTCTATTTCATTCTTCACTTCTAGCAAGAGTGATCTTTTCAAGATGAAATTTCATCTTGTGATTGATGGGCATCTTACTCAGATACTTGGCCCTGATTATGCACTGTGCATCTCTGGGGTGTTTTATTAGACACAACATTTTCCTAATAAATTTGGCCCCAGAACTTGAGATTCATGAAATATTTCATGGCAGTAATATTTTGCTGAACACAGTTTGGAAACAATATTCTAGAAGATGTTAAAAGCAATGGTTACAGATTCTTGCCTCTACTAATAAAAAGCTCTAATATTCTTTTTGATGTGTCATTTAAAAAATATTTGGAACTTACTGAATTCTTAGTGTAGGCGAAGAAAGGCTAAGTATTTTGGAAGTATTCTTATATAACCTCTCAGGCATCCATTGATGCTGCTGTTATCAGCTCTGTTTTATAGATGAGATACAGAAGCTTAGCTTAATCTGAGTGAATGCACACAGGTGCTACCTGGGCAAATTGGGTTTGGAATTAGGGTTTCTTGATTAGGAAGCCTATGCATTTATACACACACTAATGTTTTTAAAATTATGCTTTATATAGCACTGGGATTCTATAAATGTGCTTTTGAAATAGCTGCCATGGAAGAAACCAGGAGGGAGGGTGATGAGGGAGAGACAGACTCTCGCACAGCATCTATACCTTTGTCTCTTTTACAGTCCAGATATATACACATTTTTTTCCTTGCAGAACTGGTTGAGACATGTTTGAAACCATGGTTTTACTCAATAATAGCATTTAAGAGTAGTTTCTCCATCAAGAATTCTTTCTTCTCCATTTATTCTTATTCTTGAGACTCATTTCCACAAATGCCAAAGAAGCTGTTGACTGACATCCATAGTTAGCACTTTAGGCTTACATCATTGGTAGTTCTTGTGTAGGAAATCAAAGCATGCACAAAGCTTTCTTAGCTGTCTCCTGAAGTATGTGAAATAGTGTGGGTGGTATAATAGAATACTCCATCTAAGCCTATCTGTTTCTTATCTCAGACATTAGATTCAGGGAATGGCGATTTATGGAGTGGAAAGCTGCATAGGGTGCTATGTTCTGGGATATTAAGGATATTGACAGGTCTGAGGGATGTGAGCAAAATAAAAGAACAAAGGAAGCCGAGAGGGGAAAATACAAACAAGTTTCACAGGGCAAGTTCCTTAGGCAATTCAATAAAATTAGTTGGGAATTTGAGTCAGCATGAAGTCTACTTTATTCTGGATGTCCACACAAGAGCTGCAACACAGCTCACATAGCTCTCTGCCATCTGGTATACCTTTTAACTCCTTCTTCTCCCAACTCAAACTTTGTTCTGTTTCTGGCCACTCAGGAGCAATCTGCCTACCCATGTATTTGTGGTTAGGCATTAGTTTTTTCCTACCCGATGCAACTCTTCTACACTGCTGAGATTTCTGCCTCATTTCTGCTTCCTGTCTGCGGGCTCTGCATAAGCCCTGGCTCATTTCCTCAATGTGGCACATGCCACTGCTGGGCTCTACAGAGATTCAGCTGTTCCTAATTCGGGGTCATTTTGCTGCTATGAGTTCCATGCCTTTCAACTGGAATGCACATTTTTAGCTGTGACCTTGGGGAAGCCACCCTGAGTTGATTTTGTTTAACCGCCTGTCAAATAAAGGACTGCTCCAAAGGAGTTAGACAATTTTGAGTGGAGTTTTGTGCATGACCTTCCCTAATATGGAAAATTGACTTTGGAAGATGATTGAGTTTTGTAGCCTCCTAGACTGAAGTTCTTTTGTCTGGTGTAATTTGAGACAAGTATAGCAAAGCCACTGTTTGAGACAGGTATAGTAAGGTCACTGTTTAGTATCCTTTAATTCATAGGCAACAAGTTCAGATGGACTTAGACCTAAGATTACGTCTGGTCACAGCTATATGCTGTGGATACAATAGATTGAAATAGAGGAGTAGTGCTGGTTGGTGGGAGAGGCTTTCCTTTCGGTCACATGCTTGTGTATGGAGTTACTTATATTAATATGATTTATTAGCCATTTGGATATGCTATGGTGCTAAAAAGTGCTGTTGGTGAAACCTGGTTATTATAAGTATTGTTTAGATACTTTTTTTTTTTTTTTTTACAAAGAATAGTTACTGAAAAGTTCTTAAGGGATCCTAGGACTATTGAGTGGAGGTGACATCTGTGACCTTGGTGCCTTTCTTTACTAAAATGAAAGTGAAGAATGTCATCTACCAAAAGCATGACATAAAATTAATCAAACTCAATACCTCTTTTCCTCAGGGACTTCAAAATCCTAGATTCCAGCCTTTTAAAAAGTTGCTGAAAACATCACCAGGGGTAAAAATGATCATATTAAAACCCAGGGAAGAGCATTCATTTAAATTATGATACTATGACCTATTAAAAAAGGTACTCTGGTCTCCCTCCAGACTAGGCTAAAGTAAATCTATTCTTGTTCAACTTTGGGGGAGGGGAATGGAAGTTACACTAGTGTTAGAAATTAGTGTTAGACTGTCCACTAAAACATTACCTTCCTCTGTCCTGATGTTAGGCAAAGTGGATGGTCTCTGCCATCATCATGGCCTGCTGAACCTCTGTCTGAGCTCTAGTCTTCAATGAACCCAATCAAGAAACCCACATTTCAAGAAACGGGGGGTAGATTCCTGCCCACATTAGGAGGAACATATGGAGTTGGACATTCCATGGCTGTAGGAGAGAGTGTGTGAGATAAAGGGAGCCTCTGTGCCCACTGGAGCTAACATTTAGAGCCAGATAAACGTTACACACGAGAGCTCAGATCTGACGAGCACCCAGTCTACGAACCTGCCTACATACATACCATTTTCCAGGGAATACAGTCTCCTTTCCAGTTTTTGTCTACCTTCCTATCAAGTTCAACAAGCAAATTTATAGTGTTCTAAGTAAACAACTGAAGTGTAGTGTTGGACTTGTGCTATTCATCATACTAAACAAAACTTCAAGATGAGTTGGGCATGGCTTGAAGGAAAAAGCATTTAAAATTTGAGATAGGAGTAGAAATAGATACCAGACAATAAATCCATTATCTCAAGGTACTAAGAAACCATCCCTGACTTCATAGAAATATTGAGAAGTCAACCAATTGGAATATACATATAAAAATGTTTTCTTTCAATCATTGTTTTTAGCTGAATTCTGTGGAACATGCTTTTCGTTCATTTATTTTCCTTTTTAAGAGTAGATTATGTGTCAAACACTAATTTAAGTGCAAGGAACACAGTGATAAAAAAGCAGATCCCTGGCTCTCATGGAGCTTATACTCCTTCAGTTGATATTTTCTCCATCATAATTTGACTTCATTCTTTATTAGAGTCATTGTTCTGCTGAGGACCTCTTTTTTTTTTTTTTGAGTATCCTGTATGCTGATCTTGACACAAGGTAAAGCATATTAAGTCCAAGTCAGGCGATACTAGGGACCACAGTTACCAAGGTCAAGTTTTGTCTCTAGAACATAGACAGTAGGACAAGTGCCTAGTGCAGACAGACTGGATATATGATGGACAGAGTAAAGGCTTTCAGGTAACACATGGAACTAGTAGTTTTGACTACATGAAAAATCTGGATTTATGGTGGGGGGGGGGGATAAGCTTGACACTGCCCACCTATTAAGAAGTCCCTGAACTAAAATCAGGTGTGGAAGCTAGAACAAAGTTATGATAATGAATAAACCCACGGGTGTGTATCAGCGGTGGTGTGAGCAAACACCACAGCACAGAGCAGGCTTAAGTGTCTTGTGAAAACCGAGCCAGAGGTCAGAAAAAATGGAGACAAAAAGGTCAATCCAGTGGAGATCTCAGGGGTAACTGGACCAAGTATATTCTGCTGAGGTAGGAACCAGGTCAGTGAGGGAAGGCTTGGAGAGATAAATAATAAACAGGGGAGGAGATGACAGAAGCAGAGTCAGGAAAACCCAAGTTAGAGCTCAGATAAGCACCGTGAGTGTCTTGGGGCTGAGACATCAGAGAAGGGCAGTGTTTGCTGAGATGAAAAGAGGGCTTGACTTTGGGATGAGGAGATCAGACTTCCCTGGAGTGGATACACCATGTGGAGCTGACCCACCTTGGGACTTCTTGCCCTTTTGGGGGAGGGGATAGGAAGATAGGGAGGGGGGATGTTGACTGGGAGGGATTGGGAGCAGGGAAGGGAGGGGGAGCAGGTGGATACATGGAAAAAAAGACTTTAATAAATAAAATAAAAAAGAGGGGTTCTGGGTCAGCATTCCATCAGGAAGTTTAAGAGTCTTTTAGGAGGGGTAGTCTTGTTTGAGGAAGGCTGGCAAACTGGCTGTCTTGGGTTTAGAAAACTTTGAAAATAGAAATTGATAAGCAAGAACAGATGCTTTGGGGGTGTGAAGGGGTTCTCACTGGTGATATTTCTTCTTATAGGGACCCAGGTCCCTGAGAAGGAAGGTCATTTTTTCTGTGCGTTGTGCTGCTCATGAGGCTGTATTAAAGCTATGGTGTGTATAAATAATCTATTTAAAAATAGTTCTTACTTCTTTTACTCTGTTCTTGTTCTTTATGAATAGGGAAAGTTGTTTTCAGACACAAGACAGGATTGTAAGTTCTAGAATATAGTTTGGAAGAGCTCAGAGGTGACTTGAAGAAGCCGCTACCCTGGGTTGGGTGGCCCTGCATCTCTTCCTTCTCTTCCCACATCTATTGTGGGTGCCCAACTGTGACTCTCCTTAGTCTGACAGCAGTTCCTATTGAATCTTAATACCACCTTTGGACATGAGCATGTGTATGTGTGTGGCATATATGTGTGTACCTGTTTGCGCTTGTGGAGGCCAAAGGTTAACCTTGGATGTCTTTTCCTCTACTTTTTACTTTATGTTGAGAGAGGGGTTCTCACTGAGCCTGGAACTCATCAATTTAGCTACACTGGCTGGCATACAAGCTCTGGAGAGCTGGAGATTTGCCAGTCTCTGCTCCTCGTTTTGGGGTGAGACATGTAGCATAGTACCTAGCTTTTTACCTTGATATCAGGGATCAGTACAATGCTACAGTCCCCTTTAAGCCATCTCCTCTAGTTCCTTGGTATCATTTTTAGCCCTAATTCCTCAGAACTGCCTCTAGCTCTTGGCTTCTGCATGGTTCAAGAATTGTGCATTTCACTCGGCTCTAAAAATTCCCCAAATCACTATTCACCCAAGAATAATGTTAAATTTACTTATTGAGAAAAAAAAAATCTCACCACCTCTATTCTGCATATGAACCTGCTGGGACTTGCCTGAGTGAGCATTAGACTTTCTATACAGAATTGATTCCAAGGGCTCCCTCCATCCTGCCACCTATGCTGCCTCTCAGTGCCTACGTGGTTGTCATTGGATGAAATAAAACCAGTGATGTTAGAGTCTGCATAGATCTGGATTATACTAATGGGTATGAAAATTCTTCCTAAGGTCCCTTCATTCTGAAAAGGCAATTTTTAAAGTTAGAGAGATGAATGCAAAAGTCTGGATCCTAGGTAATAAAGGTCAAGAGCATACAGACAAATAGTTTACATTCTGAGGAGAATATAGGAATAGGTATATATATATATATTAATGAAGAAGAGCAGGAAGGGGTCTATGGGAGGAAAGAGAAGGGGAAATGATGTACTTATAAAAAGTCACTGCAGTTATGGTGTGTGTGTGTGTGTGTGTGTGTGTGTGTGTGTGTGTGTGTGTGTGTGTTAGGGTGCACTGGCTTTCTGGGAGATAAAGGCCTTTTGGCAGTAGCTGTAAAGAAGAAGCCCATCCAAGTGCTGTTTGGGCAGGCAGGGCTAGGTGAGAACAGCAGAGCCCTGCTTGGCACTGCCTTGCCCATGACAAAGCCAAGGACAGTGTGTTCGGCTTCAGAGGGGAAGCAAGCTGTGCCTTAGGAGGTAGATCTCTGGCTTGCAAAAGGTTGAATAAGATGCTCCTGGAAAATCGCACCAGTTTGCTAAATTTAGGGCAATAAATGCCATTCAGGCCAAGAATATTCTTTGGCCTTGGGCCTGTAACGTTTTCATTTGACTGGGAGTTGGATGCATTTTCATTTCCTCTGAGCCATTCTCTCCATACTCTATACCTATGTGTTTGAAGGGAGGAAACTGAGAGCTGATAACTGGGTGGGGCCCTATTGCTAATGATGGTTAAAGGTGTTTTGGGGGATCGAGAAAGTACGCTCAGACATTGTTCCATGGGTCATCGTTCTAGAAGACTCCTTCCCCACACTACTTTTCTCTAGACTCTTCTCTCTGAACACTCCTTTCTGCTAATCTTAACTGTTTGCTTTTAACTATTTTCAAGGGCAAACTCATTTTGAGGCATCTGCTTACTGATTTAGGGTTGCTATTCCGCATCAAAAATTTTGACTTTAGGGGAGCTCAGCATCTTGTTTCCCAGAATGTAGAAAGGAACATCTTGGAAAATTTGGAACCTGGAAAATTCCAAAGAGCAAAGTAGAAAAAGTGTGTGTGTGTGGTGGGAGGGGGAAAGGTATGGACTCTGAAATCAGCAGGGCCAAGTTTGCCGTGTACTTGATGTGTTATTAGCTTCCCTGTGCCTCAACTTTCTTATCCACAAGAAAGTGATGGTGACAGCTGGTAAGCCTCCTGCTCCCCCTCCCCTAGTATAAGAGATATTTGCATACGTTCTGTGAAAGATGGGTCCCTTCCTTTTTCTTCTTTTACGGGGAACTGGATGTGATCATTTTTACTTTGTCCCCTGACATTGCCCATTCAGCAGCTCTGGTCTCTGGCTACAATCATCCAGATGGCTCACTCTAGGGAGTGTACTCATTTTTTCTTGCTGGGAATTCTGTTTCTCTTTTACTGGGATTATTAGTTTGTGTGTAAGTAGACATGAGTAGTTCTTTATCCCAACCTCCGATCTGGTTTAATTGGTTTATCCATTTTTCAATAAGTGACTGAGAAGTTCTATATGCAACTACTGCACTAAGAGACTGAGAATGGGTCTTTATTTTCAAGGAGTTGACAGGTGAGTAGAGGAGACAGACAAATCAATAGACAATGCCAGTAGTCAGCTAGTGCTGAGACATGGTCGGGGCACATAAGAAAGGGCACTTAAGTTAACCTGGGTGCTCACCCATGAAATTATAGGTGGAAGAGACATTTATATTGCCATCTCAGGATCAGGAGGAGGATCTGGCCAAGCAGAAGCATGGATTCAGCAGAGTGGGTGTGGAGAGAAATGGAAGTACAGAAGAGCAGATGGTGTCATTGAATGGACCCGGACTAGGGCTGGGCTGAAATTGCCTTGGAACTGTCTCTACCGAGACTCCTGAGAGACTGCTGGGTCTGGAGGCACTTCCGAGAGACAGAGCATAATTAAGGATGAGTGCAAAAGTGTCCTTTTGTGGAGTATTAAATAAACATTTTATTACTTTTCAGATCCTATTCTGAAATAGTCCCGGTGTGACACTTCCAGTGGTTAATGGGTAGGTGCTTTGTGTCTTTATGTGTGGAGAGGTGCAAACAGGGGAAAGTCACTCTCTTCTCATCTCACGACAAGTTGTTAAATCTATTCTCTTGCTAGGCTGTCTGTCCTTGAGACTTAAGGAATGGACAGAATAGCCTATAGCATCTTCAACCCAGCTAGGTCCTCTCACCCCATTAATTGACCCATCATTTCCCACTGATACTAACTGCTGTGCTTCTAATTTGAACAGGAATTAGGCCAGTTGTTGGAAGGGGGAGACTTACAACATATGAAACAGAAATGAGTATCCTGTCTGAACACGAGAAGAATGGGTGTGTGTTGTATGTTGAAGGAGGTCAACACGTCTCCCAAACTGGTTGCTACTTTGTCCTTTATTCCCTGTGTGCTCTTCCAGCCTGTCTACTGTGCATGGGGGATCATGGTACTCCACGGTGGAATCTCTTGGATTATCTAGTAAGACTCACTGGGCAATGCTTTAAAGTCTGTCTTGAATGAATAAGAGACTCATCTGAAACCTGTGAATGTGACTCGAGAAGAGTGTTGTCTCTCCCCTCTTGCCTTTCCTCTCTGCATCCCCCAGCTCTTTTATGTACAGTCCAAGGTTGTTCTGCTTGATCCTCTATTTTCTAGTACTGAGATGGTCAACCTTCCGACTTAAGTTCTAACCTACTTAAGCCATTCTGGTCTTACTCAGGGCTAATATCTCGCTATACCCTGACATTTTTCCTTTAGCACCTTCCCCCCCCCTCCCCATCTTGGAATCTGAAGTCCTTCATTGCCAAAAGACATCTCAGAGCTGACCTTGTTCATGTAACCCGTGCTGGTGTGCGAGGTGACTTCTCAAGACACAGAGCTCTTTGTTGTGACAGCCGCGTCACCATTTTTGATCAGTGCCTTTCCTTTATGTCTCATTTGCTTTTTTCTTCGTATATCTACAACTGGCATAAAAATAAGGATGGGAACGAAATGAGTGATATGTTATAATAGGTTTTGCATAGACATTTACCTTGGCGATCCATCATCCCAACCCTCCAAATGGTGTCTTGACATTGACCATCAAGGAAAGGAACAGACTAAAGACCGAGTGAAAAATGATACCAGAGCTTGGAGTAAGGTTCAAATCTTATTTTTTCCACCGGGAATCTTGTCCTTTGGCCTGCTGCATTTGGACCTGGGTCATACCTTTGGGCCAGGGTCAGAAGATGCTGCCTTTTGCAATTACTACCTTGCAGACATTTTACCTGGGTCTGACTGTGCCTTTTTATTTTCCACTGCCTACTTTAGGCTTTTGTAGTGAGTCTCTCTACTTAAGAACTACACCATCATACTCCTGATTAAGCCTATGGTCTGTCCTTGCTACTATGGACAGCAGATTGTACCCTATTCAGGTGCCCTTCCTGTGTTCTCCTGGGGAGTACACTTCCTTATGCAGCTATCTTGCGTCTCTCCCACATATATTCTTGGCTTTTGGATAGTTAAAGAGTGTTTGCTGACTGTGGGAGGAATAATTTTAAAATGTAAAGTTCATTAGTATACGAGATGGAGCTCAAGTTCTTTCAACTTGCCTTTCATAATGCCTTATTGAAATGACCTCTTGACTTGGAAGCTTGTAGGTGGTATATTTAATAGCTTCTTGGAGTTCTTACTGATACTACTTGCAAAGGCACATGGGGAATATGGGTATGACAGAATATTGTAACTTCTGAATACATGCACATATATACATGTATACATGTGTATATGAGCATTCATACATGTACTCTCTGGTTTTTTTGTTAAACCTGGCTGTTATGGGATGCTGTAGCGAAGTCTTAAATTCTTTTCCTATTGATTGACCCACCAGATAAAGACCCTCTGTGTGAGTCATCTTAATTTGTCTTTGACTCTTGTTAAAGAATTGGAATGTAAGGTTTAAAGCGATCAAATTATATTTATTGGACTCATGTCAGGTTTTTGGACCTCTTCATGAGTTTTGAGGTAAGATGCCTTTGCCTGTGATTTCCATAGTATTCTAACATGGTTCTATATTGTCTCTTATTTTTCTGAGGTCATCATGGCATTCTTTCAGTATACTTCTTCACATGCAGCCTCTGTTACTTTTTTGGGGGTGTGTTTTAAAGACATCCCATCTTCTGTCATGTTGTACAGAGCATGTGGCTAGACTTCTCCTTGGGCTGGTCTCTGTTTTGTGTATTAAGCTTTTCAGGTATACCAGGGGAAGATGGTGTACGCTTTATGACTGCTGTCCATACATCAATGACATCCCAAAGTAGTGCTCTTCTGGCTTCTGAATTATTGACTTACTGTGAGTACTGAGAGTGTCTCTTTCTCTGAGACCTGCTGTGCTTGGATTGTGTATTTTAGGAAAGTGGTTATTAAGATGGAGAAAAGGTCAGGGGAACACTGGAGAAGAATACCATTTGGCCACATTATTGTTCATTTTTAGTTTTCTGTTTTATGGTGTTGGAATCAAACTCAAAGCCTTACATATAGCAGGTAAGCGATTTGCCACAGAGCCAGACCCACATCCCCTTCCCACAAGAAGGGTTGAAAGAGGAGATATGTGGGGCTCTGGAGACATGAGGGAGGCAGCAGCATCTGTAGATGTCAACATTTTCCAGAATCACACCTGTTCACAACTCTTATAAAGGTATATAGGAGTTCCCAAAAAGGCTAGAACAGTTTAACTGGAAAAGAGTGGGTACTTCCTAGTATAAAAGGGGAATTCTCTGCAAGTTCGTGGACATCCATTTCAGACTTGTTCTTTCAAGGACATAGTTTCCAATCTTTCTCCCCAGCCCACCACTGGTCCCCTTCCCTAAAACTCCTACCTTTTCTCCACACCTTTTCCTGAATTCTACTTGGAGTAATTGTTTTCTTCCTCCTGAAATTGATGAAATTCTTCCTGCCACTCATTCTGTACTATGTCCTTCAGAGTACTCATATTGCATTACTCTGTAGCCTCAGAGTCTGGGGCATGATTCACTAGGCATGGGAGTTCACTGTGTTCTTCTGTCCTCATCTAAAGGTAGCAACTACACCAACGGGATGATGGCTACCGTGTTGCATAGTGATGCCCATTGTATCATGGTGCATTCTTTTGAGTGTTTTTTTTTTGGGGGGGGGGGGGGTTGGTTGTTTTCTAGTGTAGATGATCACTGGCATAGTATCAGATGCCGAAGATAAAGTGAGGAAGTCTCCGAGGTGAAATGACAAATATTTTCACTCTCTGATGGCATCGAGCCTAAATTATTGAGATAGAATGGCTGATAGAGCTGGGGACGTCTCGCTCTTTAATCTTCCCTCTTCATCTGCTCCGAAAATGGCAAGAACGAGGGGAAAATATGAGTCTGGCCTTCCCTCTCTGGAACTCATTTGTTTAGTAGAAAGGATTCTAGAATAAGGTGGTTTTTTTTTTTTTCCTCTTCATTTCTTCTAACAGATTTTCTTCCCCTGTTAGGTTGTGAGATTGATTTCTATCTTCAAAATGTGTTCATGGGGGATGAGGGCTTTTCAGTGAAAGCATTACAAATCACCCACAAACCCCAGGCATCTTTGGGAGGAGCGAGGCTGTTTCTCTAAACCTCATTTTTCATGGAGAGCAGTAGCACGTGCCATCTTTCTGCATTTCCAATTTCAGAATGTCCTTGTCTGCTTGGAGCTTGGGTGTGTGAATTCCAGATGAGCCCCTGCCAGCTTTGTAAATTCGCACGGTTTGAGGAGAAGGTGCAGACAGCTGATGGAAGTCTGGATGGCTGAGGAAGTCTGTCTGAATGGAAGCCTGGATTCCAATGCAATCTCCATCTTGCACTCGGGGGATCCTGGCCTGTCAACAACCAGACCGTATTTCAAAGTGATTTCAGTTCTCAAACCATTGGCTCCTCCCAGAATCCTGTGGAAGAGAGACATAGGAAGCCAAGGGCTCAAATGATGTTGTTAACCTTGGCTCAAAACAGGTTATCAGAGACCTGGCACAACACCTCCATCCTTCTTCATTTTTCCAAGATTCCAAGGCCTGGAGCACAATATTTAGAATGCTCCAGAAAGCTTCTTGGGTTGTTTAGCAGCAACCAACTGGAATGGAATCAGAAAATTGATAATGTCAAGATACCTGGCTTTTAGTTAGCTATTGATATACTTCTATATTAAATTCCTGCCATAGTATCTAACTTCCTGTAGTGATGAGTAAACGTTTTCCTATGCTTTGGGAAAATAGAGCTCTACCTAGAATCAAAGCAGAGAGATTAGAGGGGAGCTGTAGTGGTGTGGCCCCAAGGCTCTGAATGGGACAACAGCAACAGCAAAATATGATACAAAATAAGCCCTAGGATTCCTGTACTGCACACACAGACTCCTGTGCTTTGGATGGACACCCCCCCCCCCACACACATACACATTTTTCATTTTCTGTTTAGATACTGGAAGCCCCTCTGAGGAAAGAGCAATTATATTCCATTACATATTTATTTCCCACAGCTCACTGTGGCATTGGAATGCATGGCCCAGGCACAAGGCGTAAAGCCTTTAGAGAGAGGAGTGGGTGCTGGGATTTGATTTTTGCTTCCATGCCTGATGCCTCTCAGTTCTCTGACCTTTTCATTGGGCTCATTATTTTCTGACTCGGGATAGATGAATTTTAATCAACTATGCAGCTCAGACTAGACTCGTTGCTTGGTGTATCTTACTTCTTGCTTCTTCATACTTAGGTCACGGCTTCTTTCTCTGAGGATCTGAGTTCTCTTTCCGTACCTCTAGGTCCTTCACCCCTGGCCCTGTTGCAGGTAGATTGCTTTTAGTCCTGTTTGTTTTTATTGTCTTTCACCTGACAGCTCCTACTCACGGTGGTCCAGTGGGGGTGAAAGTTTTTGCAAGTTGGGAACACAAAGCCTTATCAAAATACCGAGTCAGTTTTGAACACAAAACATGTTGGATTCTGCCCGTCGATGTATTGATGATGGAACACGTCATGGAGAGATTTTATGAACCGCTTCTTTTCAGAGAGCTGGTGATTGAGTTGGTCTCCTGACTCCTTTTTTTAAAAGCTATTTTTAATTTGCGAATAAAAATGGTGTGTTCATCAGGTGGAACATGGAGTCTCAGGACTAATTAAAGTTGTTTTTTTTTTTTTTCCCCTTTATCTCATAGATGTCTTCCTTTTCTCCTCACTGGGACCTAATACTCGGAGAAGCAACTTACTAAAAGAAGAATTTATTTTAGATAAAGATTTCATAACTGGGAAGGCATGGTAGCTACCACACATTGGGAGTGTGAGCTGCCATAATCTCCTCCATCTTCTTGGCTGACTGAACAGACAGACAGACCCACATACGGAGAGAAAGAGAGAGGGGGAAGGAGAGAGGGAGGGAGAGAGAGACAGAGAGAGGGGAAAGAAAGATTGCCTGGGTTGGAAATGGGACCATGCTCTACTGGCTAAGACTTGCTCTTCCTCCTCACCCCTGCAATGTATCTGCTTCTCCCTTCTAGGGCCCGTCTTTAGTCACATCTCCATGACAAGGAAAGAGAGAGAGAAAAAATTAAGCCTCACCTTTTAACGATTCCACAACTTCCCACAATAGCTTCACAAGCAGAGGACCAAGTATTCAAACGCAATCCTATAGAGGACATTTTACACTCCGACTATAAGGACACACTTACCTCTCAGAAATAAGAACCTTCGCATTTACCCTTTCAGTGGTTTTTCGGAGTCTATTTTTTTGTTACTAGCTTTAATCACTGTGTTGATCTCTTGAACACATTCTTTTCATCCAACTAAAATTGGGTTTTTTATTTTGACCAGTTGTCTTAATTCTTTTCTCCCCTGCTGTGGCTTTATGTCATCTCCTTCTTCAACATATACAAATGTCTAATTTCACTGACTTAGTAACAGGACTGATAGACAGGTCTTCTCTAGTGCGGTGGGCACATTCCCTCTCTGTCCCTTGCCTTCCTTCATCACAGTGAAGGGAAGGAATCTCAGAAGTAAGTGCTTTCACTGCCTCATACTTCTGTTGTCTCAAGAGTCAAGGCCATGGGCCATTAACAAAAGCATTACAGCTAGTTCCTACAAAGAACTATGATGTGATCCCCATGGTAACATGACCAGAGTGGAAATGGCAGTTGTACT
The DNA here is from genome assembly GCA_033318265.1 of Phyllotis vaccarum. Classification (NCBI taxonomy): domain Eukaryota; kingdom Metazoa; phylum Chordata; class Mammalia; order Rodentia; family Cricetidae; genus Phyllotis; species Phyllotis vaccarum. Next base: position 78,541,150 of record JARWLC010000012.1, read on the forward strand.
GCATCAGGGAGCTGATTGTTAGCTGTGGAAGACCACAGACCACAGACATAAGGAGCTCCTGGGGACCCATGATCTCAGATCGGCGATGCTGGATGCCAGCCAACGTTTGTAAATGAATGAGCCTGAACAAACTCCATTCGTTAAGCTGTAGAGACAAGAGTCAGAAGTAGAGAGATTCGGATTTTATATTTGCCTGCGTCTTATTGAGGAGCTGGTCATTTTATCTGGTGCTGGTAAATTATTGAGCCCCATATTTTGTTTTAAATAGATTCTTCGCTCATACAGTGCATCCTGATCACAGTCTCCCCTCCCTGCACTCCTCCCAGTGCCCCCCTCCTGGATCCACTCCCCTTCTCTCCCCCTTCAGAAAAGAGCAGGCCTCCAGGAGGCAACAACCATCAACCAGGCCAAAATAAATAGAATAAGAAAAGGAAAAAGCCTTCACACCAAAGCAGGACAAGGCAACCCAACAGGAGGAAAAGACGCCCGAGAGCAGGCAAAAGAATCAAAGACATACCTACCCCCACAGTTACAAGTCTCTTTCCCTCACACACACACAAACCCCACCGAGATAACAGCCACAACACATATGCAGACAACCTGGAGCAGACAGACCTCTGAAGGCTATGTTCTAATGCTTCAGCTCCAGGCTCTGTGAGCTCATATGTGCTCCACTTAGTTCATTAAGTGGGCCATGTTTTCCTGGTGTTCCCATATCACCCAAGTCCTACAGTCTTTCCTCCACAGGATTTCCTGAGCTCCGAGGGGAAGGACCTGATGGAGACCTCTAATTTAGCTTGTCTCTCTGTGGGGTTTCAGCGTTTGCTCCCACCTGCTGCTGGGGGAAGCCTCTCTGATGACAACTGGACAAGACACTGAGCTTTAAGTATAATGGTATACCACTTGAAATCATTTTATTTTAATTTTTTGCCAGTTGTGTTTGGTTCCACCCTAGTTCTCTGGATTATTCAGTCTCTGGTTCTTGGCCATCCAGACAGTGTTGGAAATAGACGCCCTCTTGTGGAGTGGGGCTCAAGTAGTTGGTCGGTCTTACAAGTTCTGCACCATCATTGCCCTAGCACATCTTGCAGGTAGATCAGATTGTAGGTCAAAGTTTTTGTGACTGGGTTGTTTCTTGGTTTCTCTTTCAGTAGACTGCAGAGTACCTTCCCTACCAAAGAGACTAGAACTTAGGGAATAAGGCTCCACTCAAATACCAGCTTGACCTTTCCATGTTCAAAGAGCTGTGTGACTATTGTCCTTGGCAATGGGGCTCTACTGTCAGCTTGCAAGGAGCAACCTCTGTCCTAGCATCACCAACAATTCAACTGAACCTAATCTGGTCCTGCCACTGGGAACGTTGTCTGGCTACAAGGGATTACCTGTTCATAATTCATATCCCTGACTATAAGGAGTCCTCACTAGGGCCACCCTTATAGATTCCAGCAAGTTTCCATTTCACTGTTTCCACATTGCCAAGTGCCCCCAATCCCAGCTGTCTCCTGCCACACTCTTTCCATTAATCCCATCTCCCCCAAACCTAATCCCTCCTGTTCCAGTCTCCACCTGTACCCCAGCCTACCCTCAAAATATATTTCCCTTTCTCTTTATAACCACGTGTCCCATAGAGTCTTCTTTACCTAACCTCTCTGGATCTAAGGATTGTAGCTGGGTTATCATCTACTCAATGGTCAATCCAAGGAATATATACCATATGTGCCATTCTTGGCGGATTACCCCACTCAGGATGATCTTTTCCTAATTCCATCCATTTGTCTGTAAATTTCATGTTGCCATTGTTTTTGAACAGCTGAGTAGTAAGTACTCCATTGTGCAAATGTACCACATTTTTTCCCATTTTTGGATTGAGAGGAATATTGGTTGTTTCCTGTTTCTGGTTGTTAGGAATAAAACTATAATGGATGTAGTTGAGCCAGCATCCTTGTAGCAGGATGGAGTGTCCTTTGTATATATACTCAAGAGTGGTATTGCTGGGTCTTGAGATACATCTATTAATAATTTTCTAAGGACCACCATGTTGATTTTCACAGTGGCTGTACAAGTATGTACTCCCACTAGCAACGGAGGAGTGTTCCCCTTGCTCCACATCCTCTCCAGCATGAGCCGTCATGTATGCTATTGATTTCAGCCATTCTGACAGATGTAAGATAGAATCTCAAACTAGCTTTTATTTTTATTTGTCTTATGGCTAAGGATGTTAAACATTTCTTTAAGAATTTCTCAGCCATTTGAGTTTTCTCTGTTGACAAGTATCTGTTTAAATCTGTGCCCCATTTTTGAGTTGGATTTGTTTGGTTTGTTGATATCTAGTTTCTTGACATCTTTACATATTTTGAATACTAGTCCTCTATTGGATATGGAGTTGGTAAAAATCTTTTTCCATTCTGTAGGCTTCCATGTTGTCCTATTAACAGTGTTCTTTGTCTTACAGAAACTTTTCAGTTTTATGGTCTCAGCGTCTCTGCTGTTGGTGTTCTGTTGTAAAGTTGTCTCCTGTGCCAATGCATTCAAGGTTATTTTCCACTTTTTCTTCTATTAGGTTCAGTGTGTCTTGTTTTATGTTGAGATCTTTGATGTACTTGGACTTGAGTTTTGTGCAGGGTGATAGATATGGATTTATTTTCATTCTTCTACATGTAACCATCTAGTATGTCCAGCACCATTTGTTAAAGATGCTATTTCTTTTCCAGTATGTATTTCCAGTTTCTTTATCAAGCCCATAGGTGTGGAGATTTATGTCTGGGTCTTCAATTTAATTCTATTGATTAGAGTATCTGTTTTAATGCCAATTCCATATGGTTTTTATTATTATAGTTCTGTAGTACAACTTGAAATCAGAAATGGTGATATTTCCAGCTGTTATTTTATTGTTCAGGATTGTTTTAGCTATCCTGAATTTTTTGTTTTGCCATATGAAGTTTAGAATTGTCCTTCCAACACCTATAAAGAACTGTGTTAGAATTTTGTTGGAGATTGCACTGAATCTGTAGAATGCTTTCGGCAAGATGGCTATTTTTACTACATTAATCCTATGAATCCACTAGCATGGGCAATCTTTTCATCTTCTGATATCACCTTCAATTTCTTTCTTCAAATATTTGAAGATTTGGTCACACAGATCTTTCACTTTCTTGGTTATGGTTACCCCAAGATATTTTGTATTATTTGAGGCTATTGTAAGTGTGCTCTTTTCCTGATTTTCTTCTCAATCTATTTGTGTATATGGGGGTGGGGGTAATTGATATTTTGTGTTAATCTTATATTCAGCTTCTTTGCTAAGAGTGTCTATCAGGTGGAAGAGCTCCCTGATGGATTTTTTTTGGGGTCACTTATGCACATTATCATATTATCTGTGAATAATAACACTTTGACTTCTTCCTTTTCAATTTGTATCCCTTTGATCTCCTTCAGTTGTTTTATTGACCTAGTTAGAACTTTAAATACTATAATGAATAGACATGGAGAGAGTGGACAATCTTATCTTCTTCCTGATTTTAGTGGAACTGCTTTGTGTTTCTCCATTTAATTTAATATTGACTATAGGCTTATTGTAAGTTGCCTTCTTATGTTTAGGTAAATCCCTTATACTCCTAATCTCTCTGGGATTATTATATTTTTTTTATCATGAAAGAAGAGTGTTGGATTTTGTCAAAGGCTTTTCAGCATCTAATGAAATGATCATTGGGCTGGCTGGCTCTGGATTCTTTTAGTTGGAAGACTTAATGAATACTTCTGTTACAGGTCTATTTAAATGTTTATCTGATCTTGATTTAACTTTGGTAAGTTATACCTATGGAAAAACTATCCATTTGTTTTAGATTTTGCAATTTGTTGAAGTATAGGTTTTTAAAGTGGTTTCTTATGATTCTCTGTATTTCCTTGGTGTTATTTGCTTTCCCATTTTTTGATTCTGATTTTGTTAATTTGGGTATTTTCTCTTTGTCTTTTAGATAGTTTAGGTAAGGATTTGTCTATCTTGTCGATTTTCTCAAAAAACCAACTCTTTGTTTCATTGATTCTTAGTATTGTTCTGTTTTTATTTTATTGATTCCAGCACTGTTTGATTATTTCTTGCCATCTACTGCTCTTGTGTGTGTATATTTCCTTTTGTTCTAGAGCTTTCAGGTGGGCTTTTAAGTTGCTAGTGTGAGATCTTCTCAATTTCTTTATTTAGGCACTTAGTGCTATGAACTTTCCTCCTAGCACCGCTTCATTGTGTCTTATAAGTTTGGGTGTGCTGTGCATTCATTTCTACCTAATTCTAGAAAGTCTTTAATTTTTAAATTTCTGTCTTGATCTGTTTTTCCTTCAGCAGAGAGTTGTCCAGTTTCCATGACTTTGTAAGTTTTCTGTTTCTTTTGATATCCAGATTTGATTTGTAGTGAAATAACAGGATGGAGGGGGTGGCTGTTATTTCAACTTTCTTAGATCTGTTGAGACTTGCTTTGTGTCTGAGTATGTGGTCAGTTTTTAAGAAAGTTCCATGAAATGCATAGAAGGGATATTCTTTTTTGTTTGGTGAAATGTTCTCTAAATATCTGTTAAGTTCTTTTGGTTTATAACATCTACTGGCTCCAGTGTTTCTCAGTTTGGTTTATGTCTGAATGAACTGTGCATTGATGAGAATGGGGTATTGAAGTCTCCCACTATCAGAAGGATTAATATGTTTTCAAGCTGTAGTGGCGTTTACACAGTGGGTGCCCTTGTGTTTGGGGCACAGATGTTAAGAACTGAAATGTCATCTTGGTGCATTATTCCTTTGGTGAGTATGAAGTGTTCTTCCCAATTTTTTGATTAGTTTTGGTTTGAAGTCTATTTTGTTAGATATTAAAATGGCTATATGGCTTGCTTCATAGGTCTGTTTGTGTTGAATATCTTTTTCTAACCTTTTAACTGAGATAATATCTATCCTTGATGTTTAGGTGTGTCTTGTATGCAGCAGAAGGATGGATTCTGATTTCATATCCATTCTGTTAGTCTATGTCTTTTTATTGGGGAGTAAAGACAGTTGATGCTGAGAAATATCAATGACCAATGATTGTTGGTTCCTGTTATTTTGTTATTATTGTTATAGTTGTTGTTGGTGGTGTGTGTATGTTTGTGTATATGAGCATGCTTCTCTTCTTTTGGTTTTGCTGGTGTAAAATTACTTATTTTCTGTGCTTTCAGGGGGGTGGTAGTTACCTTCCTTAGTTGGATTTTTTTTCCCCAGGATCTTTGGTAGCACTGTATTTGTAGACAGATATTGCTTATATTTGATTTTATCACAGGATATTTTGGTTTATCCATTTATGGTGATTGAAAGTTTTGCTGGGTATAGTAGTCTGGGCTGCATCTGTGGTCTCTTAGAGTCTGCAGCACATCTGTCCAGGCCCTCCTGGCTTTTAGAGTTTCCATTAAGAAGTTAGATATAATTCAAATAGGTCTATCTTTACATGTTATTTGATCTTTTTTCCTTATAGATTTTAATATTTTTTATTTCCTCTATATGTTTAGTGTTTTGATTATTATATGGAGAAGAAACTTTCTTTTCTGGTCCAATCTATTTGATATTTTGTATCCTTCTTGTACCTTTATAGGAATCTCCTTCTTTAGGTTAGCAAAATTTTCTTCTATGATTTTGTTGAAAATACTCTGGGTTTTTAAGCTGGGATTTTTCTTCCTCTACTCCTATTAATTTTAGATTTGGTCTTTTCATTGTGTCCCAGATTTCCTGGATGTTTTGTGTCAGAGTTTTTTGGTTTTTTTTTGTTTTGTTTTTTTTTGGAAGAGTTAACATTTTCTGGGACCAATGTATTCATTTTTTACATCATATCTTCAATGCCTAAGGTTCTCTCTCCCATCTCTTATACGCTGTTGATGAAACTTGCCTCTGTAGTTTCTATTTGAATCCCCACATTTTTCATTTCCAGAATTCTCTCAGTTTAAGTTTCTATTTCTGTTTTCAGTTTTTGAACAGTTTTATTTGTTTGCCTTGACTGATTTCTCCCCCTGCCTTTCTTTAAGGGATTTGTTAATTTCATCCAATTGTTTTTGTTTTCTTGGGTTTCCTTAAGGGTTTATCAATTTTCTCTTTAAGAACCTCTATCATCTTTATGGAGGTGGTTTCAAGGTCTTTTTCTTGTACTTCAGCTGTGTAGGAATATTCAGGGCCTGTTGTGGTAGGATATCTGGGCTGTAATTGAGACATATTATTCTGGCTGTTTGTTCTTATGCTGGTGTCTAGACATCTGGGTTTGGGGTGATTCTAGATCTAGTTGCTGATTTTTGAGTTTGTCTTTGTTAGGGGGTGTTTTGTTCCTTGATTTATTTTCCTCTCTGAATTTTAGGAGAGGGTGGCAGCTGTGTGCTGCCAGTTTTACTGGCTTGCTCAGCTGGGCCAGTGTGTTCACATGAAATGCCTTCTGGTATTAGAGTCTGGGATGCAGTGGCTAGTGGGGTGAGGGAGGTCAGGAGGGGATGGTCCATAGGAGGTGTGGATAGGGGGAATGTAGGCTGCAGCTGCTGTCCTGATAGCACTGAAAATGAGTCTGAGGGATTTTATCTGCTAGGGAAACAGATAGCAGAGTGGCCTCCTTATGAAGCCAATTGACTTTTTCTACCACATGTGCAGTGTCTATTCCTTCTGGGAATTGCAGCTCCCAACTCTATGTTTCCTGTAGACCTACTTTCTACCAAAACTAACCATTCTAACCTCAACTGATAGGTCCAAACTTGGGATCCTGACAACCTGATTTATAAAGTCCCTTATCCCTCTCTGTAATTTAACTGGGATAAAAAAGGACAAGTTACTGCATGTTGCAAGATTATGCTGTGAGACCTTAGCTGTTATTTAGAAGGTCAGCCCACCAGAAACATGAATTCTGATGGAAGATTAAGCCATCACAAAGGTGTTTTGGAATTATTTATTGCATTTTGAATGGATAGATATTTTGGCTGTAGGTTTCTTATGAAGCTATAGCCCTACCCATCTGTTGCAACTTTTTTATTCCCACAGCTTAGCAGTGTATTAAATATTTATCGGGCACTATTTCTTCTATGCAGTGACATATTGGATGATTTCCCCCAGCAATGTGTGAAAGTAGTCTCACAGTCAAATCCTTTGTTTCTCACAAGGCAGATCTTTGTTCCATTTCCCAAAATAAACTTAGAAAGTCTGCCCTCCTGCAGTTATCTTTATTGGCAGACGCTTGGTCAGTGCTAGTGTCCAGGCAAAGTGATCTCATCTGAGGTATTCACAGACCCCCAAAGACAAGATTTATGACATGTCTGGTTTTGTTGATTCTCAGCCCTCAGACTGATAGGGAACCAGTGGACCCTGGAGTCACTGTGGCAGTAGATAGGGAAGTGCTGGCCCAAGCTAACCTCACACTCATTTCAGCTTGGTTTATTGATTAGCTTATTATCTAGCCACACTTAGGAATGTAGTATTACACACCGATTCTCCCTTTTCCCTTCTCAGCTTTCCCTATTTGATGTAAGGTTTGTGTGTGTGTGTGTGTGTGTGTGTGTGTGTGTGTGTGTGTGTGTGTGTGTGTGTGTGTGTGTGTGTGTGTGTGGCGGGGGTTACAGGCGTTATTGAGAGAGACCTAGGTGTGGGGCTTCGAGGTCTGGAGGACCCTGGATGGAGCGTGGCCAGCCCCCTTTGAAGACAGGCTGCACACCTCCTGGCCTTCCTGCTGTTTCCAGCCTTCTTAGAGGGAAGATCGCCAGATTGCCGCTGCCTCAGTCTGGGACATTTCAGCGCTCCAGGAATTGCCCAAAGGTTCAATCTTGTATCAGTGAGTGTTTCATATAAACCCCTTAATAAATATTAATCCTTTTATATAATCAATCGCCGGTGGATAATTCATACAATAAAGGTTTCTCTCGGACCCGTTTCCTTTAAAAGTTCACTGAGGCTTTTACAAGTCACTCTCATCTTGAGTCATAAAGAAAGCCTGTCAGTCACTGCCAGGTGCTGTTCTTACCTGCTTTTATGACCCTGGAAGAATTCAAACCTGGTGACCTTGCTTTGGCTAGGGAATTGCTGATTGTGTGTGCATATAAGCTGGAGACATTGGAAACCTGAGAGAGACTAGGAACAGAAAGAACAGAGTAGAATAATAAACAGACATGCATATAAAGAGCCCGGGTGTGAGCTGACTCATTCCTTGGCCCTCAGATACTGAGGTCTGTCTCCCTTGCCTGCCGTGGCGTCTTTATTAAACCGTGAAAGAGGCCTTTAAAGCTGGCACTTGAGGAACCTTGTCAGTCAGAGACGATGAGAGGTTTGAGATGAGCAACTCTAGGATCGCACACTTCCTTTCCAAGTCCATCCACACTGAGGCAGAAGGATGAGGCAGACATGGAAATTGAGTGGAACCCTATCTTGAGTGGTTATTAAGTCCTGGCATGGGTTCATGACAGATTTCTCAATATACTTTCTTCCCCCTATTTCAGGCTGAGACTTTGCTGTCTGTAACCAAAACAGTCTTGACTCGCTCTCATATTTTATTTTCACTTTGTGATTAGCCCTGGTGGCTGGTCCGTTGGGTATTTGTATCACTGTGCTGATGAAACCTAGGGTTGCCCTACAGTGAAACCTCTCTGCTCCCCTGTGCAACATGAGGTTTCTGCCCGTGGCCACTCTTCCCCAGATAATGACTCAGACACTTATACTAATTTCATGCTGTTTGGCTTATGTCTCAGGCATATTGCTAGTTAGCTTTTGCATCTTAATTCAAACTGTTTCCACTAATCTGACCTGCCACATGGCCCGTGGCCCACCTGTGTTCCTTACATGTTATTTCCTTGGGCGGCTAGATGCATCTCCCTGTTGTTCCACCCTCCTTCTCCTACCTATGCTCTAATTTCCTGCCTACTGCTATGGTGCCTGTCATGGCCAAAACAGTCCTTCATTCACAGCACACAGAAAGGCATTCCCACATCACCCCTTGGCTTCTCTGCTTACTGTCTTACAAATAGTCATTTTGGATTTTTCTGACAAATTTCATCTCTGGGCTGATCCCTTTGAAATGTGTAGAGGGTCTGATAGCAACTAGGGTGCTTTAGGACCAGATTCCAAACCTGTAAGCTGCAGAACCCCAGCACTCAGCATGAGTCTCTAAACAGATGTGCATGCTCAGAGCATGGTGCCCTTACAGGCTGCTCTCAGCCTGCCCTTTGACCGTGGCTCTCAACCTGTATCACTGCACTGTGACTATAATTTACTGGCAATATCTCCCACTTATCGGTTAGGTTCCCAGTTCTCCATGTCTGAGCCTGGGGTCGACTGGAGCCTTGTTTGAGTAAGGCCTCTCAGCTTTATGTACCTTTGCTAATAAGAGAACGCATCTAAACGCGTCAAAACTATGGAAAACCGTGTGATTAGACCAGTTACAATTCATCATCAATTCTTATTTTCCTAGTCAGGAGCCCACCGTGTACCCCAGGCTATCTTTAAACTTCTGCTCCCTCCTCAGTCTCCAGAAGTTGGGATTATACGCATGCACCACCACATCTGGCTTAATCTCTGCTTTTGATCGTAGATCAATAACATCATCTTTTTCTTACAAAAGTAGCCTCTGTACTCATGTTCAGGTGAGCACAGCTTGCTGTAAATTACTATATTATTCTAGAGAAGCATACAGCAAAGAAAAACAAACACCCCATCAGTGTTCTAGGATCATAAAATACCTTTTCAAGTCATGCAAACCCAATACCTGCTTATCTTAATATGTTCTTCATTTTAGGTATATTTACATTATCTTGAAAGTGCCAATCTTTTTTTTTTTTTTTGTAAGGCACCTCAAACATCACTTGGAGCAGCAAACTGTTCCTAACACAAAGTCTTTTACTCAGTGTAGTTCCCATTTGATTTTAAAGGCAGGAGTGCTGGAGTCAACACCGAAAGGCTGTTTTCCAAGGTGGGAAATAAGCAGCTAAGCACATGTGGGTCGTGTCTAAAGGCACGTGGCTTCTTACCACTGAAAACTACTGCCGGGGGAGAAGGAGCCATATAATGAGGCTGCTATAGGCGTCTGTGAAGACCCGACTCCTGTTGGCTTGCTCAATAAACATGCATGGACCAGGTATAGATTGAAATGACGGTGTTGCTTACTTAGCTGCATCCCTTATAACTATAGCGTGATAGTACTTTGAGTAAGGGCTGTCACCCCACACCAGGCACATACATGGTCTTCTTAATGTTGCAGTAGCTAGCTTAAGGTTCTAACTTAGCATAAACATTTTTATATTGGACTGTTGATTTCCTTACATGCTCATTTGGAAGGGTGCCAGTCATCATATTGTGATATGGGTTGCTGTTGTTTAGCAGAGGCCAAAGCAGAAGCAGGGTGGCAGGGGTGGAGGAACAGGAGGATAAAGGAAGGCTGCAGTGTGTGTGTGTGTGCGTGTGCGTGTGCGTGTGCGTGTGTGTGTGTGTGCACGCACAGGCCCCAGGAGTCACCTTCCCATATCATTCTTTATCATTTCACTTATTTTGACACAAGGGCTCTCAGTGCACTTAGCACTCTCTGTTGGGGCTGTGCTGACTGGACTGGAGAAGCCTGGGCTCTGTGCTTCTGCCCTCAGATGCTGAGGTTACAGATGCATGCCAACACGAGGATGTGAGGGAAAGTCATCTAGCACAATTGCAGAGTTTTAATTGCTTCTAAGTGTTTAACTTCAAAATCCGGACCCAGATCCTTACATAGCAGCACGCGCATTGATGATGGAGCCATTTCCCCAGCTCTGTAGTTATTTTTAGTATTTGAATTGTGAACAGAATTGGATGCTAGGTAAGACCTCTAATTCTTGCAAAATTGGCAAACCCTGCCCATACCCTCACAATGACGTCTCATTTTCTTACTGTAGTGGCCATGCAACACGAATATGTACCTATTGATGTACATTGTTCTGTGCTTTCTACAAAATGTCCCTAATATCCTCATTTGAAATGTTTCCTATATGTCCGTGTAGTTGTTCTTTAGCAGGTTAATGAAATTGCTGTCTTGTTTAAACACTTGTATTAAATGATTAAATTTCTTTGAAAGATCTTTCTACATCTATTGAGATGATAAGATGACATTTCTCTTTTAATATATTACATTATTGGGTGTTAAATCACTGTATCACATTGTATTCCTGGGATGGACTCAGACTGGCCATGATGTCATTAGCTGGACATTTTAGTTGTCTAGGAAAGGGCTTGGCCCCAGTTTTTTTTTTTTTTTACACTCTCCCCCCTCCCCGCCCATGACAAGGTTTCTCTGTGTAGTGTACTGGGATTAAAGGCTTATACCACTCAGACTTTTCGTAACTTTTAATACTAAGACACCAGTTTTTGTGCATAAACTGAGATGGTCTCTTGTTTGTATTTCCTAGAAGAGCTTAAGTCCCCTACTTTTTTCATTATTTGCAGAATGATTTTTTTTATTTAATTTTTTATTTTCCTTTTTAGATAGGGAATCTATCTAAGTCCTGGCTGTTCTGGAGCTTGACATGTTAATCAAGCTGGTCCTGAATACACAGAGATCCTCCTGCCTCTGCCTCCTGAGTGCTGACATTACAGGCTTGTACTACTAATTTTTGACTCTATTTTAAATTGATATAGTAAGTGTATATATGCATATATATGTTATCCCTTGATGTTTTGATGTCTTTGCACATCGTGAAGTGTTTATAGACATGGGACTAGTATCCATCTCCTCACATGTCATTTGAGAAGACATTTGCTGATTCAGTTTTAAAAACTGAACTACTATTATAGAACTCCTTTATGCTTTTTGAGTCACGTGCGGTGAATTGCTTTTTCCCGGAGGAGGCATTTGTCAGTGGCATATGCTTTAAGCTATCTTTTCTGCTTTTCCCTCTGTCTATAACAGGCTCCTCTTCCATTTGTGACATAGCTGTGTGTCTCTTTTACCCTCTTGGGCTAAGCCCAAAGTTTAACATCTTACTAACACTCTCAGGATATCCTTTGGTTTCCAAGGGTTTTGCTGTTGGCTCTTGGGTTGCTGTTGGCTCTTGGGTCTTTATTTTCCACGTCCTTGTGTCTGTTCTTTCTCTTTATTTTTCTCTTTGTCTTTTGTAAAGACATTGATAATTATCAAAACTAGTTATGGTACTTAATTATTAGTTTCTATACAGTGGTGTGTGTGTGTGTGTGTGTGTGAGTGTGTGAGGGTGTGTGTGTGAGTGTGTGTGAGGGTGTGTGTGTGAGTGTGTGAGGGTGTGTGTGTGTGTGTGAGGGTGTGTGTGTGTGTGTGTGTGTGTGTGTGTGTGAGTGTGTGAGGGTGTGTGTGTATCACGGCACGGTGTGACAACAGAGGACACCTTTGGGTGTTAGTCCTTACCTTTCACCGTGTTTGTGACCAGGTCTCACTGTTGTTTTGCTGTTGAGCTTCCCAATAGCTTCCAGATTTTCCTGTCTCCATCTTCCATTTCCCCACAGGGGAGCAGAGATTACAGACATGTACTAGGGTATCAGCTCTTATGTGGCTTCTGTGAGGGGAGGGTCAGAACTTGGACCCTCAGGCTTGGCTGCACAGTTTTACTCTCAGAAGCATCTCTCAGACCTCTAGAAATAGCTCTTGAAGAACTCGAGGTTCTGTGGTTTTCCAATAAGGTACCTCAAAGATCACCAAAACACAGATTTATTAAAGTCTAGAATGTCTTATCTGGAATAATTGCACCATTTTAATTTTTTCTAAGTGTTAAACTTTAAATTTTTATTTTTTACCCTCTCTGCTCAGTATATAAAATATTAGATTTCTTCAAGCAATTGCTTTGACATTCCCAAGTTTCATGATGTATTTCTTAAAGTGTATTTTAATTTTCATAACTGTTTTATCTGTGATTCAAATATTATTAAGACATATTTCCCAATACTATAATTATCTTTTCATCCATGTCTAATTAGGTTAAAATATCAAATTTTAGATCTTAAGGTTAGTTTGTGTCTATGTCCCAGTTACAATGATTTAAATTTTAAATTGCATTTGTGTGTGTGTGTGATGTGCATATGTTCATGTTGTGTGTGTGCACATGCATGGCAGCAGAGGGCAAATGTCATATGTCTTCCTCTATCACACTCTATCTCTTTTGGGGGGGCGGGGACAGGTTTTCTCACTAAACCTTGAGCTCACTGATTGGCGAAGTCAATGAGCTTCCATGATCCATCTCCCTCCACCTTCCTTGCTGGTGTCACAGATAGATACTGCTATACCTGGGTGGGCACTAGGGATTTGAACTCATATCTTTATCTTTGTGCAAAAAGCACATTACCCACTGACCATTTTCCAAGCCCTTAAAGTTGTATTTTTATAAATACTCAAAGGTTTCGTTTGATTCATTATAAATTGTTAACTTTTAATCCCATTATTTTATTTCTTTAAATATTTTGAGTATTTATTATAATTCTGAATCAGATAATGCCAGTATATAATGCTCTGGGATGGGAGACAGTTTTAGAATACTTTTATTGTTTTTTTTCCTTTTCTGCTTTTGATTGTCACTCTATTAGTTTAATAATTTTTTATTTTGAGATCATTACTTAAACACAGTGTATGAGAAATCTTAGGAGAGAGTTTTGGATGCTTGCAGCTAGCAAGAAACAGCATGTGTTATGTGTTTGTTCCATACACCTCAGGACAGAAGTAGTGAGGTCACACTTTGGTTCACAGTCTCATTGAGGTTTCTTTGTACCCATTAATTAAATAGACCTAGGACTGTTGCTTATAAATCCTTTCCTTTTCCATTCTCCCCCCCCCCCCCCCCGTGTGTGTGTTCGTATGTGTGTTTCTTTATATGGATTTATATAATGAATGCTGGTGCTTGTGAAGGCCTCAGATCTTCCAGAATACAAGTAGTTGTGAACTGCCCTGCTTGGGTCCTGGGAACTTCCATCCTCTGAAAGACTAGTGAAGTTTCTGAGACATCTATTCAGCCCTGGATTATAAGTTCTTCAGTGATAGCTGGCATCAGTGGTAATATTATTTTAATTTTACTCCCATAGTTTCAGCAGAGACACAGTTTATTTTAGAGGCTCTCTTTCCTGGAAGTCACCTTTTCTCTAGCTCATTCCTTCAGGGATGCTGATGTCTGGTTTCTTCTGGAAATCTCGTGAAGCAGATGTGCCACTTTGGAATATTTTGAGTTCATAGGATATATAGTAATATGAATTATCATAATTATTTATTAAAGTATAATTGTCAAACTACTAAAAGTCAAATGTGTGATGTATTAATATGTATGATTTTAAAAATTACATGGTTTGGTGATTTTCCTAATAACTGCCATAATTGCAAAACAGTAATAATGAGCATGGGCGTGATTTCAAGGTATCTGCAGAACCCTGATATGGCAAAAAACATCTGTGATTTATTCTGTAGGCAAAGGAGCAATTGCTCCAACTGCTGTCATTGTTGTTTACATTCTGCATAATAAGGATTTTAATATGAAAATAAAGATGTGATTTTTTTTTTGTATTCAAATCTGTACAATTCTCTTACAAGCAATTTGAAAGTTGACAGACTTCAGGGTTAAGAACCCTTGGAAAGGACTAATGTCATATGACCTTTTGGATGGTTTCAAAACCCTTGGTTTCTTGGTCATGGTGGGCTCTTGTCTCCCAGTCACCCTTGGCTTCTACCGTACCAGGAAGTTTCTAGTTTAAGCCAGCTGTGAAAGGTGAATGGGGTACAACAAAGTGATGGTGATGTGATAGAGCAAAGGTGTTTTATGAAGACCCTGAGCAGTTACAGTGGGAACTGAGCGTGGATGTAGTGCATTTCAGCTTGTTCTTGATGATGCTGGACCTGCTGGTATTTAGGAGCTCAGTCGACTGCACTGCTGGCAGCAGGAAGATATGCTTCTTCCATTATTAATTATTATTATTATTATTATTATTGTTATTATATTTATCTATTTATTTTACATCCTGGCCACAGCCTCCCCGCAATCCTTCCCTTCCAGTTCCTCCTCCCTACCCCATCTCCTCCTACTCCCAATCACTTCCTCTCCCATCTCTATCTGGGAAAGAACAGGTCTCCCTTGAGTATCAAAAAACCCCCATGGCATATCACATTGCAGTGAGACTAAGCACCCTGTCTTAAGGCTGGGCAAGGTGAGCCAGTATGAGAAATAGGGTTCCAAAAGAGAGTAAAGAGTCAGCAACAGCCCCTGTTCTCACTATCAGGAGTCCCACAGAGGACTGAGCTACACAACTATCACATATGCAGAGGGCCTTGCCAGTCCCATGCAGGCTCCCTGGCTGTCTGTTCAGTCTCTGTGAGCTCCTGTGAGCCCAGGTTAGTTGATTGTGTGATCCTTTCCATGACGTCCTTGTCTCTTACTCTGGGGGATCCCTCAACTCTGCTTAATGTTTGGCTATTGGTCTCTGCATCTGCCTCCATCAGTTCCTAGACGATGCCTCACTGATGACAATTGGGCCAGGCACCAATCTGGTAAAAGGATATGTTCAGTTCAGACTACTTACCAATTATTGCTAGTAGTCTAAGGCGGGGTTCTCCCCGTAGACTCCTAGGAGATTTGCCTACACTAGTCTCCCCGACACATACCTAAATGCTGCCCCCCCCAGCAGTCTCTGTTATTACTCTGCTTCATGTCCTTCCTCAGCCTCTGTTATTACTCTGCTTCATGTCCTTCCTCAGCTTGGTCACTAATGTTCTCATACCCGCCCATCCTCAGTTCTCTTCTATTTCCCCTTCCCAGGGAGATCTGGGTGTTTCCCCATGAACCTTCCTTATTACCTAGTCTCTCTGGATTGTGGATTGTAGCATAGTTATTCTTTATTTTACAGCTAATATCCACTTATGAGTGAGTTCATACCAGGTTTGTCTTTCTGGGTCTGGGTCACCTCACTCAGGATGATATTTTTTTTCTAGAGCCATCTACTTACCTTCAAATTTCCTTGTGTCTCTGTTTTTAACAGCCGAGTAGTACTCCATTGTGTAAATGTACCACATTTTCTTTATCCATTCCTTGGCTGAGGGACATCTAGGTTATTTCCATGTTCTGAATATTACAAATAAAGCTGCTATGAACATAGTTGAGTGTCCTTGTGATATGATTAAGGATCCTTATATGCCTAAGAGCAGTATAGCTGGGTCTTAAAGTAGATTGAGTCCCAGTTTCTGAGAAACCACCACACAGACTTTGAAAGTGGCTCTACAAGTTTGCTCTCCCACCAGCAGTGGAGGAGTGTTCCCCTTGCTCCACACCCTCTCCACCATGAGCTGTAGCTTGTGCTTCTGATCTTAGCCATTCTGACAGGTGTAAGATGGAATCTCAGAGTTATTTATATTTGTATTTCCCGAATGGCAAAGGATGCCGAACATCTCCTTACGTGTCTCTCGGCCATTTGGAATTCCTCTGTTGGGAATTCCCCATTTTTTAATTAGATTATTTGGTTTGTTGATACCTACTTCCTTCAGTTCTTTATGTATTTTGGAAGTCAGTCTTCGTTTGAATGTGGGGTTGGTGAAGATCTTTTCCCATTTTGTAGGCTGCCTTTTCGTACTATTGACAGTGTCCACAATGTTGTTACAAAAACTTTTCAATTTTATAAGGTCCCATTTATTAATTGTCCATCTTAGAGCATGTGCTATTGGTGTTTTGTTCAGAAAGTGGTCTCCTGCGCCAATTCAAGATTATTTCCCACTTTCTCTTCTATCAGGTTCAGTGTATCTGTATTTACATTAGCTCTTCTTTGAAAGTCTGGTAGAATTCTGCACTAAAACCATCTGCCTCTGGGTTACCCCTCCCTGTTGGGAGACTTTTAATGACTGTTTCTAGTTTCTTAGGGGTTCTCAATCTATTTAAATTGTTTATCTGATCTTGATTTAATTTAGGTCAGTGGTATCTATGGAGAAATTTTTCCATTTTTTTTTGATTTTCAAATTTTGTGGGATACAGGTTCTTGAAAGTATGACCTAATGATTTATCAGAGTCTGTTGTTATGCCCCCTTTTGCTTCTGATTTTATATTCTTTCCCTTTTAATTAGTTTAGATAAAGATTTATCTATTTTGTTGATTTTTTGACCAATCAAGTCTCTATTTCATGAGTATAGTTCTCATTGTTTAATTTTTACTGATTTCAGCCCTCGGTTTGATTATTTCCTGCTGTCTCCTTCTGGGTGAGTTTGCTTCTTTTTTGTAGAGCTTTCAGTTTGCTTGTGTGAGATGTCTCCAAATTCTTTATACATGCACTTAGTGCGATGAACTTTCCTCTTAACACTGCTTTCATTGTGTCCCATAAGTTTGGGTATGTTGTACATTTATTTTCATTGAATTCTAGGAAGTCTTTAACTTCTTTCTTTATTTCTTCCTTGAGCCAGTCATAACTCAGTAGAGCTTTGCTCAGTTTCCACGAGTTTGTAAACTTTCTGTTGTTAAAATCTGGCTTTAATCAATGGGGCTCTGATAAGATACAGGGGTTCCTTTCATCTTCCCTCCCTCCATATCCCTCCCTTTCTCCCTCCCTCCCCCTTCTCTCTTTCTTTCTCTCTGTTATCTGTTGAGATTTGCTTTGTGGCAGTGCATATGGTCAGTTTTGGAGAATGTTCCGTACGTTGCTGAAAAGGTATATTCTTTTGTATTTGGGTGAATGTTCTGTAGATATCCATTTGAGTCATAACATTTGTTCTGTTATTTCTCTCTTTAATTTCTGTCTAGAATATCTGTCCATTGGTGAGAGTGGGGTGTTAAAGTCTCCCGCTATTATTGCATCGGATTTATATATGTGTGATTTAAACTTTAAGAATGTTTTTTTTTTTATAAATGTGGGTGTCTCTACATTTGAGGCATAGATGTTCAGAGTTGAGACATCATCTTGGTGGATTTTTCCTTTGATGAATATGAAATTCCCTTCTCCATCTCTTTTGATTAATTTTGGTTGACGGTCTATTCTGTTAGATGTTAGGACAGCTATACCAGCTTGCTTTTTAGGTCCATTTGATTGGAATTTTTTCTAACTCTTTCATAGTGTCTATCTTTGATGTTGAGGTATGTTTCCTGTATGCATCAGAATGTTGAATCCTGTTTTCATATCCCATCTGTTACCCGTGTCTTTTTATTGGCAAATTGAGTACATTGACATTGAGGAATATTAATGATCAATGATTGTTAATTCTTGTTATTTTATAGTTGGTGGTGGTCATGTGTGTGTGTGTACATCTGAGTGTTTCCATTCCTTGGATTTTGCTGGTACAAGATTATTTATTGCCTGTGTTTTTGTGTGTCTGGTTAACTTCCCAGGGTTGCAGTTTTCCTCTGGTACATTCTGTAATTCTGGGTTTGTAGATAGATGTTGTTTAATTTTGGTTTTTTCCTGACCTATCTTGTTTTCTCTATCTATGGTGATTGACAGTTTTGCTGGGTATAGTAGTCTGGGATGACAGTCATGATATTTTAGATTCTGAAAGACATTAATCCAGGACTTTCTGAGTTTTAGGGTCTCCCCTGAGAAGTCAGGTGTATTCTAATAAGTCTGCCTTTATATGTTACTTAGCCCTTTTCCCCTGCATCTTTTAGTATTCTTTATTTGTTCTGTATGGTTAGTGTTTTGATTATTACGTGATGAGGGGATTTTATTTTGCGATCGAGTCTCTTTGATGTTCTTGTACCTTTATAGGTATGTCCTTTAATTTGGAAAAGTTTTTCTTCTATGATTTTGTTAAATATATTCTCTGGGTTTTTGAGCTGGGCTTCTTTTCCTTCTTCTATCCCTATTATTCTTATGTTTGGCCTTTTCATAGTGTCCCAGATTTTCTGGATGTACTAGGTATTTTTAGATTTAACATTTTCCTTGACTGATTAATCTGTTTCCTCTATTATGTCTTTAACACCTGAGGGTCTCTCCTTCATCTCGTGTATTCTGTTGGTGACGCTTGCACCTGTAGTTCCTGTTCACTTACCCAGATTTTCCATTCCCGGGATTCCATCCATTTGTGTTTTCTTTATCACTTCTGTTTTCATTTTTGTTTGCCTTTTTCTAAGTTTCTTTAAGGGATTTGTTTATATCCTCTTCAAGAGCCTCTATAGTCTTCATAAAATAATTTTTAAAGTCATTTATTTTCGGTGCTTCAACTGTGTTGGATTATTCGGGTTTTGCTGTTGTAGGATAGCTGAGTCTGGTGACGCTATGTTATATTGTCTTTTTCGTTGTTGTTGCTATTGAGTGTGTTCTTACACTGGCTTTTTGGCATCTGGATTTAGGATGACTTTTAGGTCTGGTGTTGATTCCTATGACTGTCTTTCTTAGACGAGTGTTTTGTTCCTTAATTTCCCTTTCTCCTCTGACCTTCTTGCCCAATTTGCCAAAGGTTCTGGTTACTAGCATGTCTTTAGGTTCAGTAGTGTGTCCCCTCTGGGTTTGGGGAGGGGGAGCTATGGGTCCCTGGATATAGCCTGGCTTCTGGTAAGGCCAAAATCTCCTTCCAAAGTTATAGAACAGGATATGGAGCCCTGGGGAGCGGGTGCAGACTGGAGTCCCTAGATCAGTCTGGTCCCTGAAGTCCATAGGACTAGCCTGACCTCCAGTAAAGCTGCTGGTACTGGGGTTCCTAATCTGGCCTAGGCTCTAATAAAGCTGAATTCTTTTGAAGCTGTAGAGCTAGAGTCCCTAGGTCTGGCTGGGCCTCCGGTAAAGGGGAAGTCTTCTGAAGTTGAAGAACAGGATGTGGAGCTGGGGAAAGGGGCTGAGGGATGGGAGGGGGGATGCAGTCTGGCATTGCTGGACAGGCTTTAGAGGGGTTTGTGGGCAGTGGGTAGTGTCTTATCTGGATTCCTAGGACCAGCTCACCTCCCATATGGCTGTCAGGGCTGTGGGCCCTAGTATGGAGCCGAAGGGAAGGAGTAGAGTCTTGGGTTGTTGGGTGTGTTATAAGGAGTATTAGCTAGAAGTGGGCAGTGCCTTACCTGGGGTTCCTTGATCCTGACTGGCCTCTGGTAAAGCCAGAGTTCCTCCAAAGTAGTAGACCAGGATATAGAGTCCAGGGGTAAGGGTCTGGGATGGTTGGACAGGCTTAAAGGAGTTTAGCTGGCAGTGGGTGGTATCTTCCCTAGGTTCTCCAGGAATGCCCTGGTCTCTGGTACAGCTGCTAGGGACTGTGGACCATGTGGTGCAATCTGGGATTGCTAGGAAGGCTTTAAGATGTGTTAGTGGGCAGTGAGTGGTGTGGTGTCTTGTCTGGGATCCCTAGATCCTGCCTGGCCTCTGGTAAAGCAGAAGTCTTCTTCTAAAGTTGTAGGCCAGGATACAGAGCCAAGAGTGGGGGTAGTGTGTATGTGTGTGTGTGTGTGTGTGTGTGTGTGTGTGTAGTCTAGGATTGTTGAGGAGGCTTTAAGGGGTTTAGTGGTGGTGGGCAGTATCTTATCTGGTGTTCCTAGGACCAGCCCAGAGTCCCATAAGGATGCTGTGGCTGTGGGCCCTAGTATGGAGTCCAGGGGAGGGGGTCTTCTCCCATTAGTTTTAAGTCTGAATGGATGGAGACCTTTTGTTGCTGTTAATGTTAAACTTACATCAGTCTCTCTCTCTCTCTCTCTCTCTCTCTCTCTCTCTCTCTCTCTCTCTCTCTCTCTCTCTCTGTGCATGCATGATGAATACTTGGTAAAGATTTGCTGAGTGGTTAAGGAAATAGATAAGCAGCCATGGTACCTAAAGAGTGCTTCTGACTTTTTTTTCCACGGCTGGCTCTGTGAACTATAAAAAGAATTTACAGTTTCAGGTTTTCAGAAGTAATCCCCTTGTGAATACAGCATGACCTATGTTCACAGGGAATATCCTATCTACAGATCTATATATAGAGATAATGAGTGAAACATATACCAGGATGGCTATGTATGGATTTATTTAGCTGCAGAGATGGAGGGAGACTAGAATAGAGCCTTGTATAACAGGAGAAAGATGGCGTCATTTTCTACATGTTTAATTACTCTAATAAAGTCATTTTTAAAGGGAGATGCTTTACAAGATTGTTGCTCACACATTCAACTTTCAAGTACCACACTTCACTGAAGTGAGATTAGTTTTCATTTTGTTTAATACCTTAACCTCAAGGGCAAAATCTGCCAGGCTTCTCACTGCCGCAGCTTCTCACTGCTGCCAAGTGGGAGGTGATTGGTTGTAAATCAGGCTTTGGGATGACTTTAACACCAGCCTAAGTTTCCTCAACTGTCATTATTTCAAGCTACAAGAGCAAGGGGGGCAAGCAGCGAACAAACACCCAGAGGTGTTAGTGACGTCTGCTGTTATGAACGTGTAAAACTGAGTACATGCTATGTTTGTTCCCACCGTGATTAATCTTTCCTTCATAAAGCATGGTTGCTCTATCACTCCTGGGCCATTTGTTGAAAAGCAGATTATAAATTACCTTTAGCACTCCATTCACCTTTCAGCTCCAAAGTGTGGTGATGAATAGGAAAAAGATGGGTTGGTCAGAATTCTCAGTGTTCTAGAAGGCCAGACTTCTGCAGAAGATGCCAACAAGCACAGATAAAGGAGCAATAGAACCATTTCAGATGCTGACACTCAAGCACAGCACCTCCGAGCATGTGTGCGTGTGCACACTCTGACATGAACAACAGTACGTAGGCATCTCACAAGGTCATTCAGCTAGAAGCTCAGAGAAGAACCTTTTCTTGTTCAATAGGCCCCTCACTATTGTGAGGGGTTCCTTAGGTTCAAGATAAGGGATGAGATAAAGGAGGTAGCTAGCCTAAGGTTTCTAGGTTCTACTACTGTTTGCCCTTCCCTTATTCCTTTGGATAGTTTGGGGAGATGCCAACCTGATCTTTGGTAAGAGAGGAGTAGCTGGAAAGCAAGCAGGGTTCACATGTATTTCCTTTCTTAGAGGTATGTTAAGACTCTAATCCCAGGGCCTAGAATGTGACCCAATTTAGAAATAGGGTCTTTGAAGATGTAACCAAGTAAGATGAGTTCAGGCTGGAGTACAGTAGGCCCTGGTGCAAGGATTAGTGTTCTTATATATAGGAGGAGGGAAATCGGATACAGAGGCTCACCCTGGGAGAAAACGCAGGGAGTCAGGAAGAGACTGGCCAAGGGATGCCGAGAACTGGCACCAGAAGAAGCCAAGGCACACCGCAGATTTCTTCTAGAACTTGCAGAATAGAAACCAGTCCTGCTGACTCAGTTTCTGACTTCTGGTTCCCAGAGCACTGAAGGGATAACCTTAGTTCTTAGTCACCTAGTTGGGGTGTTTTGTGACTGCAGCTCCGGGGAACTAAGACTGTGATTCAGCAACAGTGCATTTCTGCTTTCAATGTTTTGTTTTGTTTTATTTTTTTAATAGTTCATAGTTCTTGTATGATTTTCTTTATTTCCTCATTTGACCCCAAACCTATAAATCTAACTGCTATCTATACATTGAGGGTTTGGGGAATTGAAGCTGTATTTACTTTAAAAATATTATTACTCTTTAAGTAATTTTCAAAACACACAGACACACACACATACAGAGACACACATACACACATGCAGACACATACACACACACTCACATACACATACACACACACTCACATACACATATACACACATACACACATACACACACACACAGAGACACACATACACACAGAGACACACACACATACACACATACACACAGAGACACACACACATACACACACGCAGACACACACACTCACACACACAGACACACACACATACACACATACACACAGAGACACACACAGACACACACACATACAGAGACACACATACACACATGCAGACACATACACACACACACTCACATACACATACACACACAGACACACACACAGACACACACACACACAGAGACACACACACACATGCAGACACACACACAGAGACACACACATACACACATGCAGACACACACACACATACACACAGAGAGACACACATACACACATGCAGACACACACACAGAGACACAGACACTCACACACACATACACACAGAGACACACACACATACACACATGCAGACACACAGAGAGAGACACACACATACACACACGCAGACACACACACACACACGCAGACACACACACTCACACACACAGACACACACATTACTTATACTATATTTTTGAGAAGAGATCTTTCGGGTCATTTGCATATAGGTCTATAGTCAGAGACACATATCTTCCCAGACTTGGTCAGACACTCTGCCAAAGGCCACTCTAGGCTTGCTTCTTTCAAAGTACAACTCATGTGTACAATAATCTTTCTTTCTGGCCCTTCCTTGCTTTCTATTTCCCCATCTAGATTCTAGGGGTCTGGGAGCAGGGCTCTTTGCTTTCTGTCCTTGTATTCTTTGTTTTCAGCAGCCTGCTTGCCAAGGAGCAGGCTCTCAGCCTTGGAACAATGAGTCTCTGCCCTCCAGGGCCCTGCAGTGCAAGCTGGCACCTTTTTATAAAACAGCATTGACAAATGGCAGCTGCTTTGTGTTTGAGCCTACATTTGTTAATGCTGCTTTTTACAAGAACCCCAGATTGCCATAGTGGCCCGGATACACCATAACAATAAGGATTAGTCTGAGATTTGCTCCCAGAGCTGGGAGAAAGGAAGAAAATACTTAGAGATGTATAGAAGGTTCAGAATGATAGTTTCAAATTCCTGGATATTTATGTTTTACTCAATTTTCTCTGTAGCAGCAGCTTCAGTTAACCATGGACCCTGTTGCTTTAAATTAGGGAAGGTTTGCTATGGACTTAGGAAAGCCGATCTGAGTACTCCATGGTGGTTGGGAAGTAATGGTGGTGACCGCAATGAATCTGCTTCCCTCCCTGGAACCTACTTGTCCAGGATTTATTGGCTATGGCTGCTGTGTGTTACCGCTTTTCTTGAAGTGGCCTTGATTATTTATTTTCAGGAGGTGGCCTTCTCTCAGGGGCCCGTCTGTCTGGTGTTGGCCCAGGCTTGTCCATCAGCAGCCTCGGCCACCTTGGGCATGGTGCCAGCAGAGCACTGAGGGCTGAGTGGCTTTCTGTGCTTCCTCTAATCCCCCTTCCCTGCCATGTGTATTTCCATGATAAATCACCCAAGAAAGATTTCCAATGCGTTTTGACAGGATGAAACTGTGCGATTCAGCTTGATCTCGTTAAGAGCCCCATAGCCAAATCCCCCCAGCACGGGAGGCAATGAATGCTTGCAAGTTGTTCACGGCTTGTCTCTCTAGCTAAGGGAGAGAGAGACTTGACTGACACTCTGCTGACTTTCTGCCCTTGACCTGGAGGGGGAGGGATGTTTCCTGCATGTTTCATTTGCAAAGTCCCTGTGTAAGTTCAGGTATTTGTGTAAGGTCTGAGCACCTGGGCCATAAAGATTTTACTAGCCACTCTCCCTCCCTTCCACTCATGCATGTCAAGTGTAACAGACACTGTGGTAAATAATAAATGAGGCCAAACTCAGTGTCCTCCAGGAGCTCACCATGTGATGGGGGAAGAAAGAAAAGCAAATAGATAATCATCACCAGTGTAGGCCTTGTAGTATAACAAAAGGCAAGGTGAAGAGAACCAGAGTGAGTACCAGACTCCATTTGGAAGGGAGGTGGTGAGGATGGGCTTTCTAATGGAAATGATGCATAAACTTTTTTTTTTGAAGGGATAATTAGTGTGAGCATAGTAGCATGCTGTGAGAGAAAGTTTTGCTGTAGCAAAGGCCTCCTGAGACCATTTCTTCAAGCACAGGTTTTGCTCAAGGACTATGATTCTTACCTGACTTCTATCCCCAAGTATGTGCTGCCTGACCTATCCTGGCCTGCCCCAGCTCTCTGTGGATCTTACTATATGGATCAAATTTTAGTGCCCTGATTAAATAGTCCAACTACCCTTAGTCTACCCTTGCTTTTGAGTTTACTACTCTTTTTTGACACTGTCAACACGTGATAGTTTTTATTCACTATGAAATCAGTTTAAAAACCAACCCAAACCAAACAACACTTCTCTACATTTTCTTGGAAACATATGACAGTACTCACTAACAAGAAAACTGAGGCTATAATACTGTTCTTCTATACTCATAGATTGGTGGCTACCCCAATTGTCATAATAGAACCTTCATCCAGTAACTGATGAGAACGGATGCAGAGACCTACAGCAAAGCATTGGGCCAAGCTCAGGGAACCCTTCTTAAGAGAGGAAGAAAGGAAGGAACCCCCAGAAACAAACTGTGCTCATAGGAACTCACAGTCTAGAATAACAGCCAGGGAGCCTGCATGGGATGAACTTAGGCCCTCTACGTATGAGTGACAGTTGTGTAGCTTGGTCTACTTGTGGGACTCTTAGCAGAGGGAGCAGAGGATGTCCCTAAGGCTTTGGCTGGCTCTTGGGAACCTATTCCTTATAATGGGCTGCAATGACCACTTGATATGCCATGCTTTGTTGGTACCCGTGGGAGGCCTGCCCCTTTCTGAACAGAAGCAGAGGAAATGGGAGGATAGGAGGGAGGGGAAATTGCAGTGGGGATGTAAAATAAATGAATAAATTTAATTAATTAAAAAAGAAAACTGAGGCTAGGTTTATGTTTTCTTACCTTTTTATTATCAGTGCCTTCCAAAGAAGGGACTCGGGTATGCTTGTTCAGAGAGTGAACCCACAAGTCACTCAAATGCCAGACAGCATTCATTCATTATCTGTTACTCTTCAATCTCTTCAAAGAACAGAGAGCAATCATTTTCCAACTGTTTTCTTGAAAATCCAACTTAGCCATAGTCATAAGGTGATCTGAAGAAGTAGGTTGAAATCAGATAACCACCAATATTACACAACACAGAACCCACTGATATACATGACATAGAACCCACCCATAGACATGACACAGAACCCACTGATATACACGACATAGAACCCACTCATAGACATGACACAGAACCCACCCATAGACATGACACAGAACCCACCCATAGACATGACACAGAACCTACCCATAGACATGACATAGAACCCACCGATATACACGACATAGAACCCACCCATAGACATGATACAGAACTCACCCATAGACATGACACAGAACCCACCCATAGAAATGACACAGAACCCACCCATAGACATGAAACAGAACCCACCGATATACACGACATAGAACCCACCCATAGACATGACACAGAACCCACCCATAGACATGACACAGAACTCATACACACAGATAAGATGCCAGTAAATGTCTGAACCTTGGGCATAGGAGCTTTGGTCTGAAAATAGAGTAGTAGGGATGGATTCAAATTAGTCCCATCTTGTCTGCAGTGGCTCATATTTAGGATTCTGTCTTTGCTAGACACTTTTTATTCTGCATTGGAGAGAGGAGGAATTTTTTTCCAGGCAATTAGCTTTAAAAAGAGTATGGTTCCTTGGCTTTACTGAAATGCCAGGAAAGATTATGAAATCTCTAAAGATCAGAAAAAAAGCCAAGATGGTAAATGACATTTTATTCATTAGGATGGATTTCCAAGTCCTTTGTGCCTCTAAAAATGTTTTGTCCTTTGTACATTGTAAGGGGTCTTTAGAGTTCCATTAGTCATAATAACAGCAGTAAACCCAGTTTATTTTGCATTGCACTTTGCAGCTCCACTATGCTTGAGTGTATGTAATTCAAGTTATAAATGAAACCTCTAGTATGGGAAAATAAAAGAGGTTTTTTTTTTAAGAACAACTGTTCCCCCATTTTTGAGGAAATTTAATAATTGTGTAACTTACTTTTTACTCCTAGGACAAAATGTCGGAACAAATCAACTTAAAGTACATGTTTATTTAGGTTCCTGGTTTAGGTCCATGGTCAGCTGATTCTGTTGCTTTTTGGTCTGTTTCAAAACAGAAACACCACAGCAGAAGGACACAGAAGCCAGGAAAGCAGGGAGAGAAAGGGGCTAGGGACATGATAGACCCTTCAGAGTCACACCTCTAGTGATTTACTTACTTCTTCCAGCTTTGCCTCACTTTCTGATAGCCCATTCAGCTGTAAATTCATCAATGTATGAATCTATCTAAGACATTAGTGTCTTTATCAATAGTGCCAGCAGCTGGGGACCGTGCCTTCATTGTATGAGTCTGGTGGACTCTTTCTGATCCAATCCACAGAAATGACCAAGTTTAGTCTAGGTCTGGAGTCTGATTAGGTTCAGCTGTTAGCTTTAACGGTTCACACAACAGAGCCCATAGTTAGGCTCCCGAGCATTCTGCTCTCTCCACCATCCCAGCTGCTGACTGCCGCTACCGAACTAACCCTAGTCCTCCCTGGAATATCCCCCCACCACCAGCTCTTCTTCAGTCAGCTTTCACAGGATGAAACAGCGCTCTTTCAGCCTTGGCTTCCATGCCTGGTGACTCAGGCAGCATGCTGAAGGGCAGAGAGTCACAGTATGATAGAGTGGGCATGTACCTTGTGCCTTTTCCCCTTAGACCCTATTTAAGATGCCTCTGTCCCTGAGACTGATACCCAACACCAGGATACATAAGAGCCGTGTCCTGTCTCCATTTATAGCATTGTCCATTGTAGTCCTCACTAATATTTGGATGTTTATATTATCCCTTTAACCTTTCTTGTCTATCATCTCAGACTCTTTTCCACCTAGCATACGTGTACAGTTAAGCAGAAAAATGTCTATGAGCAGCATGTATCCTCTTTTGTTCTTCTACTCTGTAAATCCTAAGGGTCAAGAAAACATGATCTCAACACAGACAGTCATCTGGAGTGCCACTGGGCATGGTTCCTGCATTCGCAGCTAACCACCCTGGCAGAGGCAGCAGGCAGCAATCTGTCTTCTCCTGACCAGTTAGTGTTTAATAAAAAAAAAAAAATCAGCTGAACCCTAGATTTAAGTTGTATCTGAGTTATGTATTCTATCAATAGGGGAATATATGATTTCTTACTTTATGATCACGCGAGCAGGAAGGATAACCGCCTCAAAAGGGCCAGGCAAGTCACATGCATTTGTCTCATTTGCACAACTACCCTACATGGAGGTAGGAATAACAAAGTATTTGCATAAATTCAAATATTGCATGAATTCTATATAATGTATAATAAAAACCCGAAGCCAGATATTGAGGAAAAACTGAACTATCAGAGAGATAGAGAAACAAACCACAGCCACAATAACTACATACAATATATAAAACAATAATTACATCAATAATGTCCAGTCCATTAACAACTGAAAAATTAAAAGAAAATGTTCTATTATTTATCCTATTTTGGTTAATCCGAAGGATTGTACCTAATTTTCTTTCTATTTAACCTGTATTACTAACTGAAAACTATCTTTTGATGTCTCTCAAACTTATACACTCTTATTAAGATTCTTTTCTGAATCTGTAACTAGAAAAACTATAAATACAACTATCTAATCCTCAACTCCCTCAAAGACCTGAGAAGGGAGTAATATTAACTAAGTAAACAGGAAGTACAAGCAACATTCAAAAATATGAAAAATGTCAGAAATACCTGGTAACCTAGACAAGTCACCTGAAGTTCCTTTGCAGTGTTAGGGCATCCAACTTTAGCATAGCATATCTGAGAGACTTATATGCAGCAGGATATTCTTAAAGACTTTCTCATCTTGTCCTGGCAAGGTTTGGCTGTTTTTTCTTATGTGTCTTGCTTGTCCATTATGGACATCATACTGTTAGTAGTCGAGGCAAGAGTATCTTCTTGCCTAGTGGCTAACTTTGCCACAAAGAAAGTAAATTCCATATGGAGTTTCTACAGTCCCCATCATCTTCTTTGAAGTAGATTGGTGCTGCCAGGAGCAGACGTGTCTCATTGTCATAAAAATAAAAAGAACATATGTTATTTAAATATCTTAAATGCCTTATTCTATAGATCTCTGAAGTGTCTGAAGATGACCTGTCTGTCTAAAACATATCTCTGTTTGACCTTGAAAATATGTCTAATATGACTATAAGTTTTATTGTAATGTCTAACTACTAATTTATATTTCTTTACATCTTAATTAGTTGGTTTTAATAACTTTCAAGGACTAGCAATTTGTATTATATTGTTAGATGAACTGTATAGCTACAATATATTCAACAAGAGTAGAAATATATGTACAGAAACAAAATTAATCTTAAGTAGATTCAATAATCTACCCTTATATTCTATCATATTCATAGTCCCTTTTTCTCAGAGCAGATTCAATAATCTACTCTTTTATTCCATCATATCTTTATCACCTTTTTTCTTTCTTTCAAACAAGAATCCTGAATACAATCTCCCTTGTTCAGCTTTTTTTTTTCTTAACCATTACCAATAACAATTTGTGACAATCATCCTAAACAATGACAATTATCTATAACCCATTGAAAGACCAAAAATTACCCACTCCACCTCTTTGGAATGTGGGCATCATATTCTTAAATTTATTTCCTGCTGCCTGGGGGACGATGGCATCTCAAAGCGGATCCTGAAAAGAAAAATTTTGTTAATTTTTAAATCTTGAGATATATAGTAGTATCATTTGTTGTTTAGTTTCTGCATAATGAGAAAGTCAGGGTTTCTTTTTGGCTTTTGAATAACTTTTGTAGAGGATTCAATTTTCTTTCCTACTTCTTCAATTCTGTCCCAATCATTCAAAGCGGCCATTCAACATAAATTTAAGGTGTGATTCTCCCTCCCAAAGAAGTTGGTCTTGGGATATTTCTTTTCCTCTAGCTGTTGTTCTATGATTTTGGTTTTATTCTTCTACAAGGTCCTCCACTATAATTGAGGCCCAGCCCCTAGAACTGTTGTAACCACATCTGTCCAGTCTTTAGGGGTAATTCTATTACAGGTTGACCAGGAATTTAACATTTGCTTTACAAATGGTGAGTGCATGCCATATGTGACTATTGCTTTCTTGAATCTCCTTAAATCTAACATTTGCACAAGGGCCTATTCAGCCTTTTCCTAGTTTCTACTATTTGCCAATTCCCTTAAGATTAATGAAAATATTAGGGTTGGCTGTTTGAAAGTCTTAGGCTGTTTCTCTGTAACCTGATAATGTAGCCACAAGTTTTCTGACCCTTCTGGCTCATGATCTGAACAAATCTCTTTCACCCCAGTTCCACAGCTGCTTATAAAACAATTATTCAGAGGCTTATATTAATTACAAACTGGCCTATGGCTCAGGCTCATTACCAACTAGGTCTTAGCACATTTCTATTAATATATTGTATTGTCACATGTTCTGTGACTTTACCTGTATTTTATCACATCTTGCTTTCTGGGTGGCAGCCTCCAGTGTCTTTGACTCTGACCTAGATTGTCTTACGTCTTTGCTTGGATTTTTCATGTGCCTTTAAGCTGCCTTACAATCAGCCAAAAGAGTTTCTTTATTAACCAATGGTAATAAATGATCTTCACAGTGTACAGAAAAACACCCCACACCACTATAAGGCACTGTTGAAATTGGTTCTCCTTTAAATTCCTATGTCTGGGTCTGAACATCTCTGTGATCTTTAACAGTTTTCTCATAGTTGTATCTTGCCACTCATATAAACCAACTTGACACTCATACCAGCTAACTTGACACTCATGCAAACCATTTTTGTTAAAAAAAGAACGAGCAAACAAATAATATTTATAATAAACATTAAATTAATCTTATCAGATTAGTTATCTTCTCCTTTAATGGTTCCATTTTTATCCATCTAGCATATTATCAAACAGAGACCAAATACCTTCCATCATAATATTTAATGTGAGGAAAAAACCTCTGTTTTAAACTAACTTTTCTTTTTAAAAATCCCATTTGACTAACCAAATTTGCTGTCAATGACGATTCAGATGACTGTAGAGTGGGGCAGCTACCTAGGGTGGTAGCAGCCCAAAGTGGAAGTCCAGACAACAAAAACACAACCCACCAAGCCACTGTCTGAAAAATTCACCCAGGTTATCATGAAGAAGAAACATGTGTGATAAGAACTGCCTAACAGACTGAGCTGGCTAAAGGCTATATTTGAATGGAAAACCTAGCCATCCAGGTAGTGACTCCTCCAGCTCCTTGTGGTTGTGGCTGACAAATGGCTTTTTTTGTGAATTCATGTCCTGAAAGTTGGCACCACATATTGTACAAATTCTATTTAGTATATAATAAAAACCTAGAGCTAGATATTGAGGAAAAGCTGAAATATCAGAGAGATAGAGAAACAAGTCACAGCCACTTCTCACCCAGCCATCTCTTCAGGCCTGTCTCTCCAAGTGCTCTGACTCCAAGCCTCTCTCTCCTCACTCCACCAGGAAAGTGACCAGGGAAGCTGCACTCCTCCCTCTGCTGTCTCTGCCCAGCCTTCTCACTTCCTCTTTCAACATTTCTAGAGCCAGGATTAAAGGTGTCAGCGTCCACTGCCTGGCTCTGTTAGGCTTTGAACTCACAGAGATCCAAATGGTCCTCTGACTCCCATGTGATAGAATTAAAGGCATGGGCCACCACTCCCTGACCTTCAGAGCTTGCCTCTGTCCTCTGATATTTCAGGATATTTTTATTAAATGTATCAGCACATGACAGTGGCCAGAATGGGGTTTACGTCAATGTGCTGGGCTTCAACGGCCCCTGATCTGTCAGCTCCATGTCTGTGTCCCTTCCTTTCCCCTTTACAGCTCTCAGGAGAAGCACTCTGGCCATCAGAAGAAGGCAGATTGTCGTTTGTTTTTCTTGTTGCTTTTTGTTTTTGGTTATTTTGAATTGTAGGACTAAGTATTCATTATCTTATTTGAGCCTCACAAAACCTTTGTGAAGTTGAGAAGGCAGCAGTTAAAATACAAACTATAGATTGAGGGTAGTAAATCTTAGATTTTCTCCAAGCCAAGAAATGATGGAGGTGACATGATGTGCCCGTTTCAATGTTCTGGAGCAAATGCCTCTGCATTTTCCACTAGTACCATTTAAAATCTCATTTTTAAAGTAATATGTATGTCCCTTTTTCTCATGCAAGTGTGTGTTGTGTGTGTGTGAGAGAGAGAGTATGTGTCTGGGTGTGTCTATGTGTGTGTATATGTTTGTGTGTGTGCCTGTGTGTGTCTCTATGTGTCTGTGCATATATGTGTATGTGTGTATGCATGTGTGTGCATGTGTGCATGTGTGCATGTGTGTGTATGTGTGTGTGCGCGTGTATATGTGTGTGAGTATATGAGTGTGTGTCTATGTGTGCGTGTGTGTGCATGTATGTGTGTGAGTATATGTGTGTGTGTATCTGTGTGTACGTGTGTGTGTGCATGTGCATGTATATGTGTGTGTGAGTATATGTGTGTGTGTGTGTAAATCAGAATAGGATATTGAAAGTCTTCCTTTATCCACTTTATTGTCTTGACACAGGGTCTCTTGGTAAACTTGTTGCTTTGGGGATATGCCTATCTCCATGCCCCAATGATGGAGCTAAACCTCTTGTAACCATGCCTATCTTCTTATACATATTCTGGAATTCCAACTCACTAAGCCGCAACTCATTCAGTCCAGTAATGCTTTCTTGGTTGCTTTTCTATGGCTGTGAAGAGACACCATGATCAAAGTAACTTATAAAAGAAAGCATTTAACTGGGAATAGCTTACAGTTTCAGAGTGCAAGTCCATGATTGTCATAGCACGGAACAAAATAGTAGGCAAGTGCTGGCATTCTGGAGCAGTAGCTGAAACCTCACATCTCGTCCATAAGCTGGAGGCAGAAATAGATAATAGATGGGAGGGGGACTTTTGAAACCACAAATTCACCCTCAGTGATAAACCTTCTCCAACAAGACCATACCTTCTAATCCTTCTCAAAATAGTTTTACCAACTAGGGACCAAACACTCAAAAATATGAACTTATTGGAACCATTCTCACTTAAATCAATACAATGACATATTTCTTATGAAAAATTAAAACAAAATGCTTCTGACTTCCAGGGACTCGTGTTTTTCCATTTTCTCCTTCATGGCATAGGCCTATGGTGACTCCTCACCATTCTGGGACCTGATGTGCTCAGCTGTTAGATGATTGGATTGGGCAAAGCACCCAGGAGAGTCACCATGTGAAGCTTTTTCTTCTATGTAACCATCCCTCAGCACTTTCCAGAACTTACTGGGCATCCTAGCTTCATCAGCTTGTTTCTGGAGACCCAATTTCTCTGTGGGGCAGTTCAGGATTTTTATCCAGAGTGATGGAAAACAAGGGCACTCTTGGTTTCTGTTCACACGTGGATATCAAGGGGCTTTAGATAGAAGAGATAGAAGAAGTAGGCAGGTGGATTTTTAAAAACTGCTCCCTACCCCTATAGCTCATACAAGTTAACCATCGGGAGCTTCTTTGAAGAGTCACCCCACTCTTATTGAGAAGCATGCTAATGCCTATTGTTATGAACTAGAATTAAGTGCTGCTGCACTGTGGCAGTGCTCTATGTGGTCCTCAGCTCAGCTGGGAAGGGTTGAGGACTGGGATCTGCTCTGGGTCAGCAGAGACAATGGGGAAGCCGAGTGAGCAGCCTGAGGTACAGGCATGAAGGCGGCCAGAGGAGTCTCCTCAGGGCGGAATATGATTTGTAGTTTTTCTGTTCATCAGTGTATTCTCAGAGCAGTCACCTCTTCACTGTCGGCAAACGCTTCCCTAGAGCTCAGCAGAATATGTTGGCCACTGCCTAGAAGTCTTAGCATATAGAATTCACACAAAGACTTGTGAATTCTTTGAACCAAAGATGGAGATTATTCAGGTGTGACCCTCCCACCAGTGAGTTTCCTGTCCTCACCAGGCCTGCTCTGTGGCTCTGCTTGCACTTCCTGAAGCTCCCTGTGATTTCATCTTTCAGTTCTCTCTACGCTTTTCATTGTCTTCCCACATCCCTCTGTAACAGCCCTGGAATCTCCAGGGCTCTTGTTAAAATGGAGTCAGTGGCCCAGAGTAAGGACTCCAAATCCCAGGTGATGGCAGTGCTGCTCCCACACTCCAGGAGCCTGTCTTCTGAGACTCCTGGGGTTCTGGGAACTACTGACATTCCTGAGGATTAACATCTCTGTGTTGCTATGCAACCTTGCAGACCTGTCATTTTCCGTGCTGTGGTCCAAGGTAAGCTAAGTTGTCACCATTAAGGAGCCAAATGGCCACTTGTTCTAGACTCTAGTCCTGGAGTTCTGCTGTGACTACAGGCAGACCCAGAGCTTTCTCTGTTCCTCATGGGGCTCACTGTATCCAGGATGCTGCTCTTAACAGCTTCTCAAGTCTTCGCCACTGGGAGAGGCAGACATCATCATGCTTTACCTCTTGCCCAAGTGGGAAAGAAGGTAGACGCTGGACAGGTTGTAAACAGGAAGTTTCTCTTGATGTTTAGGACCAATATTGACGGACCTGACTATTTTTCAACAGGCTCCAACTCTTTTCCTTGGATTTTTTATTTTTTATTTTTTATTTAATTTTATTTTTTGGTCTTGTGTAATTTATTCTCCCACTCTGTGACTGTGACTCAGGAAGTTTGACTAGTGCCTGGCCACGGGGCAGGCCTCTGAGGTGAGGTTAATTGCTTTGCAAATGTGACTTTAGGCTGTATTATCCTTAAGTAATCCAGGATGCTCCTTTGGGTTTCCTCTTTTCCTTGGCCTCCCAGCAGCTAAGACATACTGTGTCCAATTCAGAAAGGTCTGCTTTTAAAATCTCCTGGCCTTTAGATGGACTATGTTGTTTTTAGCTGGAAGCCAAAAAGTTATGCCAAATGTTTCTATCTGATCAGAAACTAAGGCTGTGAGTGAGATTCTTGGGTTCTCTGAGGACTAGGGGATAAACTGATGTGGAAGCCGTTGGTTCAAGGCAGCTTTGTTTAGGGACAGAGACTGAAAATTGGAGGGTTGTGTTGAGTGTCCTCTTCCTTAAGCTGCCTTTGGTCATTGTGTTAAATCACAGCAACAGAAAAGCAACTAATACGTATTCTTTTCTGTTTTATTTAATTTTCACTTTGTTTTGGGACAGGGCTCACGATGTAGCCCTTGGGGGCCTCAGAACTACTTATGTAAAGCAGGCTGGCCTCAAACTCGCAGAGACCTAACTTCTTTTGCCTCCTCGGTGCCAGGATTAAAGGTGGTACCACCATGCCAGGCAAATTACTCTTCCAGTTGCTTTGACCAAATATTGATATGAAGCAGCATAAGGGAGGGGAGTTTGTTGTCTCTCAGAGTTTAAGGGATACAGTTTATCACGGAGGGGAAAGCCTGGTGGTGGGTTGACATCAGGGAGAGCTGTGCAGCAGTGACTACTCACATCTTGATAGACTAGGAAGCAGACAGACTTCAGACAGAAAGCGCCTGGGCTGTAGACCTCAAATATCACCCTCACTGACCCTTTCCTCTAGCAAGGGATGGGCCAGGCATTCAATCACCTTATCCTATGACAACATCTCACAACCACAGCCATGGACACATTACCGAAAGTACACCGTGGCCTCTCTGTTCACCTTCTACTCCGCTAGAGTGAAGGGGAAGTGACTTGTCTGCTGTCGTCTACTCTTCCCCTTGTTACTCTGTCACAGGTAAGTCCCAACCTCTGTGATTACTCTGATTTCATTTTGGGGTAATATTTGGGCTCCCTGATTCCACTGCATACTGCAGCGCTACTATGGCGGTAATTGAATTCTACTCTGCAAACAGTTTTATCAATAATAAGTTTTAGGGGGATGTGTATTTATACGTGATGTGTGTGTTCATGTGTGTGCAGGCACCTATATGTATGTGCATACATGCATATGGGCATGAGGCCAGAGGACAACCCCAACAGTTGTGTTTTAGGTGATATTCATCTTTTTTTTAAAGATGGTCCTTTCTTTGCTCTGGTGCTTGCCAATCAGGTCAGCTACTGAGCTCTGAAGATCCACTTGTCTCCATCTTCCAATGCTCAGACTGTAAACATGCAACTCTATGCCTGGTTTCATGTATGCGTGTATGTGTGAGTGTGTTTATATATGTATATGTGTGTATGTGTCTGTACATGTGTGTATATGCATGTGTGTATGTATGTCTATGCATGTGTGTACATGTGTGTTTATGTGTGTGTTTATGTATATGTGTGTGTGTTGGGATGCTGTGGGGTAAAACTCAGGCACTCATGTTTGTAAGGCAAGCCCTTTACCAAACGAGCTGTCACCATAACTCAGTAATAAAAATAATGTGTTATTCTTCATCTGCCTGATCCCTGGATTCTGACTTGACTTCGCAAAGCGTGTGTGCTGGGATGGGGGAATTATTCTTTTAAATTATGTTATTGGTGGATGGTCTGGAAAATGTTAGCAGAAGGGGGTCTAGAATCTGGACGGTGGTCATAATAATGGATCCAGTCTGGATTTTAGTCCTCATCATTGATTAGCACCTAGAGGCCATGTGACATTTTCTCCTCGGCAGCTTGCAAGTGCTCTGTATTTTGCTGTACAGCCATTATATTTTGCATCAATGTAGTCGACTTCTAATAATCTTGGACTCATGAATGGCTTTAATGTATTTAATAAGTGAGCCACATGGGAAAATGATCTTGGTAAATATAGATTATGACAGCTTGCTTATAGGCAAGAGGATACTTTTTATACAGGAATGGTGGAGCTTCTGTATGGAGGGGCTGCAGGTTAACAGGTACTTCTTCACCTTAAAAGAAACCAGTGGAGTGGTTAGCTGCAACTGACCTTAGCAAAGCCACAGTATTTTTTAAAACTGCAGGGAAGGTTGGGAGCAGACTCTGATATTCAAAAGGAAAGTGTATGTTTTTGGTGAAGCTGAAACAGGTGGTTTCTATTTTGCTGCCCCTCCAGGTCCACCAAGACAGATGCATTCTCCTCTGAATTCACAAGGGTGTGTGAGGTTTCTAGCTATAAATCGCTAATGCTGGTCCTGAGTGGTGCATTCCTGAACTGGCTGCCTCAAATTCCATTAACTGCACCGAAGGGCGAGGGAGAGCATGGGGAAATAGACAGGCATTCTACAGTGCCCTCTAACCCTGTCCCATTAGGAGGTTCATGTATGCTTTGCTTTGTGTCTTATATGGTTTCCCACAGGAGCTGAGCTGAGACATGGACTGGGTTGGGTGCAAATAGAGGCCTTTTGTTTTGTTTTTGAGAGGAAAACTGACGTAGAAAGCTCTCTTAGTTAAAGTGCCAGAAAGAGGCAAGTGAACAAGGGAAGTGGAGGTTGAAATAGTAGGGGTATGGAGTGGGGCTTCACTGTGTGCAATGTGAGACCTCTGGGGGCTGAATGGCTGAGCCTGCTCTCTGAAGCAGAGGAGGGTGGGCTGTTTATTCACTGACTTCTGTCCCTCCAGGAGTTGAGAGCAGTCTTTTTTCCTTTAGTTCAAGTCTTCTGAGGCTTTATATCAGTGGTTTTCAACCCGTGGGTCATAATCCCTTCAGGGGTCAAGCAAACTTTTTCCAGGAGTTGCCTAAGACCATTGGAAAACACCAGTATTTACATTACAATTCATAACAGTTGCAAAATCACAGTTATGATGTAGCAATAAAAATAATTTTATGGTTGGGGGTCATCACAACATGAGGAACTGAATTAAAGGGTTGCAGCATTAGGGAGGTTGTGGACCACTGCCTTTGACAATCCCGAAGCAGAGAAGGTCCAGGGCTTTAGAGAAATGAGGAACTGTTCACCTGTGTTGTGCTGAAATCTTGCACAGCGGGAGGATGGAACACGTTGTGAGTTGTGTAAACTCAAAGACTTCAGATTTTTGAGATTCATAAAAGAACAGAAGATTTTGGGAATAAGTAAGTTCCCAGAGTCCCTACTCTGTAGAAAGTATGCCATTAAAGGGAACCACAGTAGAAACGATCTTGATGGAATGATTTCAGATCCCAAAGGTTTCAAAAGGTCAGACTTAGAATTTCAGTTTCTCTAAGTCAAATTAACCCAGGAAATCAACAAGGAATCAGAATACTCTGAGGGCTATATTTTGAAAATACTACCAGAACATGACTAAGGACCATAATAAAGCCACAGAAGTATGATTAAGGTTTAATAATGATAAAAATAAACAATTCCTCATGAGATGTGTTGCTCTGTAGAAACCAAAACGGAAGCTATGGAAGTTGACTAAGTTTAAACAGTCCTGTCTACGACATCTCTTAAGATACAATTTACAAAGACGTGGGGGCCGTGGAGGTATTAGGAGGGGGAAGCTATTCCATAGAACGCAATTCAATACTTCAGCACATTACAAAACCAAACCAAAACAAAACAGTTGGATTTGAACATGAAAAGATGGCAATGAATAAAGGCAAATGTCCAGCTTGGGCTCACCAAACAGCAACAAAACCCCCAAAATATGTCCTGATCATCATATGTACGAGAGCACAATGTGCTGCGATGGGAACTGTGTGGTGAGCCTGTGCTGCTTCTGATGTAGACATGACTGCTCCTTCTGTTTCCTCTGCAATGACTTCTGCTATTATTTAGTTCCAAGATACAGAGCTTCCACAACTTGGACTTCTGGACCCATTAATCTTAACCTGGATGTAGTTGGTTTCCCCTTCATGAAATATAAATTTAGTGTTACCTAGTTTTTGAGATGCACACGTTGTCTCTTCTTTCCCAACAAACTCTATAACGTATGTGCCTCATCAGAAAACATCAGCATAACATGCATCACCTTCTTCCTGCACTTGGCCATTTAAATTCTACCAACTTCCCCTTGGAGGTTTCCCATAGACAACTATTTCTGTCATGGCTGGCCATGACAGCCTTGAGGAGATTTGCCACCTCCATCCTCACAGATAACTGGGTCTAGGCCATTGCTGCTTCCATAATTGTGAAGCACATCCTTGATGTCCCTAGAGGTAGGTGAACTGTGTATGTGTGGCAGTCACTGTTACCTTCCAAGGCATGGTTCATCTTCACTGCCTTCCAGCATTGTGGCAATAGAAAGCAAAGACTCAAGGGGAGGCATTACTTCCCCCATGATTCTTCCCCCATCTGAGGTCCTATGCTAGACCATGGTCTGACTTATTCTAGTCTACACTGAATATCAGAATAAAGGAAGAGAACACGGAAGCCAGACACACGAAGATAAAAAGAAACACTGTAATCCTTCCCTAACTGATAGTGTGTTATGCTGACTGTGTGACCTTTCTCATGCCTAGCCTTCATTTAGTTCCATGCCCATAGTGAGGGACAGAGCTGGACCAGCATAAACATTTCTCAGAAGCCTCTGGACTTTATTGTACAGCCAGAGGCTAGCAGACATATCTTTCAGCAGGTTGGTTAGGAAGAGGAGGTAGATGTGACTCCTCATAAACGTCTCCATTGGAAGTTGGCAATATTCTTGTAGTGGGCAGCAAGGGAGGTGAGCGCTGGGTGAGATGGTGAATCAGCAAAGTCTTATAGCCTAGTGATTCTGTAAAGTATTTTAAAAAATAGTTGTTTATAACTGATATAAAGGAAAGAGGAGTTTTAATATTCTGTGGGTACAGCTTCTATCCCTCACCCTTTATGTCCCAAATGACATTGTATTGTGAGAATTTTATGTATCTTTAAATGCCTTTGACTCTTTAACAGTGGGGCACTTTCAAAGCTTGACATCCATGTTGTACTGTTTATCTAATCTTATATGTCAGATTATTTGAATTCTCTTCTGTTTCTCAGTTTTTATGCCAGTCATGACTGGATAACCTTAGTCACTCTGAGTTGTAAAAGGACAGAAATAATTCACATAGACATGTTTACTAAGCCTTACTTGAAAACCTTAAGGTTATTTTATCCTTCTGTGTAAATGATTTTCATTTCTTACTTATTTCTATTTTTCTTTATGCCTTTCTTCTTTTTTAAACCAGACAACTTCTTTGGAATTGTACTCGAGAGCCTAGAAGAGAGATGTGGGATAAAGCAACCATGATGTTCCAGTGACGGCTGTTACCAGATTGCTGTAGCTGAGGCATGAAGGGTGCATAGCTACCTTGTAAAAATAGTCAGCACAGAGAGGTGAGCACCAGTAAAGAGTGACTTTTCCATTTTCCCCCCATCCTGCCCACCGCTGTGAGTCACACCAACATTCATTTTGCTTAGTTGTGTATTGAAACGAACAGTGCACTTCTTACATAACCCTGAATGTTTTTGTGTCCTTTGTCAGCTGACCTCACTGTTCACTTACTCATTGCTTAGTCAGGGCTGACTCGGATAGGGCAGGACAGACTGTTGTACACAATGTCAAAGAACAGCCTGCTTCAGCATCAATGTTGCTGGGATTATTCAGTTGAGTACTGAGTTCTGATGGTGGTGCATAGGGTATAAGTGTTCATTTTAATGAAAGATCCTCAGGTTTTATCAGTGGATAAACATGAATAGATTCTGAGTAAGATGTTTCTAAAATATAACATCTTTTTACTTCTTAGGAAGTGGCATTATCATTAACTAATAGAATTAATAGATAATTAATAGAGTTCTCAGAGGAAAATCAAAGCAAGGTTGATATCCAGCAAGCTTTGTTTTCATTGATTAAAATGCTCTGTGTGTCTGCTAGCTAATGGAGTTACAATTAGTCACATTTAACTAGTTAACATTTGACAAATGGCTCATGAGACTGAGGGAGTGAGTTTTAAATATTATTTAATTTTAATTAATGTACATTTAAAGTTGTTGCTACATGCAGTTAGTTCTATTGTGTTGCTCCATGTGAGTCTACAATAACCCTTGTTAGGGTATGGTAGTTCCAGAAATTTCTAGAATCGTGGTGAATGTTTCTCCATACTTTGGCCAGATCTCCACTGCTTTTTAGGATTGTGTCCATTCTAGTAGTTTGCTCCACTCAAAATTATATAAATTTATGACCTATCTGAGG
The DNA here is from genome assembly GCA_033318265.1 of Phyllotis vaccarum. NCBI lineage: Eukaryota > Metazoa > Chordata > Mammalia > Rodentia > Cricetidae > Phyllotis > Phyllotis vaccarum. The sequence continues at coordinate 78,581,940 of JARWLC010000012.1, forward strand.
TTTCACAGAATATTGTGATCATGTTCACCCTTCTTCCCTGAACTCCTTCCAGATCCACCTACTTTTCTACTGGCTCAACTCTGTTTTCTTTCTTTTCTTTTTTCTTTCTTTCTTTTTTTTTTTTTAAAGAATCATTGAATCCAATTTGTGTTGCTCATGTACTCTTGGATGTAGGATCATCTCCTAGAGTGCAATTGACCTATTATAGATCATACCTTTAAAGAAAAGTGACTCTCCCTCTCCTGGAAGCTATCAGTTGCCAACCCATCTTTAGCTGAAGGTGGACTTTATGCCAATCTCCTTCCTCCATGGTGGGATTTGGTCCGGCTTGAGTTTGTGTAGATCTTGTGCATGCTGTCTCAGCTTCTGTCAGTTCATATGTGCAGGTACCCTGCTGTGTCTGGACATGCTTTTCCTTGGAAGTTACCAACTGTCTCTGGCTCTCAAACCCTTTTAGCTCTTCTTCCATGATGGTTCTATACAGTATTAAACTGAATCCTGATGACTGATCAGTGTATCTACAGATTGGCACATCTCTCAACTCTCATCAGAGAAGCTTCACATTTTGCAGTAGATGGTGATAAACTTGGACTCCCACAACTGGTCAAAGCTCAGAATAAGAGAGTGCAGAGTGAGTGCTCAACCCTAAGTGGGCTATCTGAAGTCCATCTCTTTTACTACACTTCTATGGTGTGTCCAGAATACTCTGCATGACTCTTAGGGTTCTGTTCTGTGTATTTATGGTATAGATCTTGGCCAAGGACCTTGAGAGAACCTCTATACGACATTGTGCTGCTGACATACCATGATTAGGATAGGGGTTTGCATGGATTTTAATCCTGTCTATTTCAACATTATTTTATAGATAACTATAAATGCATAATCTTTGGGATTGAAGACAAGATTATAATAGTGGCTTTGGATTCCTTCTCTGTTCCCAAAGCATTTTTTTCCCCTTCTCATTCTCTCACCATATTTTTCTGATGAGTTAGGTGCACATCTCTTCCCAGCTGGTCTACACTTCTAAGGACCAGAGGCTGCATCTTTTTCCATGTCATCACCATCTCAGAACCTAAATGGTGCACAGTGACACTGTATTTATCAACTGATGACAGGTGAGAAATCCTGGACTCCTACATTACCAGGCACACTAGTACCGTGCAAGGGAGTAAATTGTCAAGTGGGCAGCAGGAGGGGAAGATGGTCATTCAGACCTCAGAGTTGTCCGGGAGTGCATCATGTCCCTGAACTCTTTTGTGACAGCCAGGCCTTAGTCAAAAGGCTGAGACGTAATAAAAGTTGGAATTAAGAGTTTGTGATTTTGAGTGTCCTTCTCCCAGTGGGTTCCTAAGAGGACAGATCTTGATGGCAGAAAGGACTAGAGAAACAGGTTCAGCTGCAATGTGTCCATATTATTGTGGCAGTTGGAGCCTGCACTCATTGTCAGGCATAATATGAATATGCTATATATACTAGCCTCTAACAATGATCCTGTAAGGTGGGTGTCTCCCCTTACATTCCTGTGCTGGGATCACAAGTATGCACCACTGTGGTCCCCTTTTTTATGGGTGCTGGTGTAGGGGTATTATGTTGTTCCACTGTAAATAATTGTCCCACCCACTGGTTTAATCAAAAGCACTGATTGGCCAAAGGCAGGCAGGAAGTGTGGGCAGGGCTACCAGACTAAAAAAGCTCTGAGAATAGGAAGCACAGAGCAGAATGCCAGAGAGAATCTGGAAGAAGCAGAGGACAACTATGCTGCTCTAAAGAAAGGTACCGAGCCGCATGGCTGAACAGGAAGAATCATGGGTTAGATGAAGGGTCGAGAGCTAGCAGGTTATATGCCTGGGACTTAGGCCGATCAGCCTAAAACTATCGTATGCATCTGTGTGTCTCAGCAGGTCTGTGGGTCTGTGGGTCTGTGGGTCTGTGGGTCTGTGGGTCTGCGGGACTAAACCTTGAGGTTAGGCCCGAAAGTCAGGGACAGAAACCTCCTACTACATGTTGGGGGTCAGAACTATCATGTTTTCATGGTGATGCTTTACCATGTGACACTCCTCCTGCCCCCCACCAGCTCCTGCCCTAAGTCTCCCTCTTTTTCAAACCTGTCAAGTTGAATATGGAAATTGATTATTAGACCTATGGAAAGATGAAGTAAGAGGATAATGAGGTGGTTGGCTCCTAAAATCGTTTATGCAATGTCACTAACCATATTGAAATATCTACTTCGCAGACAGGATTGATTCTATTGAAGAATGTGATCTTCAAAATCATATTTAAGGAATTTGTCTTTTTGGGGGGAAGTCTATATGACAGCTCTGCCTTTGCATATGTATAGTTATATATGCTGATAAAATCAGATTTTCTTTTTCTTATTAAATAATTAACTGGTTTTCTATTGTTTCTACAATTCACTGAGCATTGTTCTAGGCAAAATCACATAGACATGGTTTTCAAGGAACATGATCCCTGCTCTCATAGCCTTAATAGCGGAGAATGAGAATACACATATGAAGTTAATGTTACTGCTAAGTATTACAGAAAAAAATAAAAAGGATTCTTTTTAAATAGGGGCTCTCAAATGCCATCTCTGAAGAGATGTGTGAATAGAGAACTGGATTGAGCCACATAGAAGACCATGGCACTATCTAGGGGAGAAGATTTCAGAAAGAAACCAAGAGCAAAGACCTATTTTTGTTTTTCCTAGGAAACTATTGCATTCAGCTTTTTGGGGAGTGAGGTGGGCTGGGGTGAGGAATTATCCAAGGAGGAGCCCTGGATTTGTTTGCTCTGATTAGTACCCTTTGCCAATTAAGACCTCTTCAGTACCTCCAAGGAAGGCACAGGGCTGCCTGTCCTGGGAAAGACAAATAGACTCTGGAGATGAGGGATCTTTATTGTGTGACTCACATCCACCAGACGTTGCAGCTAAAGCTTACTTTTTTTATGTGGGGTTGCTTGGTACCCAGTGTCCAGTTTTAGTCTTTAAATGCATCACACTGAGTTTGCCATTTATGCAAAGGCTCAGGAATAGGTGTCCCTATAGCCTGGCCTTTTAGTAATATTTATATTTTGCCTGAAAACACAGGAATTTATGGATTGTTGCTTCCGCAGAAGGTAATCTTTCTTATGTTTAATCACCTGCCCACATCTGTTTCCTGATATCTCAGGTGTGAGAGAGTTTGGACATTCTGGGATAAATAACAGCTCTCTCAAGTCAAGTTCATCAACCACTTAATAGCAATATAATGCTTCTTTGGGGGTCTTAGCTTAGCCATCTTTTAAATTTCTACAGGTCTTTTTTGATATTCAATTGGTGTCCTGTTTGGCAATAGTGAGGTATCCTTAAGTTAACTTATTTTACCTGGCAGGCAGATAGGTGATAGACATTCAAGTGTCCTGAGCTTACTCCCTGATAGAGGATTTGTCTGGCTCTGTTGGTACAAAGTCTCATGTCAATGACCACTCTCTGAGTCTTCCTGGTGGCAAGTCAGAAGCTATATTCTGGATCTTGAGAGGGTCATCAATCCTTTTACTGGATACAGAGTCTGGGAAAAGAAACAGAGTGTCCAAATATTCTACCAAGTGGCTCTTAAACATGACTGCTGTGACATGTGAGAAGCATAGAACTCTGAGCTGGACAGCATTGTCTGTCTTTGGAAAGATTGGGGGTAAAATGGTGAAGTCTTCCAGGAACAGTCATTAACAGCTTCTAGAGACGATAGTGCATCCCCAGTGGGTGTTACCATCACTTAGCAAAGCAAGCAGACACTGCAGACCCCACAGACCTGTACGACTGACAATTCTCCCATCAAGCATTTCAAGTATTCATTCTAGACACTTTTTATTATTGTTTTCACGCCTCAACCAGCTGCTCTATTAGTTACTCTTCTCATGCTGTGACAAAATGTGACAAAAGGAACATAAGATTCGGGTCACAGTTTGAGGGCACAGTTGATCATGGTGTGGAATTTAAGGAGGTGAGAACATGAAGTGACTAGTTATGGCACATCCATAGTCAGGAGGAAAAGGAAGGAGGAAGATGGGAAGAGAGAGAGATAAGGAGAGGAAGAGAGAAGGAGGGAAGGGGAAGAGAGAGGGGGAATAGTATTCAGCCCCCTTTCCTCTCTATCCAGTCATACCTAGTTTATGGAATGGTGCTGCTCGTATTTAAGGTGGGTCTTCTTATTCAATCAACCTAATCTAAAAACTCCCTAAAGACACTCTCAGAGGTTTGTCTCATAGGTGATACTAGATGCTGTGGAGTTGACAGTCATTATTTACAGATTTCATTTAGCAAATATCCATTCTGGTTTGGGTATGCTATAGCCTCCTTGTATGGATATTTTCTCTTTTAACCCTTCAACCAAGATAAATAACCGAGAGTTCCTGTTGTCCACCTGAGATAGTCTCAGGAGTCTGAAGAACTTACTCAGTGCCCTCCAGTGAAGAATGTGCTGATACTGGAATGAGACTACAGCACATGGTGGCTGTGTTTCCTACTGAGATGTCAGAATGTCCCCAAGCCTTTAGTCATTAACAGTCATACTTCACCACCTCAGACTCTAGGGATCTCCCCATGATTTCACAGCTAACTAACTAATGGCCAGAACTAGACAATATTGTTGGAACCCTGCTCCAGCACCTTAGCCATCTTTAGTTCTGATCTGATGATGCCTCTACATCAGACTCACCTTAGGCTCAGGGGACATTGACATTCAGAGAGATTATTGGGTTACGCAGAGTCCCAGCTACAGCTCAAGCCCAGCTTTTTTTTTTTCTTTTTTTCTGTAAGTTGAATCTTGAGGGTTTGCTTTATGTCATAAGACTATGATATCTTTTAGGGAATGAAGTATGAAATAGTGGATTTGTTGATTTTGTATTTTTTCTCTAACCAATTTTCAAACTTCATGTGGATTATTTCTCAACAGACAGTTTAATATATACTCCATCTTCTGTGGTTAAAACTTTGATGTTTTTATCAGACTGAAGCATGTAAGGACAGAATCATTGCCAGGCAGTTTGGTTCTGATCCTCTGCATTTGTGGGGCATATGTTAGGGTGGAAAATAGCACAGGCTTATATAAGGAGTGTAGATGTCTGTCCTCAAGCGTTCCTCATTTGATCCTTGCAACCGTTCTGTGGACAGAAACACCCACCGGCAGAAGTGTTCTTGAAATTCTAAGTATCATAATGACTTTGCTGCCATCAAGCAAGACCATTTCTGAATGTAGAACTCAAGATTGAAGGAAAGAATCCCAAGGTCAAAGGAGAATATGCTGGGGCCTCAGAGCTACAAGACAAGTTAGATTTCTATCAGTCAAGGTTTGTTAGATGTCTATTTGGACCCAGGCTATGGGAGGCTCTGTGGAGCCAGAGCTAAAGTCAGTTTCCTCTATATATACTGGAAGGCTAGCTGAAAGATGGATTGGTAGGAATGTAAACTGTATACATTAATATAGATATTGTGGGTCCTAGTAGTGGAAAGGGGCTATCAAAGCTAAAAACATTACCCAGAAGTCCTAAGCATGCTTCCTTGGTTAATATGATTCTCTCTCTTACAAAACAGATATACATACATACATACATACATACATACATACATACATACATACATACATACATACACAGAAAGGCCTAATACTGATTGAATACAAATTTGGGACTTACTGGGTTAGATACAGTGGAAAGATAAAGGGGTCAAAATATCCCAACTGTTAGCCAAAGCATCATGTAAATAATGACCACAATGTGTAGGCTGATCCAGGAAGGATATGAAACTGAGTTTGGGAGAAACTGGGGGTTTGAGAGTGTTTGTGGCTTGCATGTATTAATAAGGCCTTGGGTCAGCTGCAGAAGTGAGGATTGTTGTTTTTCAGGGAGTTGTATGCTAGGTAGCTGAAGTGTTGAGACCAAAGGGTCAACTGTACATCTGAGGGCAGGGCTTTTCCTGAGGAACAATGGAGTGTCTGTGACAAGGCTAAGGCTACTTTGGGAATATTTAAGGACAGTTAGAAAGGGGGAAGTTGAAGGGTTGAAGGTCTAAAATTGGAGCAGCTGCGAAAGCACAAGGAGGGTAAGAGAGGTGACGAATGATTGCACTGTGGGCCTTTGGCTCACTGAGTTGAGGGTGGAAAGGAATCAAGCTGGCCTTCATTTCCTAAATGGTATTGTTTCAGAACTCAAGGGGCCAGGGCCCCAGATGGACTTAGGTACAGAATTCAGGCTAATAGATGTGCTTTGGTTTAGGTCCCAAAGGAGATGGGGAAGACAGCGTCTGTATACCTTTCTATGTCTATCCTTATCCACCTGGGCAGGAGGGAGAATTTCATTCCCAGAATCCTCATTCATGATTTCAGAGCTCAAATTTCTGGGAGGATCCAGTTGAAGCTTGGGTAGATTATTTTCTAGAGGTAATTCTGGCCCAAGGGTGCAGAGGGTAGGGCTTCTATGAGCTTGTCTACATATGGTAAACACCACAGCTAGCAACCAAGTGGTTTTTTTTTTTTTTTTTTTTGTCTACTTAAAGGACATGATTATTAAGGAAGTCTGTGGTGGGATTCAGGTGTCAGCTGATAAGGTCTGAAGACGCTTATCCAGGGTCCTGGGCTTCTGAAGGGGGAGTGGCCAGTCCCATTCAAAAGGGGCTGCTGGGATCTTGGGGTCTTGTTTTGGACCTTAGCAGCTGACACCTGAATCCCAACACTGAAGTCCAGTCTTATTCATATACAGTTAATTCCAATTCATTTCAAAAGTCAAGAAGCTGGGAAAAAATGGTGTTATCAGTTGTTAAAAATCCATAGCTGCAGGAGGACCCTCTGCTAATGTTGATTCATAATGTGAAGCTTGTCAGTTATATCAGGCTAGATATTGAAAGATGCTCTAAAGGCGATGCACATGCATGCTTGCAGAGTGAGCTGCAAGGTTTTAGTCATTGTTGTTGATGGAAATATGGGCCCTCTGTTTTGTCTGTAGTAGTGTCTCTCTCACAGTCTTCTCTTTAGAACCCTGCTGTCTCTAACTGCTCACTTGCAGTAATGTGCGCTCTAATATCTTGTGGTCTTCTTAACTGGTGTCTTTTTTTTTTTTTTTTTTTTTTTTTTTTTTTTTTTTTTTTTTTTTTTTTTTTTTACAAAATCTGCTTTGTCTAGTGCATCCTGAAGATGACTATCACATATATATTCCAAAACATTGGCCATGCTAGTCCTTGTTGCGAAGCCATCACAGCTCCCCATTTCCTAAAGGATAATATATAGTCATCAGAGTGTAGCATTTAGCATCTACCATAATATGACCAACACCTTTCCAACTTGACCTTCCATTTATTCTCTAGAGAAATCTACGTGTGTAGCCGAATGGACCTGTTGAATGTTACCCATGCACTGTCCTCTCTCATTTCATTTTTATGTCTTTCCTTTCACTTTGCTTCCCCTGACCTCTGCTTTCTGAATGTGATGCATGCTATGATATTGAGTGCAAATGCAATGGGAACTCGCTAAGATGAGCTCGTTCATTCAGACACTTGTTAACACCTCTTGTGTTAATTCATTGATTTGGTAACTGCTTTAAAAGCTCTCTGCCACAGTAACAATAACAGCTAAGTCATATAGGATTGTCATTATTATGTTTTAGAATAATATTTTATTTAGCACACTTGACGAATCTAACTCAAGCAGTAATACTTTAATACAAGCATGGGCCAGGTATAGTTTTTCCTTCCTTCCCTCTTCCCTCCCTTCATCCCTCCCTCCATCCCTCCCCCTCTCCCTTCTTTCCTCCACTCCTCTCCCTCCCTCCCCATGCCTCCCGTCCCTCTTCCTCCCTCCTCCTCTCCCTTCTTTCCTCCCTCCTTCGCTTTCTTCATTCCTTCTTTTTGAAAATAGAACGTGCAAGGCAGTCATGATACTGTAGTGACTAGGTTATCGCAATACACTATGGGTGTAGCAAATCACAACAGAGTTAGTAGTTTCAAATAACTCCTAGTCTGAGTTAGAGCATCGCTGTGCCCTCTGCCCACAGTCTCACCAGACTGAAAAGCAGGTATCAGCCAGAGAGCATCTCATGAATCTTGGTGTTCTTTTCTGAAGTTTACTCTTTCTGAAAGAATCAGCTTCCTTGAGATTGTGGAATCGAAGCCTTTATTTTCTTGCTAGATGCTGGCCTACTTTTCTTTCATCTCTAAAAAGACTATTTGTTTCCATTGGCCCCAGTGAAGGCACATCAAGCCCACACCGTGCTTCATATCTCTTAGTTCCTTTTCTGAAACCAGTGAGAGAAAACTTTTAAAGAGCTCCTGCGATAAGGTCAGGCCCCCGTGAATACTTTCCCTTCTGATTAACTCAAAGTAAACTAATTAGCAACTTTAATTACATTGACAAAAATCTTTTTGCCTCATATTTTAGTGGAGGGTCGGTGGTGGTGTTTCATAGAGCACAAATCAGGGAAGATATACACAGGAGAGAGTCATTGGAGGTTAGCCTAGAATGGAAATAGGTGGAGCTGTAAGCATCTCACAGAAAATGATGGGTAAGCAGCGAGCTAACAACTTACATAAACTGACAGGGTGAACAAAGGTGGAGTGAGCCTGGAAGGAGGGGTCTCCAGACCAATGTGGTAGTTGACATCAATCACTGTTATTTTTGTTCCTGATTCATCTTTTCTGAAGCCTTGTGTTCATTTCACTTTTTGGCTGTTTTCTGTTTTTAAATTATTGATGTTCCCTCTGTACTATATAACCCATCCATCCATTTCAGGTGGCAGCTGGGACAGCCTGGGCTTATGGCTTTGGGGAAGAGATGGATAGTGTGTAGCTTCTGTGTTACAAATCAGACCTGGAAAGCTCTCAGTAGAACCAGGAGATCAAAAACCAAAGCCTTTCCACCCCTCCCCCCTTTCCCTTCATTCTCAAAAGTTGACCCTGAAAGACTCAAGACTCAGAACTGTGAGACTACAGACCTGTTAGAATCCGTTTTTTTTTTTTTTTTTTTTTTTTTTTTTTAAGAAGGAATTGTTTCTGGAAGACAGTTGATGAGAAAAGCAATATTGTTAGAAATGGTTCAGAAATACCCTACACAGGGTCTTGCTTAGGTAAGGACGATAGACTTACCCTCAGAGGCACGGGAGCATACCATCTGAAGATCTGATAGGAGAATCTACTGAAGCAAATAGGCCATAGGTCAAGAGACAGAAGAAAGGCATCCAAACTTGTTTGCTGCCCGAGGCATCACAGGGATGTCCACTCATCCAGAAAGACCTAGAAATGCCCATTTCTTCTCTCTAGGGAGGAAGCGATTAGAAATAGAGATACTTTTAGAGGAAAGGTAAATTGTTTTTATGGGTGGTGAATTGTCCTGGACAAGGCCCATGTGGGTTCTGAGTACAATGTCATCTCCAATCTGCCTTCCTACGGTACTCACCGGTTTGCCTTGGCTAATTTGATTTCTAGGAAGAGACTCCTATTGCTGACTGTTAAAAGATCTCTCCTTTCAAGTAGACAAGGGAACTTCAGAGAAAGCCCCCCCCTACAGTCCCAGCCCTCAGTTTGAAGTTCAAAGTAGTGTATTTTAGGCTTTTGTTTTCTGAGGCACAGCACACCATGCAAATCAGAGGATCTGAGGAATGAGAAGAGCTGACCCTGCTTTCCTGTTTGGAGTCCTCTGAATTGTCTGCTTGATGAAAGTCTAAGTGTGGAGATGGCTTTGGAAGTCTATGTAGACAAAGGGCTTTGAGAGCCACATAGGACTTCCTACCACAGCAGAGAAGCTGAGCTCAAATTGGTGGAGGTGATCAGCAATGGAGTCAAAGTGCAGTAGTCTTGAGTCAGAGCCCTCCTAAGAATCCAAAGCCGATGTAAATGGGGAGTGGATGAGGATGCCATTGGGGGTAACAATGCTCATTTGAGTAGGGTTGAGAAAGGTGGGGAAGGGGGAGGAGAGAGAGAGAGAGGTGTGTGCTAAGATCCTTCTTGTATACTAACCTGGACCAAGAACTTGGTTAGCCACTTTAGAATTGAGCTACAATTCTATTTTTTAAATTTAAAATACATTTATTTACGTTCTATCTCTATTTGTGTGTTTGTGTGGGCCAAATGCCATAGCATGTGTGGAGGTCAGAGGGTCATTTATGGGAGTTTGTTGCCAACTTTATCTGGGGATCTAACTCAGGTCATCAGGCTTGGTGACAAGCACCTTTACCCTTGATCTGTGTATAGCCATACATGAGCTATAGTTCTTAGAAGAAGAAGCTAAAATTTCCAACAGACCCAGCAAAGCTTGGCTTGGACAAGGAAAAACAAACCAGACTAAGCCTGAATTACCACCTTGAATCTGAGTGGGATATAGGGTTTAGAAATCACATTTGATTATAGAGACATGAAGGGTCCCATTCCCAGACATCTGAGACTGAAGCCTGGGAATTTGTGCCCATTGCATATGTCAGAACATGGTGACGTCATTGTGATTCAGGACAAGGGCAACTTATGTTGAATTTTAAAGGGTTAGCAGCATGGGCATGGGATTGACACAGCGGGCAGATAGGGAGAAGCCAACACATACCACGGACAAAGGAGAAATTCTAAATGGAAACAAGCTGAGAATGGACCTGTTATTATTTGGCAAAGATAAGCCAGCTGTTGGAGAGGAAGGGTCAGGAACAGATGTGCTGAATAATTATTTTAAGAACTTAGTAGAAGAAAATGAAGTAAGTTAAGTATCATTTATTTGTAGTATCTTCCAAAGGATACATGATCTCCATTTACAGATTCGAACGAGGCTCAAAGATGTAAGGCTCACTATATGAATGTACCCAGAGCTCTTTGATTAGCAATGAACACAATACCACAGTGGTTCCATAATACTGTAATATAGCCCAAGTGTGGGTGGCACTCCAATCCAGGTGTGAGAAGTTCACTGTGTGGTGTTCACATGGGGTTGGAGTGGCTTAATAATGTGTGGCTCACAATATAACTCTATCATGAAGCCACACAGGACTGTAAATTCAGATTACTGCTGCCTGGTGGAACAGGAAATGGAGCCCTTATTCATGGCTCTCAGGCTCAGACATTTCTTACTGTACTTTGGGGGTATCTCTGTGATAGCTTTTTGGACAAGGGCAAAACTCAAAAAAACAAAACCAAAACCAAAACAACCCCTCCCCCCAAATCAAACAAATAAGGAAAGAGAGAATTTTTGAGGGTTGGTTTGGTACAGTTGTGAAAATAAATTAGAGAGAGAAGAGATTGGAAAGCAGAATTTGAAACAGCAAATTTGAGAAGCAGGTGATACAGGACGGACTGGGGAGATGCTGATGCAGGAGGCCAAGGCTAGACATAGCAACGAGATATTTTGAAGGCGACACTGTGTAAGATGGAGCTTACATATGAAGTAAGTTTCTAAGGTTGTTTTTAGACTAAATGATTTCCCTCCTTTGCTTCCAGTGGTTTGAATCACCTTTTTCATAAACCTGTAGCCATTTAAAAAATCATAAAACATTTAAAAAATAGCCTAAGGACAATTTTTACTTTTGGCAGGTTTATTCAAGGACAGATAGTTCTCATAATTAGTTTCCAGAAGGTATGAGCTCTACCTACAGTATTTTTTAAAAAAATAGTTTAACTTTCCTTGGCTTTCTGATAGGAAAAATCACAGAGCCCCCATTTCAGGTTGCCACACGTGCAGAGCACCCCAGACTGTTCTCTTGTAACATATGGGGAAAAACAATGAAAGCCGTTCTTCTGAGAGTCTGAGATTTATGCAATTTTATGCTCACATTGTCATGGAAAGTCTGGTAACAAGACAGCTGGGACCTTGCTCCCAGCAGTCTGCCATGAGCAGTTGGTCTCTACCTTCAAGGTAGGGTAGCATACAATATCATGAATTGGAATTAAATTTATTTTTCTAAGACTTCACCTGGAGTTATGCCCATGAAGATGAAATCCCAGGTTTGGGGTAAACCTTAGAGTTCCTTGATCACAAGCAATGAACACAGTAAATGGCTAAAAGCTGATTAAAAACTAGGCAGCTTGTAGATCCCAGCAACCCTGCCAATCTTAGTGGAGTCCTAAAATTAATTGCAGTCTTTCTCAGGGAACATGCAACATTCACACTTCAGATGCCCAGGATAGAATCTGGCTGCCCCAAGTAGGTGTGGAGTTTACCGTCTCTTCCACACACCATAGTCCATTTCTGGAAGTGAGATTGGGATGGGGGCATATCTGGCTTAAATTCTAGATGTTCTCATTAATTTATTTATAAATATTTATTGGGAACTTGTGTTTCAGACATATTTCATACAGGAGTCATAAATGTAGCTTTCTGCTTTCTTGGAAGGAAAATATGGAATGTAAGGACCATCCATCCCTCCCATGGGCATGTATGTGGTTCCGACAGGCAGGTTTGTTAATGAGTTAAAAAGGATTTATAATCTTCCTAAATAAAAAAGGAATTATAATATATCCATTTATATAATCTACCCCTTCCTCTTGCTTTAATTCTGCCTTAGAAATTAAGGGAAACTGTAGACACTATAGAGGTTCCCCAAGGAGAAGAGGTTTTAGGGTGATGAGTGGCTATGTAAACTATAAGGTACAACACTGAGATAGAGTCTATAGGTGTCAATGTATATAACTGGTATATGTATGATGTCTATGTATGCGTACGATGTATGAGTGTGTTGGTGTATGTGTTCATGTTTGTGAGTATGCCAGAGTGTGTATGTGAAGGTCAGCAAACCTTGGGTATTGATCCTCACCTTCTACCTTGTTTGAATCCAGGTCTCTTGTTCTTCTCTGTGCTGGTCTAGCTGATCCGCAGGCTTCCAGAGGTTGTCCTGCCTCAGCCCTCCATCTCATCGTAGGGATGTTAGAGATAGAGACATGCCATACTGTATTTGGCTTTATATAGGTTCAGGGAATCTGAACACAGGTCCTCATTCACAAGTGCTTCATCTACTGAACTATCTCTCAGCCCAATTTATAAAATAAATAAATAATCAAACAAACAAGGAAAGTGTATACTAACATACACCAAAAGCTTTAAAAGGTATATTCTGGACTTAGAAATTTTATTTCTAGATATTAATTCTCAGAGGTATTTTGACAAGAGGAAAAAGGAAATGTTCAACATAAAAGGTTTAAAATTAGGAAAAAGCCCAAATGTCCAATAGGAGATTGGTTAAGTGCATTACCATAACATATGCAGCAGACTGCCTGATTATTAGAGCCTGTTGTAATGCATGAGTTATTGATTTGAAAAGAGACTAAGGGATATGAGAGAACATATACGATGCTAACCCACGAGAAGCTATAAGGCTAATCTAAGAGAAGCTATACGCATTTCATTATTTGGGTTTTCAACAATGAAACTCTTATTTTTACAATTTTTAAAACCTCAGTTGTGCCTGTCTGCTCCTTGCCAGCACAATGTGTATAATCTATGGGGAGAAATAAATGATGATAAAGAGGCACCTGTCCCCTTCCCTTTGGCCATCTGATGATTGAAACAACGTACCCCCAGAAATTGAAATTTCTTCAGTATTTTTATGCTGTCGGAAGAAAGCCTGAGGGCCTTGTGTTCACAGAGCAGCTTATCTCTGAGAGGAGATTTCACACATTCTGATAACTTGTCGGATCACCCTGCAGGAGAGGCCAGAGCTTAGGCAATGATGGTGGGCAGGACCCATCTTGACAGAGTTTGCTTGGCTATGCACACCTCTTGCAGAGTCTTTAAAAACAGACCTAGCAGCAGTATTTTATTAGTCCATCAAACAAAACAGCAAGGGATGAGCTGTTTATCTTTAATTTAAAGAAGATAAGAACAACTGTTGTATTTTGGTTTGTCTGGGTCCCGGTTAGCCAGAGATCTGAGACACACAGACCTGCCGTGCCAGACCCCTCAGCTGCCCAGCCGCCAGGTCCCCAAAAATAACTCAGAGGCTTATATTAAGTTCATGCTGTTTGGCCTATGGCTCAGGCACATTGCTAGCTAGCACTCATATCTTAAATCAACCCATTTCTATTAATCCAGGGCCATGTGGCGGCCCGCAGCTCACCCGTGCTTACATGTTGCTCTCTCGGTGGCTTCCGCGCGGTCTGCCTGACTCCACCCTGCTTCTCTTACCTGAACTGACTCTCCTCCCACCTTTTTTATGGCGCCTGCCATGACCCAAACCAGCTCCTTTATTTAAAGATACAGTACGCACAAATGTATTCCCACATTTCCCCCTTTTTCTCTAATCAAAAAGGAAGGTTTCAATTTTAACATAGCAAAATTACATATAACAAAATAGCCATCAAGCAAGAATTATAGTTACAATATCTAGTCTACTTGCACTTAGCAAAATTAAAGAAAACATTCTATCTACTTTATTTTTATGAATCTAAAGTTTTATATTTAATATATTTTTTAAATGACTAAGAAAAACTGTACATATAACTATCTAATCTTCAACTACATCAAAGACCACAGAAGGATATAATATTTACCCAAGTAAACCAGAAGTGCAAACGACTTCTAAAATCTAGAAAGGACAGAGATGACACCTATCTGCCTGGACAGTCACCCAAAGTTCCTTTATAAAGTTGGGGCATCCGTCTTTAGCCTATAGGCCTTGAGTCTCTTTTCATTTCAGTGAAGCAGGAAATCCGCTCTGTCCATTCTGGCACAGTTCATCTGTTGCTTCTCCTTGAGTCCTGAAGAATGTCTGACAGTTTTCTCTGTAAAGCAGGAACCCGAATGATGATCTTGGCTTGCTCTGCCAAAGTCCAGAGGTCATCTTCTTATGGAACCTGCATGTCCAGTTTAAACAGCATACTGTCAAGCAGTCAATATAAAAACAGTTTCTTCTCCAGTGGCTTATCATTACCACAAATAGATGAGACTCTATATGGAGTTTCTTCAATGCCCATTTTCCTGTTGAAGTAAATTAGTGCTGCCAGGTATAGACCTGTCTCACTGTCTAGAAAAGTCTAAGCTCTTAAAATATTTTAAATGCCATATTCTGTAGGTCTTAGAAGTATTTGAAGATTATCTATTTAATTGAAATATATCTTTGTATACTTAAAAATCCTAACTAACCTAACTATAAGTTTGATTATCAAAAGTGACTATTAACCTTTATTTTTTAATTATACACTACAATTTTAAAACAGTTACATGAACATCATACCTTAAACAAGAATAGAAAAACATATACAGCATAACAAAATTGACCTTAAATTTGTATCAATAAACCAAAATCTATATCCATGTAAAGCAGTTTGAGATTAACAGCTGATTACCTGTAAATTTAATAATCTAATTTTTTAAAAAAGCATTTACATACCATATCTCTCGTTTTTTCTTAGAAAGAGATTGACTATGACCATTAACCATTTATAATGAAAACAAACATTTAGAAACAATATTTGGGGAATTTGGGCGAAGTTATCTATTACTACTTCCTGCTGATTAAGGGGCGTTGAATATCTCACAGTTGTTGAAGATGAATCAGTCTGCAGCTCTGAAGCTGATAAAGCCATCTCTTCTCATCAGAGGTTTTTTCAGGGGGTCTTGGTTGATGAAACCACATTTGTCTGGAAGCAATCCACAGGTTCTCATCTGTGGAAACAGAAACAGAACTCTTCCAAAGCAATAAATCCTTAGACACAAATTTTAAAATCAAAATACCTTTAAAATATACATTCTTGTTTAACTTAGTAGCCTTTGCAATCCATTGTCTTTTTGCAGTTAGCTCATTAACAGTTAAAAAATTAAAAGAAAACACAATAACAACCAAAATCCAGATTTTGTGTCTATTTGCCATCTTTACGTGGCTTATTATCTTTTTATTACTTTATTTCTCGCTTTAAAAACTTTTCTTAACCTCTTTCTTTTTTCTGTGAAGCCTATGTACCTTTTACAAACATTGTAACCCGTTTACAGGTTTTCTTTTTATCTGAATCTGTTTTATTGTGAATCCTTATTCATCTTCTAACCTTAAGAGCTTTTAAAATACATTCTCCAAAAAGAAGCACAGTTTTTGTAAATTAGGCTGAATCACTAAGTTTTCTTAAACGGACCGTAAACAAAGCACACCTAAGAAATTGCTGCCATGAAGAAAATTTGTTTCTCTTTTGTTCAAAATAAGCAGAAATCTAAAATCAATCACATTACTGAGTCTTTTGTTAGTTTTCAGGAACCCGCCTGATTGTAGCTCACACTGCCTGTCGCCAGCCCGCCGCTGGCGCCATTTTGAGTGTGACCCGGACCATGCTTTGTTTGTACAAAGACCCGCTCCACACACACAATTTGGAAGCTGCCCTGGCTCAATTTCTGCGATCTAGAACTCTTTTTAATCTTTATCAGGCTCTAAGTGGATAATCGGCCCACGTTGGATGCGCCATCTGTTGTATTTTGGTTTGTCTGGGTCCCGGTTAGCCAGAGATCTGAGACACACAGACCTGCCGTGCCAGACCCCTCAGCTGCCCAGCCGCCAGGTCCCCAAAAATAACTCAGAGGCTTATATTAAGTTCATGCTGTTTGGCCTATGGCTCAGGCACATTGCTAGCTAGCACTCATATCTTAAATCAACCCATTTCTATTAATCCAGGGCCATGTGGCGGCCCGCAGCTCACCCGTGCTTACATGTTGCTCTCTCGGTGGCTTCCGCGCGGTCTGCCTGACTCCACCCTGCTTCTCTTACCTGAACTGACTCTCCTCCCACCTTTTTTATGGCGCCTGCCATGACCCAAACCAGCTCCTTTATTTAAAGATACAGTACGCACAAATGTATTCCCACAAACAACAAAGTACCCTATAGATATTCTAAAGGCATCCATAGTCTTCCTCTATCCATATCATGGTATTTTAAAGCTCAGATGCCATGAATAGAGTGTCTACCAAGTTCTCTGATGTATTAGCAAACACTTATGTATGCCAACAAACTCGTCAGTTTAGGACAGCATTTTTAAAAGTTTTGTTTTTCTTAAAATAAATTCACATTTATTTATTTATTTAGAGTTGTGTGTGTGTGTGTGTGTGTGTGTGTGTGTGTGTGTGTGTGTGTGTCCGTATGTGTACCATGACTTGCATGTGTAAATGAGGGCAATTCTCAGAAGTTGATTCTCACCTTGCAGGACTTAGGCTTGGTGGT
The DNA here is from genome assembly GCA_033318265.1 of Phyllotis vaccarum. Lineage (NCBI taxonomy): Eukaryota > Metazoa > Chordata > Mammalia > Rodentia > Cricetidae > Phyllotis > Phyllotis vaccarum. The sequence goes on from JARWLC010000012.1 coordinate 78,599,067, forward strand.
AGAAGCCCTTTACTGGCTCAGCCACCTTCCTTGGGAGGACAGCATTTCAGAGTCATGGAAAGTCAAACTCAGTCTCCCTGTGGAGAGCTTTACTGAGCAGCACAGCTGGATACATCTACTGGGAGTGGCTTCAGTGGGATTTCACATACCTGCCCAACAGAGGAGCCCTGGAAAATCTCTCTCTACTGCCTATCCTAATTTGGTGTCTCTCGACACGTAGTTTTAGATCCCAAGGTATCTCTTGCCAAAGGGACAAAAACACCAAAGGAAAAAGCCCTTCTGCTGTTTCTGGTTAGAAGGAGAACTTCTTGACTTGAGGCTGAAGTGATGTCAATCTTTTCATGTTTTGACGAACCTGACGCTTCATATTTATAGCGAACTCAGCAGCCACTGGCAATGCTATGCATTGGTCAGCTTGGGTCAATCATCACCCCTTCCTAGAACTCAGGCTGAACCAATCTACCGGGCTGTGAATAGCTAAGAGGTAGCTTTCAAAAGAAAATTTGGCTAGAGAGGAAATTTGGTACTCCCAGAAGGACAGGAGGCAATGCTAAACTGCAAACGGCAGGCGTTTGTCTCTGTGGGTTTAACACGTTCCCTGATGATGGCATGAGCAATCTTTATGTTTATTGGTTTTTCCTTCCACGTAGAGTGGCTGGCTGTTCAGTGTTTTTGCTCATTTCTAAAGAAAAATGTCTCCGTATTAATTTCTCACTCTTTTTGTACTTTAGATATCAATGTGCTGCAGACATCCTCTCCCATCTGTCTTTTCCCTCTCCTAATGACACCTTTTGATGTACAGACGTTTTTAATTTGAATACTTTACCTTATCTGTGCTGTCCCCTGCCATTGCTATTTTCTTTTGTCCTGGTTAGAAACTTTTCCAACCTCACACTGGTCTCTGATGTTTCGTTCCTTAATCTTTATATCTGTGGTCCTTCTGTAATCGAATTTAGTGGATTAAAGTGCTAAGGCTTTTCTAGGGAAAGTTTCAAATTACAAATGAAAGTCTGACTAATATTCATATATTTTTAGTGTGAGTCATGTTTGTTAAATTGTGTTTAACAAGCAATGCATTTATTTCACTTTTAAAAAACTAATCTCTCTCGTTCTCTCTCTTTCTAGCTCCAGGGACTTATATAGCCAAGGATGACCTCTAACACAATATGTGGCCTAGGTTAGCATGACTTTGAACTGATGATGATTCTTCTGCTTCCACTTTGCAAATGATGAGTTTACAACTGTGCGTATTCACTACCCAGCCTTAGCCCAGTTTTCAAATTCATTAGCTAACATAAAGCTTTTAGTGATTTTTCTTTCTTATTTTTGTTTTCCTTTTTGAAATTTATGTGTATGTGTATCCTGTGCATGCAGTACCTGTAGAGGCCAGAAGAGGGTGTTAGAACCTCTGGAACTGGAGTTACAGATGGTTGTTAGCTCCCATATGAGCACTAGAACTTAGCTGGGTCACTATAAGAACGGTAAGTTCTCTTAACCACAACTGAGCCATCTCTCCAGCCCCTCTTACACTATTTTACTAGCATATATGAACTGCAGAAAATAATGTGTTCTATTGTAAAAATCCACCCCCTCCCCCTGTGTGTGTATGTATGTGTATGTGTGTAATATTGGTTTTCCTGGAACTCACTCCGTAGACCAGGCTGGCCTTGAACTCACAGAGATCTGCCTGCCTCTGCCTCTCAGCTGCTGGGCTCAGAGGTGTGTACTACCACTGCCTGGTTGAAATTCTCTTCTTTAGGAGGCATTTGTACATTTTTGTTTTGTTCTGTAAAAGGCCAGATGGCCAGCCCTTTGGTCTTTACAAATACAGTCTCTGTCATAATCAGTCACTGTCGTATGAGAAAGTGACCAAGGATGATGTATTTGAGAGAGGTGTGGCTGTGGGCTAATAAAACTATTTGTGGATCCCAGTGTTTACATTTCACAATGTTTTCTTGCCTCACAAAGTACTTTTGCATGTGTATGATTCTTTTAAAGTTTAAGATAATTATTTTTATTTTGCAAGCTGTACTAAAATAGCAACTAGATTAGGCCTATAGGCTATTGTTTGATGGTACTAGCTCCCTAGAGCCTATAATATTAATTTCTCTTTTATTTCACACTTAGTAATTAACTTTTTCCTCAATTTTTCCTTTACTGTCTTTTGGGTGTTTTACAATGCTACCAATCATAAATTTATGTTTGTATATATGTATAATAGCATGTGTGGTGTTTGTATATATGTATGATATCATGTGTGGTGTTTGTATATATGTATGATAGCATGTGTGGTGTTTGTATGCTAGTGTATGTGGTGTTTGTGTGCTAGCATATGTGGTGTGTGCTGACGTACATGCTCATGCACATGCACATGTGCAGAGGTCAGAGGAAGGCTTTGGGTGTTCAGATGATCTTGATCTACCCTCTATCACTGAGACAGGGCATCCTATTGAAACTGGTGCAATGCTGGCAGCCATCAATCCCGAGTGACCCTCCTGACACTACCTCTCCAACAACTCTGAAGTATGGCCATGTGCAACCCTACCCGGCTCTTCCATTATGGGTGGGTTTAAACTTATGCTTGTGCCTCAAGAGATCTTACTTACCAAGGCAGCCTCAGATTGCATCTTTTTAGGAAGAATTTTGTCATTTATAGTTTGCATATTTAGTAGGATTTTGGCAATCAGGTCTAAACATTAATAACAATAATAATGTGTGTGTGCACATGTATGCACATATTGTGTGTGTTCTGTTTCTTGTACAGATTCCACAGATTGAATTCAGGTCACCACACTCAGCCATCTCTGTCCCCCAGCGTGAAAACTCTTTAAATGTAAGAATTCAATTCAAATTCTTGCCTTCTCTGCTAAGCATTAATTTAGATGCACCCTATACATTTTTAGTATGCGTTCATATTCATTAAGTTCACAGTGATTTAAATTTTGCCTTGTGATTTCTTCTTTGGCTTAAGGATTATGTAAGAGTGTGCCATTTAATTTTCAAATACTTAATTTTTAACATCTTGCTATTGATTTCTAGTTTCTGTGTTCAGAAACTAGACCACACATGGTTTTAGCTTTCTTGGATCTGCTGAGGCATTTTATGGCATGCCTATCAGTTATTTTTTTGCATTACCATGAATTCCATATCTAAGAGAAAAACTTTGGGGACTGACACATTTTGGTTCACAGTTTCCAAGCTTGGGCTCATCATGGCAGGAAAGGCATACGGCAGTGGCTCAGACCATGGATGTCAGCAGAGGCTGTTCATACCATAGCAGATCAGGGCTCAGACCATAGGTGTCAGCAGAGGCTGTTCATACCATAGCAGATCAGGGCTCAGACCATGGGTGTCAGCAGAGGTTGTTCATACCACAGCAGATCAGGAAACAAAGAGCAACTTAGGAACCAGAGGCTCAGTCTAAGCATCAAAGGCCCACTCCTAGTGACCACAGCGAGGCCTACTCCCGAAAGGTCTCACAGGCTCCCTAAACAGCACCACAAGCAGAAGCCTGTGGGGGGGATTTCAGGTTCAAACTGAAACAGCACAGCATATGGTGTATCTAGGTCAATAGTCCACGCGTACTTGAAAGTAATGCTTATTTTACATGTTAATCTAGACATCAGTTAGGCCAAGTTAGCTGACGATTTTGCCAAAATATTTTATTTTTTTTATTACATTTTTGCTCAGTTGTATCAGTTCTAAAGATGGCTTGAGGTATATTTGTTTCATCCTGCCACTGTTTGTTGTAATTATTTCAAAATCCTCTTACGTGTTTCCACTTTTTCTCTATTTCACCTTGAACCTACGGCCTTGTGCACACTATGCCAACGTTCTACACTGTGTTATAGTCCCAGTGAGACCAGGGAGACTACGGTACCTTCCGTTAAGAAATGTTAACTTTCATTTATAAGTGTACATTCAAAAGCCAAGAAATCAGAAACATGAAGAGGTATTTGCACAGAAATATTCATAGAATTATTATTCACTGTGGCCCAGAGAGAGAAGCAATGTAAGTGTGCACAGCCAGATGAATGAAGAAAAATGTGAATATGGGATGAAGAGATGGCTCAGAAGTTAGAAGCTCTGCCTGCTTTTCTAGAGGACCCAAATTTGACTCCTACTACCCACATGGCAGCTCACAACTGTCTGTAACTCCAGTCCTTGGGAACCTGTTTTGTTTTGTTTTGTTTTGTTTTTCTGGCTTCCTAGGGCATCAGGTATGCAAGCAATACACAGAGAGAGGCACATAAAACAAATCTTTAATTACAAAAATATGACATACATATGTGGTAGATGATTATCCATCCTCTGGAACTGGAGGGAATTCTAATAGTGTAGCATGGCTGAACTTTGAGGATATTAAACTAAGTACCATGAAAGACACATCCTGTATGTTTGCAGCCTTATGTAACAGTGAAGAGGGAAAGCCTGTAGAGACAGACAGAACACGGCAGATGCACAGATTACGGAGGAGAGAGAACAGGCGTATATGTTTAATGGGTAGTGATTAGTTGGAGAAAGATCCAAGAGTGCTGGGAACTAATGATTGGAATGAACAGGGATTGTTCCCTTCTGCCACGGGGCTATGCACACGAAGACACTTAGGATGCCAAACTCTGTTGTGTGTCTATCACTGCAGTACAGAAAATATAAGGACACCAATCTCGTGTTGTCTTCATTTCCACATTGCCTTCTGATTGCCACAGGTCTCCCTTGTACATCTATTATAAATTCTGTACAATGTAATGCGATCATTTATGGCCATGATTTCCTGGAATCACTTTCCCGTCTCATCCTTTTTCTCCTATCCTTCAGATATTTCAGTTTTACATGTTAGATCACTTATTATTTTTTTCTAACTGTAATTAAAAAATGATGGCTCTGTTAATTAAGAACAGTCCTCTTTAGCATTATGTCTATCATTTTGATTTCTACTTCATTTACCTTTATTCTGTGCACTGTAGTTTTGAGTTCCTTTGATGAAAATTTTAATTAATGGATGAGATGTGTTCTTGATGGTTTTGTGCACGTGTGCGATTCATTCTGCTCATGCGTCCCCAAACTTTTCTTACCTGCCTTCTATCACTCCTCTCTGCAGGTTATTTTTTCCCCAATTTGGTGACTTTTTCATTTCAAATATAAATTTTAATTACACAACTTGTATTTGGTTACTCCAAAAATAGCTTCTACTTTTTGTTTAGATTTTCTACTTTTTGTTCATTTAATAGCTATCTTTTTCTTTAAGTTCTTGGCATGCTGGCCTCCTTTGAAACTTACTCTTGCTTCCCTGACTCTCGTCGATAGCTTCTCTTTCTTTGATTATATTTGGTCTCTCCTCTCTCTCTCTCTCTCTCTCTCTCTCTCTCTCTCTCTCTCTCTCTCTCTCTCTGTGTGTGTGTGTGTATGTCTGTGTGCAGGCATAAATATGTATAAAAATGCAATCTTCTAAGTGAGTGGGTCCATTAGGGTTATTTGGATGTGTATGGTTCCGCGGCTGACCACTATGTACTTTAGCGCACATTTGTTCTGTTGTTCACAGAGGCCAGATGTCAGAGGCGCTGGAGATGGAGTTACACGTAGTTGTGAACTGCCTGACTTGGGTTCTAAGAACTGAAGTGCAGTCCTCTGCAGGAGCAGCACGCACTCTTGATTGCTGAACCGTCTCCCCAGCCTCCTTGTACACATCTGTTTTATTGTCTTCTTTATCTGTGGCTTTTCCCCTCCTGACTGTGGTCCACTTTACATGTCTATGATTTTTTTAAATTATGTGCTACAAATTAAAGATAATATACTGAAGGGGTCTTGACTGTTACCTCTTTAAAAAGTAATTTTAAATTTTGTGTAGGTAGCTAAGCACTGGAAGACCTCCCTGATTTAATAGAGCTTCTTATTGTAGGGTGTGCCTTTCTTCCCAATGTTTCTGGGCTTCCAGATGTAGTACCAAGGGAAGATTCTTCCAGTTCAACCAGTACATTCAAACTCTCTTCAACCTCATTACTTCCTCTCCCCAATTCTCCTCTCAGCCTTATGAACACACACTGCCTTACCTTTGGACAGGACTTGACAGGAACCTCTGTACCTTAATCTGAAGCCCCAGTTTTACAAAGGTTTTAGAAGGCATCTGGTCTCAAATCCAGTCAGCTCGGCATCAAGAACATTCATGTGTGAAATAGCTTCTCTTAAGATCAGTGGTTCTCAAGCTTTTTAATGCTGTGACCTTTTAGCATACTTCCTCATATTGTGGTGACCCCAGCCATAAAATTATTTTTGTTGCTATTCCATAACTGTAATTTTGCTACTGTTATGAATCATAATGTAAATATCTGATATGAGGATATCTGATATGATCCCTATGAAAGGGTCATTGGACCTTAGGGGATCACAGCCCATATGTTGAGAACCATGGTTCTAGAAAGTATCTGCAGAAGTTTATTCCTACAACCTCTCCTGGACTCTGTTCTGTGGTTTTCATTGTCTAATGTGTGAGAATGGCGGTATCCATATTTTGTCAGGTTTTATATTGTGTACAGCAGGGGAGTTAGTCTACTGCTGGGTACACCCTCTGCTCAGAATCAGTTGTAAAACTAAATTTTCCATTTGGTGCCATTTTTCAGTACCACATTTGTCTATCGGCTCATATTTTAGATGAAGGTGAACATCGGCAGCATTTGCTATTTCAATGGTCCTCAAATTTTGGCAAGCAAAGGGATTGTGTTCATAAATCACATGGCCTTGGTGTGAATAAGGCCTCATTACTCATCTTCACCAGCCACGCTAGTGGAGCTCAGATCCACACCTTTAAAAGTAATGTAGGCTCTGCTGGATAGTAGCTTATTGTGTAGGAGAGATTTCTCCTCAAGCAAGTTGGCTTTAGCAAGCAGAGGAAACCTCATGGAGTTCAGAATACTGTTTCCTTAGGGTAAAATAATTATTTTCTTAGACTGGATCATTATTTCCTTTATAAACATTTCCCATACTCAAGAGCTAGCAAGGCTTTGTTTCATAAATTGCCTGGCCATTCTCTACTACTGACCTTTGGTATATGTAATTTTAAACTCATATTAAAGTACAGAAGACTTGAGCATGCTTAAGGTAGCATTGCAAGTCATATTTAATTTTGTTTCTCACGGTGTAGACTAATTTGGCATGTAAATATCTTACATTAATGTCTAAATAATGGATCAATTTGCAGCAGGTCCTGGTGGCTCACAGCTATAACCTAGCACTTAGGAGTACAGGACCGAAAGCTTGTTTAAGTGGGAAGAAGAAGGAAAGGAGAAGGAGGGAAGGAGGAGAGAGCAGGAGGATGGGGAAAATTGCTGGTTCTAGGCCGGCAGAAGGAATCCATAAATTATCTGATTGCTCATTTCTTACGTTAATTTCTGCTGTGAATTTTTTCCCCTGATGAGTAATTTTATTGTACTCTTGAAGGCAAGTTCACCTCTCCTGTTCTGCACTTAATTCTGAATCTGTCCTGTCTGAAATATACAAACACTGAACTTTGTCTACATGGATTCAGCATAGTGATTATACAGAAACATGAATAGATACAACCAATTATTGTACTTCCCCAAGACATTTCCCAGTCCCTTGAATAATGAAAGTCAGCGTTGCCCGGGGAAACATTAAGCAGACCTCATAAAATAATGCTGTTCCCTAAGGAATCACCACCTGAATTATAGTCTTCATAAGTTTAGTACTTACTTGCTTAGCAAACAATTCTCTCAATGGGTAATAAATTCATGGGAGATGGTAATGGAGAAAAGGATAGAGGTGGCAGTTTTCCTTGGATGATAATATAGTGTTTCCTCAATGTGATTAATAAGGGCCTCCAACATATGCCAGAGTTATTTCTATTTTTTCAGAGCATTCAAAGCAGTTGTTCATACCCACATTGTCATCTCTACATTTTCCCATGGTGTTCTGCTCGCTTATGTTTTAGGCATTGAACCCAGGAAGTAGAGGGCTGGGTCTGGGTCTGTCCCAACCACAGCTGTATCTCTGTTGTTCAGTAGAAACTTATGAACCACCTTTCAAATGGAGCCATTCATTTAAGAAAATGAAGCTTCCAAAAAACAAGTGAATGAGGGGAAATTGAGGCTTCTCTCCTAAGAGAAACTATTAGCTATGGCATTTTATGATGTCACAAATCAAATGATTTTTGGAAAAGATACAGATGGTTTAAAAAGGATACATAGATAACTCCATTGGATTTGCAAACGATCCCAATTCCATTAACAAATAACACCATTCAATTATAGCTAATGTTATATATAACATATAATTACAACTAGTTATAACTTGATCAAGGAATGAAGTAGGTTTGTGTAAGTACATACCAACAATGAGTGAGAAGTGCGGGGACAAGTCTTCCTTCCAAATGGATCTCAGCTTTGTCATCATCTTCTTCTCTTCCTCCTCTTCCTCCTCCTCTTCCTCCTCCTCTTCCTCCTCCTCCTTCTTGAGACAATGTTTCTCTGTGTAGCAGCCCTGGCTGTCCCGGAACTCTCTTTGTTCCAGGCTGGCTCAGAACTCCCTGAGATTCACCTGCCTCTGCCTCCCAAGTACTGGGGTTAAAGGTGTGTCCAGTACCGCCCGCTCAACTAATTCATGCAGTTAAGAAGAGAGGAATCTAAAACTCCTCATTAGGATCCCACGGTATCAATTGCTTAGTTAGAGCCGTTGATGGGTGCCAAGATCAATAGAAAAGCAAGATGGATACATGCTATTTACACAGGACAAATGGAGAACATTTATTTCCTACAAGGACAATTTGCACAACTTTCTTGCTTTTTATTCTTCCAGCTCCTTTCTCAATGAGAGAAAACTAAGAACTCAGAGTCCAAGAATGGAGTAAGTGATTTAACACTGAGTCACTGAGTTTACCACTATAAATTCTAAAAGTTAAAGAAAAACTACCTTGTTCTGGTGGGCGATTGGTGTGTTAAACAGCATACCACAAATTCTAATTTAGATGCTAGATTAGGGCACATTATAAAATACTTATCTCTTATGCAATAGACATTAAGTATAAATCTAAAGGCCTTTCTTTTCTAATCAATATCTTAGCTTTCCCACCCCCTTCCAAGAGTTACTTGCCCTAGAACCAGAGGAGAGTGATTTGATCAGTAAATATTTAGGCAAATAAGATCATTTCCCAAGCTTTGTGATATATATGAGTGATATATATAGGTGAACAGTATCATATCAGCTCCCAGAAAGCCCCAAATCCAATGGGAAACACTAACAATTGTAGTGTTAGAAGCAAAGAGAACATTCTCCTGCAGGTGGAAGGCTGCTGATTCACTGATGGATGTGGCAAGTGTTAACTCAGCTTGGCCTGGCCGTGTTTGGCTGGAATTACTAACTGCAGAATCTCCTCAAGCCAATATAAACTAGAGACAGATTCACTGGCTAGAAACAAAATCATTTCCAAAGCCAAAGGAATCTTGAGGTCAGGTGTGGAAGAGAGGAAGGACAGCTCAAGGTCAGTGGAAATATTAAGTCACCTTTATGGCAATGTGATTTACATATGGTCATGATGAATGAACCTAGCCGTCACTGGCTTAATTGGCCCCATTACCTGTGTTCTTTGAGACGACCAGTGTATTGAATCTTCAAGTGTGAGATCTTGGACTACAGGAATGCATCCTCCCTGTGCTTGCTTCAAAAGGTATCTCAGGAGTACCTTCTAATGATGAGATCAAGAAACAGCATGGAAAACAGTCTACATCTGAATGCTGCTGGTGGCAAATTGCCATTAATAAGCCAGCTTCCTTTCTTGAGCATTGAGCTGTCAGATGTGTGTTTTGTACTCACCATGTGGTGCTTGTGTAGGTTGTAGTACATTAAATTAAATCCATCAAACATTTATTGAAGGCCTACTGTGCATCAGGCACATAGTCTGTGGGATACCAAATGAATGTGGAAAGCTGACTTGAGAAGAAAGTGGCTGGGGTCTCATTCAAACTTTTAGTTATTACAAAGTCAAGGGAATCTTTTTTTTTTCTTTTTAACAGTTCATACACACAGTGCAACAAAGTATAGATTTCTGACTGTTTCATGTGGCTATTGAAATAAATGATTATCTTAAACAGCTGGCTTCCGAAATTCTTAGGGAGGAAATTGTCTGTTTTAGGTAGTACCTTGATTAGGAGTTTCTACAGAAGCAAGACGTCAAAGTTGATGGTTTAGTAGTGGGTGAGTCAATAAGAGCACACGGAGATCATCAGCAGAAATGGAGAGGAATTTGGAAGCTAGAAAAGCTAGTAAAGTGATAGATAGCGTCCCCAGGCTTAGAGATATCTAATTTAGATGGTACGTATTTGCTATTCTCCTGCAAACCTCAGTAAACTCTGCTGTGTGTACAAAGGGGGAGGGAGGAAGGGAGAAAAAGGAGAAGGAGGGAGGGAGAGAGAATATGAACCATGAACGGGGATGTATCCTATGCTTTATGGACACAGGATGATTAGGCAAGCCCATCTCTAAGCTGAATGAACTTTGCAAAACCAAATTGGAGGTGATCAAGAGGATTCAGCTCTCAATCTTGAACCTGGAATTTAGAGATACTTTTGGGAAACCCCTGGGCCTTCTCTAGGTCTGTAGGTTATGGTTTATTTCCTCCAGAGCCCTTGATACTGCCTGCCCCCAGCATTCAGTTATTTTATCTGTACCTTCATTGTTTATTTTTGATTCCATATTATTATATTTTATATTTATTTCCTAGTTCTTTCCCTCCTCCCTTACCCCTGGACCGTAAGTACCCCAATATTAGGATCTTGCCTGTTTTTTAGCTGCACCTCAGTAGCTGCAATGGAATACCTACCAATTAGGTATGGATTAAGTATTTGTTGAATGGAGGGATCATCTAACTACTTCGATAACATGCAACTCAGTGTTGTCCTTTGAAAATTTATACTACTGGTTAATAATACAGTTTTATCTTTGATTAGATTATGTTTCTTTTCAAGTATACTAGTCAGTGATTTTTTTTATACCCAAATAGTTTAAAAAGCCATTTTGAAAATTTTAAAAAGATAAGGTGCTGATACCTTTATTAATTAGAACATGTTCTTTTCTGCTGCTTTCTACCCCTTAACCTTTGATTATTTCCTACCTAGAAATAATCAGCATGTGAATTTCTATTGCATCAAATAACAGGAAGGTTGGGAGTGGGGATCTACTCATGCCGCTAAAGCTGAGCTTCAGGTGAGGTGGGGGAGCCTGAAAGCAATGTGAGTTCTGGAGTCCGTAGTGCATTTCCCATAATTCTTTTGTTCTTAATTCTTTCAGTACTCATTGAGCAAATTTTATAGCTAGCATCAAGGGCCGTAAAGGAGGACCAGATCCACACACAGATGGAATCACTCACTATTTTGCCATTTAACTTGGGAGTGAAAGACCATCCATCCTTGGGAATTCTCATGAACATTTCCCTCCCAGTTTTCAACATTGTTTTATGGAATGCTCATATATTTGTGTGACAGTTGACACTCCGTCTTGGCTTTGGGATACTGTTTATCAAACCAATGTTCTAAGAATCTCTCTTCAACATTACTCCTCAACTTTGCTTTCAGCTTTCTTTAATCAGATTAGACACAGGATGCTGTGTTAACTTAAGATGAATAATTTTTAGTATAAGTGTTCCCTTTGCATCATTTGAGGGCTAAGTTGAGTTAGTAGGTATCTAAAATTTAAATTTAATTGACAGCTTGTCCTTTTTTTTTCCTGTAAATCTGGCACCCCCTGCTTAGAGAGAAAAGCCATTTGGAAGTGAGATGCTGAAACCTCTTGCGAGGATGTCTGTGGGGTGTGTGTCAGTACAAACATGTCTCATGCAGGAAGAGACCCTGAGAACACTGTGCTGTGACACTGTGGCAAGGCTGAGAGCTACTTTCTCAACATTTTTTCTTTGCAAATCACGTTTCTCAGTAATTTCCAGATTGAGCTAATAAGTTTTAGATCTTTTAAAGCCACGTGCTGTAATTAGTTGGATAATAATCTATAATTACCCAGGAAAGTGAGCCCATGTGTAAATTATCAGCTATGAACTATGCTCTTTCCATGGAGGAACTTTTGGCCTTTTCTAATGAGCACACAGCACCCAGAGTCCTCAGATGAATATGTGTTCCTATCTGCTGACCCATCAGCCTCCTGTCACTGTGGTCTCCATCTATATCTCTCACTTTCTTCACAGAATCTTGGCAGGTGATGCTGGGTCTTCCATGTCGGTTGATGGCACAGAGCCCAGACCCCGTATATGGAAATTCATGTGAGTTCTATGAAGTGGAAGAGGCTTCTACCATAGTCACAGAGGCGGGCACCATAGATATGTAGGCTGGGCATTAGGAGCCAGTCAGATGGAAAGCTGAGGATGCTGTGTTTGAAGGGTCCTGTGACACACATCACCTCCTACGTGTACCTCCAAGGGATTTTCTTCCGGAATACAGCTGCTCCATCCAGATGCAGTGAGTGCCAGACTTTGTCATAAGAAGTTGATCAACAGAGCTCATATTGTTTTGGTTTTTTTTCTTTCTGAACAAGCTTCTTATTCATATCAGGACCCCTGCCTGTTTTATGATACCTTATTTATTTTTATTCTTTACAGAAGCAAGTCTTTATTAATGAAATTTCATAACATGGAGACTACTAAGGACATGTTACCAGAAGTTGGACCTCTCTGGTGGTCCTTGATTCATGTCTCATAAACAACTGACATGAGGCCAAGGCATGTTTTGATATCAATACTAAGTATCTTAGAGAAGATTATGTGAAGAGCTTAGCAGTGACAAATTGTCCTGACACTCACTCCCGGTCACAAGACCCTATGCTTGGGTGGCATGCACTCAGGCACCTGGGACTCATCTATCTATCTAACAGACTTTTATATGTTCGTTATGAAGAGTCCTGATCGATGTGAGGAGAAATGGTTGAATGCATTCCTGCTTCTTGAGTGCCAAGGAACATTATCTTTCTAAAAAGCTCTACACCATCCCTGATGTGGGATGTCTTTCTATAAACTATGAATTATTGGATAATATAAGAGCTGTTTTGGCCTATGGAAAACCAGCTCATAGTCAGGTGGGAAATCAAAGCATAGATAAAGGGAAGGAGGATGGAGTCAGGAGAGATGCAGTCCAGCCGCCCAAGAAGTATTGTGTAAATTGAGTACAGGTAAGCCATGAGCCATGTGGCAAGACAGATTAATAGAAATGAGTTAAGATGCAAGAGCTAGCTAGAAATAAGCCTAAGAGTTTGTAATTAATATATGCCTTTGTGTGCAGGTCCAAATCTTGGGGCTAGGCTGGAATGGACAGGTTAGAAAATTCATACTACACCATCCCTACAGAAATAGTTCTGCATTTATTTTTCATTTTAACAGACTGAGGCTGATTGAGGTAATCATTTCCTCCAAGTTATCAAGCAGTGGAGCCAGAATGAAACCACAGTCCTTTGGAGGAGCAGCCGGTGCTCTTCACCACTGAACCATCTCCCTAGCCCATCTGAGACTCTTATAAAAAGGTCAGAATAGGATGCATTCTCACAGATTCATGTCAACAAATAATTAACGGCTTTGTCTACAGCAAGCATGACAATTTTGAATGTAAGAAAAGTAATTAAACACAGTTCTTTTCTGTGAAAAGTTGTTTATGAAATAATTGGTAAAAATGTCAGAAACCCTGCACAGTAAAGTGAAACCAATAACTGACCAGTAAGTGATGTACACAGGCAGAGCAGAGAACAGTGGCCACTTCCAGTGGACATAGGCAGGATGGGCTTCTTACAATATACAGAATATGGGCCAGACCTGAATTTCACTCAGAGTATCAAGGTGACATTGTGATTGCAAGCTTTTTTTTTTTAAATTATATTTTTGTATTGAAAAATAAGTATCTGATCCAGAATGGTCTTTGCAGATTGGGAAAGGTTAGAGGCTGGCAATGCAGAGTCTAAGCAGTGATGTCTGTCTGTTACTCTTGGTAGACACAGAGAAAGGGTATGCACTGTTTATTCTCTCAACTTTTAAATGTTTCTATTGTTGGTGATCACCTACTATGTGCAGAGGTCCACAGTGATGACCAGAAACAAATGCCTTGTGAGAGGCACTCAGAGGATCTAAGGTTCTGTACGTGTCTAAGTCCACTGTTCACATTTTAGATAGTGGGGGAACTTGAACTTCAAGGTATGACATGAATTCTTCTTAGTCTTATAATTAAACCTGCAGCCAGATATTGGGGAAAAGCAGAAGGATTAGAGAGACAGAGAAACAAGCCTCAGCCACTTCTCACCCAGCCAACTCCTTATGAATCCTCAGACTGATGCCTCTGAGTCTTCAGGCAAAGGAAGGGAGTCATAGACAAAAGGCTGGAGTTGTACCTCCTTCCACCTTCTTTTTCTATCTTACTACCTAGTTCAACTTTCCTATTACTGGGATTAAAGGTGGGAGCTGCCACTGATGCCACCAATGCCACCAGCTCTGTTTGGCCTTGAACTCATAGAGATCCTGGAGGATCTCTGCCTCTGCCTCTTGAGTGCTAGGTTTAAAGGCATGTGTCACCACTGCCTGACCTTCATGAATTTTCAGGCAGACTTTAATAGATATAAAATATATCACCACATCCAGGAGAATGAAGCTGGTAAAATGTAGTTAGTGTTTCTGGCTGGAGAAGGAGCCTAGAGAGAGTGAGGGGGTTCAGCACTATGTGACTGTTCTTACTGTGCTATTGCTCTTGTCATTGTCATTGAGAAGCCAGTTTGGTGCTGCTGTGCATAAATGGAGTCACACTCAGCCAGCGAGTAGGCTCTGCATTGGAAGTCAACACCTTTGGCCGTCTTCAGAGACTAATAACTTTATTCTTCCACGGAATGAGAGTACACAAAAGAGGCAAAAGGAACCAGGGCAAGGGATGTAGGGCCCATTGCTTTTTGTCTTTGTCTTCTTGCACCCCGCTCCATTTTATCCCCTACCCCACCATCCTTTCTCTAAGAGATGATTGAAATCCTAGAGACCCATGGCATGCCTGCTCACATGGCTCTGCTCAATCAAACGCTCCACACTCCACTGTGCTGTTATTTTAAGCTGTCATTTTTTTTTCCTGTCCTGAATCTGAGCAGCACAATGCCCCCAATCTAAGTGCCTTCCTGACTTCCAGCCAGAGAGCCAGCCTATTGTAATGATGGCTGCCATATTTATGCATAAGGCTTGAAACTGGAACCCATTGTCTCTGCAGACGGGCAAATCACAGAACAATGGCTGCAGGAAGGAATTGTTCACAGTCTGCTGGAAAACAGTCCTGCTGCCTTGTGTGCAGTGCAAGATGATTTAGCTCTGAAGTACAAAGAATAATAACAGCGTCTTTCTGAGGACCCTCATAAGTGAAAACCACAGCTGAGCTGACGACAAGAATTCAGAAAATGCCAGGGGGAACAGTTTTAACCTCTGAAAAGCCGTTACATAAGCCTTGGAAATGTACGGTTTTGCTTTTTGCTCTACAGGCGTGTGGATCCCACATCCTCTCGCCTATGCATATCGGGCTGGGGAGGGGTTCTGTCAGACACTCAGCCCACTCCTCCCACTTCTGTGGCTAATTCGTGTGAGGGCATAGGGATGTGCCTTCGAGCTAATTCATAATAAAGGATGGAAGTTAGTCACTAGGCAGAAAAAAGAGCTTCTCTAGAAGTATTTTCTTTTCCTGGGATAAGTATGGCTTTTGCTATAGTTGACATTGAAGGCTTTTTAACAATAAAGTACTTAAATCTTGAAAAAGTTTCTCTGTATTTTTCTCCCCCAGAGAGCTTGTGTTCTTCACATTGAGAATTAAGGGAGATAAATTCTAGAAGTTAATGACCTTTGTTGACCTTGGGCAAACCTCTGGTTGATAGAATGGAGATTCATTTTCTCTCAGTTTTTGGTGTGGCCCCTTGACTGAACCTATGTCTAGATGGAGTTGGGCTTCCAGGGCCCAATTTAACATTTAATCAGGATTATTTTCATAAAATAATGTTCACGTGGATCTTAAACACACTCCTTGGATAGGAGAGAAAGTAATAAAAGGATGAGATGACACAGAAAGGATTAGGGAAGTGAAGAGAAGACAGTCGGGCTGATTTTTATTTAACCCGTTATAACAGGGATGTTAGGTGTCTGAGTTTGCACTGCCCCTAATTCTCTAAAGAGAAGACTCAGGTGAGAGAGGACACTCCTAGTAGCCTATAACATTCAAGGATAACTTTCTTTTGAAGAAGGTTTGATAGATGACTCCATCAACTGGAAGCCTCCTTGATTCCTGCATCAGTCCATCAACTGCTTTGATTGGACCTGTCCTCAATAGGGATTCCAAATTCTGCTACCCTCAGCCCCTCCCTGTCTGTCGAGGCTCCTTTTCTCTCACCTAGTTCCTGTAGGGCTTCTTACCTTGAATCCACATCCATGGCATGTTCTCAGTAGCTAAGTCAGAGTCCTTCAATTGACATAGAAGGAAGTCACTCATCCCACTTTCCTGCTTAAGACTCTTGACACTGTATTTCACTTCTGGTGGAAGGTTCCAGTTCTACGTGGTCTTTGGGACATCTCTGCTTCATCTGGTTCCCATCACCTCACTGCAGTTCTTCAGCCCCTCAATATAATGTTTTGGGGTTCCTTTAACCTTCTAGACTCATATTTGATGTGTGTGTGTGTGTGTGTGTGTGTGTGTGTGTATGTGTATAATATGGGTATGTATGTGAGAGTGCATGCTTACCTGTGTGTGCACAAGTGGAGGCCAGAGATTGACATTCCCAATTCACTGTAGTCAGAAGTTTCTCTGTCCTGCCTGGCTGATTTCTCAGCTGTTTATGAAATAATTACTTAGAAGCTTTATATTATGGTAACTGCTGGAACAGTAACTCAAGCTTATTACTATCTAGCACTTAAACTTAAATTAACTCATACTTCTTATCCATGTTTAGCCACGTGGCTGGGTACCTTTGCTTCAGTGCAGCATTCTCATCTTGCTTCCTCTGCATCTGGCTGGCATCTGCTCTTGGCCTTTCATCTTCCCAGCATTCTCCTAGTCTGGTTGTCCCACCTCTATTTCATTTCTAGCTACTGGCCAATCAGTAGTTTAATAAAGCAATAATTAACTCAATTACTAAACCTATTGATAATTGAAAGTAACAAACCTTTACAGTATACAAGAGCATTATTCCACATTTTATGTGGTGATATATCACATATTTAATAAAGCTTGTCCAAAAATCAGAGGGCAGAGTCAAGCTGTGGAGGTCAGAGAGTGGTGATCTATGCCTTTAACATCAACAACACTCAGGATGCAGAGATTCTCTATATCTCTGTGAGTTCAAGGCCAAGCAGAGCCAAGTAGTGGTCACTCACACCTTTAATCCTAGCATCAGGAAAGTTGAAGGAGGAAGTGAAATAGCTGAGCAGAGAAAGAAGAGCTCCTTTTCTGCTGATGGTGCAGTGGCATTGAGTCTGAGGATTAGTGGAGACAGGACCAACCCTTTCTGGCCTGAGGAATTAGCTAGGTGAGATGTGGCTTGTTCCTCCATCTCTCTGACATTTCCCCCAATATTTGGCTCTGGCCTTTTGATTATAATACCAAATAGAATTCATGCAACAATTCACTTTCCACCTGATTTTAGTTTTTGAACCAGGGTCTCTCACTGAACTTAAACCTTGCTGTTTTGGATAGACCAGCTGCCTGGTCAGTCTCCCCTTCCCCGATCCACCTTTTACATACCATTCCCTTGACCACAGTTCCAGAGTTAGAGACCCCCCCCCCCCCCCCCCCCGCCACTGTGCCTGACTTTTGTATGGGTACTGCAGATCTGAACTCAGGTCCTCCTTCTTAGACAGCAGCCATCTCCTAGCTGCTCACATCTGTCTCTGTATTGACTCCTCCTGATGCAAAGCTCTTCTCACAGATACAGTTGCCTGTTCAAGTGAAACCCGCTCACGAGGTCTTCCTGACTCTATTCAGACTCATTTCTACATCCTCCTCCACATACCTGCTAATGCTTTCATTTATTCTGATTTCCCTTCTATTCCCAAAGCATCAATTATTTTCTAGCATTTTGTTCAGTTTGCTTGTAAATTAAATGCAGATCTTTCCCTGGTAGATTATAACATCTAAAGTAGAGAGCCTGGTTTCTCCACTGTTATTTAAAATATCCAAATTCATGCCTAGCACACAGTTAGGTGCTCAGTCAATATCACTGAGTGAGTAGGTGTGTGAGGGAGTTGCCCTCAGTGGCTTTACATTAATGCCCTGTGTTTAAAAATAAAAATACAAACTTTTCCTCAGTATACTCTATTTTCTATTCAGATAACTAATTGTATCTATTCTGGTTCAATAAATGATCTTAACGCAAGACTTCAATACTCTCGTTGTCCGAGAAAGCTTGTTGATACCTCTAATAATAATCAGAAATGGGAAGGAGGCAGAAAGATGACGAGGCTGCTTTTCTTGTCCTTAGGCAAAGGGCTAATGCCAGTTTGTTGTGCCTAGATCCACACAGTGTCCCAGCATTGCAGCTCACACAGGCCAGTCCTGGCTAATATTTCTGGCTAATAATGATAAAATGGCATCAGGGCATCTATCTCAGTCTCAGGTTAGCTTCAGGCTCCTGTTGTTCAGTCAGCTATTTCTTAGGCTAGCTTGGGTTCTGGAACATAGTGATCCAATATGCTTAGGACCTTCTGCGGTCGGTCCTGCTTGGGTTCTGCTCATATTGACATCAATGAGCCCTTTATCTCCCAGTCTCCACTGTTTTGAATAAGAACAGAGTTTTTGGAGAAAGAAAAGTAATTGGTTTTTCTTTCTTTCTTTTTTTAAAAATGTGCTAAATCTTGAAATGTTTACAAACTATGTGACTGAGAAGGTTCTATCTGCATCCCAATTTTGGAGCCCCTTCTCACATCTCTCACTTTTGCCCTCTTGCCATCTGAAACCTGTTCTCCTGTTCTGAATTCTGTGTGAACCTATGGAGAACATTTTTATAAGACTGAAATATAAGTTAGTAAGAAGAAGGAGAACATTTGGGTAATTCTGTTAATATTTGGTAAGTCAAAGAAATTAGACTTCACAAGCACTGAGGTTTTTGAACTCATAGACTACATAGTACATGTGCAGATAGGCATCCTGATGAGAGTCATCCAAGCAGAGGCAGGGCTTGACTGCCAGAAATCAAACTATAAAACAGGCACGGGGGCCATTTTGGCCCAGTAGATGGCAGGCCCCACAATGTTTATTACCGTTTCTTCCAAGATGTTAGCCAGGAGCCAGGGAGAAGGAAGTCTCTGGTACTTAGGAGCATCCCTACCAAGTTTCTTTTCTCAATATACCCTTGACTCATGGATTGGATCCTGGGAAATTGATTTTATTTTTTTCTCCAGTTCCTTGATGATAATGGTCCTTTCATCTGAGCATTTGGTGAGTGATTTGCAATGACCTAGTTTGTTGTAATAGCTTTCACATGACTGTGTTGTGTATTGTTAAACTGCATTAGGATATGGTAATGGTTTGATTTGAGCACAAGGGATATTTTCAGGAATCTCTGTTGTGCAATTTGCGGATATTACCATGCTGTGTATGGACTTGCCTCAAGTATAGCCGTTTAACATCACCACCACCAACAAAAACCTTTCACTAAAATATGATAACTCCAAAGCAGAACAATGTTTTTAGAATCTTTAAAAAAAAATCAAAACAAAATGAAAGCCAGACTTCTGTTTTTGTTTTTCTTTACATATTAATTTGTACTCGTCAGGATTGCTTGAAAATTTGCATTGAAAATGTGAATTGTTACTGAATGCAGCCTCCTGGTAGATGTGTGCCAGATCAACCCCCTTAATCCCACTTGGTAAGACTGAAAAAGCTCTTCTTTCTATTATTGTACATCTCAGTGATTTGATGGTGCATGTGGATAAAAGACCCAGTCTGAGATTATCTTGAGACAATTGCATGAGCCTCCAGCATAATGGAAAGGCAGAAATCTCAAATCCAACGGTGGCTGATTAACAAGGCTCTCTCTGCTCCTTCTTCTAATGGATCCTTTCTCTTTTAGGCCAGCTTTAGAGAAGTGATCTGACAGCTGGCTTATTAGCTGGAGGATTTAGGTTGTAGGTTTGAATTGTTTATTGGTGACTGGGTTTCAGTAATCACCATCTTCCCATCTTATGACAGACAGGATGTGCCTTGAACGTCTCAGTCAGTGGTGGCACTTCTTCCTCCATCTCTTCCCTTTGCATTCTTCATGGCCTTGAATAAAATGTCACACAGGGAACTTTGAGAGAAATAAAGAACATGAGAGTTCTAACTGCCCTATGCAAACGACCTACCAAGGTCTGCAAGTATTTGCAAATGTAATTTTTCATTCAAATTCTGAAGCCAAAAATATTGCAATTTGTATTGGAACACACTTCTTCCCCTTTGAAGCTTAGGTCCAGTGGTCCATGATACCTTGAGGCCATAAAAAAAAAAAAAATGCTCCTAAGCTTTTGGTTATTTGAGAGACAACGTTTTCATCTCTCTTCTAAAGTTGAATGGTTTTTGTTTTTCTTTTTGGCGATCTGGTGGTCTTTTGGATCTTATCCTGTAGAACTGGAGCATCTGTGGTATGGGGAGGGATTGCTCAGAAAAAGGCATGTATGTGGCTTAGATGTCTTAGGTGCACAGCCTGTGTATAGACATATATCAATGAATGAAGAAGATGTTATGCTGGGAGTTAGAGTAGAAAGAGATTGGTGTTTTTGGAAAGTGATGTGGAATGTCTTTGTGGATGCTGTGAACACCATGGGATTATAAAGGAGTTATTTTGGCCTATGGCAGAGCAGCTTAAAAGCAGGCGGGAAAACATAAGCATAGATACAGGGGAAGGAGGGTGGGGTTAGAGAGATGCAATCCAGCCACCCAAGAAGCAATATGTAATGGAGTACAGGTGAGCCCTGAGCCACGTGGCAAGATAGACTAATAGAAATGGGTTAAGATGCAAGAGCTAGCTAGCAATAAGCCTAAGCCATAAGCCAAACAGTTTGTAATTAGTATAAGCTTGAGCGGTTGGCTGAACAGCATGTAACTAATATATGCCTTTGTGTGATTACTTGGGATCAAGTGAGGCTGCGAGGCTGAACCTCAGGCTAGGCCAGGCTGCGGACAGGAGAGACTCATCTGGACTGTGGGGCAAGGCTGTGCCAGAAATTTCATACAACAAAGGGGGAGAAAGCAGAAATGATCACCTTGGGTTACTGTTCTTGCCATAGATAGAGCACTGCCGTTTATGCTGATCTGGGTCAGGGGAGCAGTGCTCTATGGTCAGCTTGAAGATAATTTTCAAAACATTTCCCAACTTTAGGATCACCTACTGAAGGGCCGCCGTAATACCTGGGATAGAGTTTCTCGTGTGTTGATTGAACTCAGCTGGCTTGAAGTCTCTTTTGCTCTAGCTGATGGTTTAATTCTCAGGAAAATTCACGGGGCTGCCACTCAATTGATTTCAGGAAGACTGGAGCATGTGTGCTATAGCAATGGAGGCATCTCTCGGGATTCTGATTTCCCTTTTAAGAAACTTATCACAAGTTTATAATAAAATCATTCTGGTTAGGAAGAATCCCCGGCAGCAGATAAAAGCTTGAATCATTTCTGGGATTCCCCTTTGAGATCTGCATTCAACCGTGAGGCCTGAGGTCGGAAGATGGCTGTTTACAAAGGTGGCTGAAAGAGAATTATTAAAGGAATTTTCTAACAAAATGGAGTCAAACTCACCAGGTTGGTGCTATTCTTTGAAGTGCAGGCTGGGCTTTGATCCTTTCACACTTCACCCACAGCGATTACTGAATAGCTTGTCTTATCACTTATCTTGATCCTGGCATAGACTAGATCCTTCCCTCTCTGCTCAGCTTTGGGCTCCATTTTCATCTCTGCTTTGCTCAAGATAACTGAGAAGCCCCAGAGCATTAAACCACAATCCACACGCACCTTCTAACCATGAGAAATTGCCAATAGCGAAAGGGGCCTTTTCAGCATCACACCAAGGACTCTTTCTTGCTTCTTTTTTCTAAAGTGAATGATGGTATGGATAATAAAGGAGGCCTGAGTTCTATGCACTGCAAGCCCCTATCCTGCCGAGGATCTCAGTGGAAACATTCACTCCTCCTAAATATGGAGCTTGTGCCCCTTAGCGGCTCTGTTGAAAATACTAAGTGACAAGCGATGGCAGTGAGTGGCAAGTGCCTGCTGTGACAAGTCACAGGTTCTGATGTTTAGACAAAGGGATGGCTCTTGCCTCAGATGTTTGATGTATGTGTAGCAATATATCGTGTATCTAATAAAGTTTGCCAGAAAATCAGAGGAGACTCAGCCACAGAGTTAGCCATGAAGGTCAGTCAGGGAGTGCTGACCCACACCTTTAATCCTAACACTTGGGAGGCAGAGGCAAACGTCCATCCATCTGGATCTTGGTGAGTTGAAGCACGTGGGATCCCATGCCTCTGTTCTCAGTACTTGGGAAACACACACACCTTTAATTCTAGCACTAGAGTAGTTGAACCAGGAAGTGAGATAGTTGGGAGGCGAAAGAGATAAGGAGGCTGGAGTTCAGCCCTTCACCTGTTAAACACCCACCCTCCCCCTTTTCTTTTAGCTGAGGACTCAGGGGCATTGAGTCTGAGGATTCAAAAGGAGTTGGCTGGGTGAGAAGTGGCTGTGGCTTGTTCCCCTGTCTCTCTGATCTTTCAGCTTTTCCCCAATATCTGGCTCCAGGTTTTTATAAGACCAAGTAGAATTCATGCAACATATATGCTCAGGCATGAGGAAGCTTCCAGGTCACAGACACTTTTTTAATCGGCTACAACAGGGGATGATACGCTCTGGTGGTGTTTCAAGAAACGGAAGCTGAACAAGTGGGTCAGATGACTTCGAATGTACATGGACATGATCTCGCCTTTGATCCCATCTTTTCCAAAGTTATTCAGCTGAGGTCCAAAAGGAGTTTGTGGTGTGGATACTAAAGGAGGGTATGCCAGTCAGTTCTTCATTGTGAGGAAGACCACAATGAGGAAAGTATTTTTAGGCCTTGGTTTCACCCTGTGGTTGGTTGGCATCTTTGTTTCTGTGCCTCGGTGAGGCAGATCGTTCTTGTGGGAAAGCCTGGAGGAGAGAGTTGCTCAGCCAATGGCAGCCAGGAAGCATGGAGAAAGAGCCAGAAACTGTGCCTTGGCTGACTCATCTCTAGCTAGATCCTGCCTCCTAAAGTTGCCACCAACTCAGTTTTCAGAGTAGTCCCACCATGTGTAGTTCAGACAATCAACACGTGAGTTGCCTTTCAGAGTCAAACTCTTACAGAGGGTCATTTGCATGAAGTATGTGCATTGCTATGGAGTGCATCTGGGTTATGGGCCTATCCCGGGATCCCAGTTACTGAGTGGTGGTCTAATATCAGTTTTTAACCTGATTTTTCATTTCCTACTAAATAAAATGATCATAGTTCACTCCAGGATGGAAAGTAGGGGTTAATCAACCAATATTAAGGTAAAAAATATGTAAAATGCCCAATACTTACCAGTACTTGCCACTCAATAAAGGGCACTAAAAAATTAAACAAAACCCAAACCAAAAATACACAGGAAACATTAGTCAGACAGTAAGATAGGACTTACCAGGTGTGTGGGGTTGTAAACTGATTGCCCCAGGCTAGTGATAATAACAATAACAATGACAATGGATTTGAATTGCAGTAGGGTTCCCATATCATTAAATGGTATGACCAGTGATCCAGTAATGTTTTAAAAGTGTCCAACATCAGTTTCTTCCTTTCTCCTCCTTAGGGTTTGAGCTCAAAGCCTAATTGGCACCCTTTCCTCCAGGACATGAAATAGGGAATCCTCTTTTCAGCAGCACCCAGGTGGAGAACTAAGATGTAATCTGTCTGTAGAAGAGGCCCTTGGGTCAGTGACCTACTCTGCAAAGAAGCGGCAGAGCCAGCTGGCTGGGCTGGTTTATTCGTTCTCTACAGCTCATTCCACAGACCATAGAATGATTTCTACCCGTTAAGGAACTATGACCCTCTATGCAACTAGAGGAAACCGTCTCTCCCCACGCAACAACTATACGTCTGTCTCCAGATCCCACCCTTCATCTCTCTGCCAGGAGGCGCTGAGATTTCAAAGGCAAGAGCGTTTCTAATGAAGGTGAATATACTGTCTCTTCTCCAAAAACTTGCAAAATACCCCCTGTCACTCAAGTGTTCTTTTCCCAACATTTATCTTTTCCCGCCTTGCCCAAGTTGGTGGATGAGTTACTTTATTTTTACTTTAGAAATCTATATTGAGAAATTTGCATTAATTATCCATTTTCTTTGCATTTTTTTTTAAATAAGCAAAAACCTGTTATATTATCAGCAAAATATTTGTGTCTTCGGTGCACAGAATTTTATTTACATGTTAATAGAGTTAGGTCTGGATGACATGTGATAAGATCTTGTTTTGGCAAACGCAGGCACCCTGTGAGAATGCACTAGCAAAACAGAACAAATCCAATCACGTCATTAGGTACTTTTAATTCTATACTCACAATTCCAGAAAAATGCCTCCTCCATCTGTTCATCCTTTAAGGAGACATAGGACAAAATGAGCTGAACCACAGAGCACAGGCCCCTCTGGGCCTGTGAGTTTTAATTCTCTCCTGTGTACCTTCCGATAATCCTAGTGGGAAACTCTTAGGAAGGGGAAACACCTACCCCACAATTAACTGTTCTTATTCCATCATTTCGTCAGTTACTCAGTTCTATTCAGATAGTTCCTTCTAATTGATTCTTATGCCCCAGGAACATTCTGGGTGCTTTGGAGTGTTTAAAAAAAGCCACAGAATTTGTTTTTCCTCTCAAGAGATGAAAGTTTATTGGGAATATCTTGTATTCATGAAAGAAATAAATTAAAAAAACATGAGGGCTTAATTCAATTAAATTTTAAGAAGGTGTTTGGAGAATAAACATATTAGGAATAGTTCCCAACCACAATATTGTTACACTCTCCTGTCAATAATTTGTGAGCGTTGTCAACTATACCTTACCAATAATAGTAAGAGGGGCCCAGTCTTTGTCACCTCAAGATCTTACTATCAGAAGATCCAGATCTCATGAAAAGAACCTAGTAGCCCTACGAGAGGTTTACTCTTGTGGTCATGAGCTGCACTTTGCCCTAGCTGAACTAGGTAGGACTACTTCTGATTCCCTAATCATATATCACCCAGGATGAGCCTCACACACCATCCAGCCTACCTAAAACATGCCAAATTTGGGTAACATCCAAAGAGATTCAAACACCAACTCAACCAAGGTGGGTAAGATAACCACACCAAAAGACACAGCCAACATTCTAATTCCGGATGACTAGGGCCCATCCAAAACCACAAATAACAGGGGCAAAGACTACTTACTGCTATTAGTAATCAACACATAAAATTTGCAAATCACTCATTTTTCCATATAGAATAAATTAGGTAGAACCTCTAATCCATCACTTGTTTATATGGTGAAATACTTTCTTGAGGGAGAGAAAGTCAGGAAAGTGAAATTATGGGGCCTCATGCAATTCAGGGTCACTTTACCACTGAGTTTCAACCCTAGATACTAGTTTAGTTAGCCTCCATGTTAGATTCCCCAGTTAAGTGAGTTAACCTTACATTTCTTGAGTCTAGATGAATCTCTCCTACTTGATCCTCCACTGTGTGTGTGTGTCTATATACGTGGAAGTCAAAAGTCAATGCTGGGTGCCTTTCTCTATTGTGTCTCTCGTTATTTTTTGAGGCAGGGTCTCTCACTACATTTGTAACAAACTAATTTGGCAAGACTACTTGGCCACCATGGAAGAATCTCCTGTCTCTGCCTCTCCAGGGCTAGAATGACAGTGTATGTCTCTGTACCGGCTAGTCTCACTAACTAGCATTATCATGGAGGGACCTCAGCTGAGAAAATGCCTCCGTAAGATCTGTCAGTAAGGCATTTTCTTAAACAGTGATGGAGAAGGTCCCAGCCCATTGTGGGCGGCTCCATCCTTGGGCTGGTGGTCCTACGTTCTATAAGAAAGCAGGCTGAGCAAGCGAGGAGAAACAAGCACTCAGCAGCCGCCCCCCCCCCCCCCATGGCCGCTGCATCAACTCCTGCCTCCAGATTCCTGCTCTGTTTGAGTTCCTGTCCTGATGTCTTTTGATGATGAGCAGCAATACGGAAATGTAAGCTCACTAAACCCTTTCTCCTCAATTTGCTTTTTGGTCAAGGTGTATTTCCTTGTAGCAATAGAGACCCTAACTGAGACAGTTACTCAGACTGCCCCGCCCCTTTTTTCCAGTGTGGGTGTTCATGAAGATATTACCGCATCTCCTCCCTCATGCTTATGGAATAAGAATTTTGCTGACTGAGCACTTTCATTTTAGGATCTTTTACATTCAACAATCTATCTGTTTCTTTCAGTCTACATCGAAAAGAAAGAATTTTTTTTTAATTTTAATATTACTTCAAGATACTTTCTGTGTTTCAAAGGAGCTGACGATCTTTTCTGTGAGTAGATCTTACTGTTGCTGCCAGGTGTGTGCTTGATCTTTCCAGAGTGGAGTGTATTCCTTTCTTTTGTATCTTATAACATTTGGCATTTACTGATGTGGAAGTTTTTAATTTCTATAACATTTTACATTCTGTTAACGTGTTGGGTTCTCTTATTTTTCCATAATATCCTTTTGTTATCTTAAAATTTTCCAATATCCATGTTGGTTCCATAGTACCCCAATTGATTTATTCAGTCTAATTCCACTGGCTGCTTATATCAATATCATGTTCAAGTGGAGTGGTTGGAGTGAGCACTGTGCACTGTTTATCTTAGTGGAATTACCTTTGTGTTTTTCCCATTCATTAAGATACATGTTTAATTGGTTCTTATTTCATGAACGAATATGTATGTATATATGTATGCGTGACTAAAAATAAATGCTGATTAAAAAAAGTTTATCACCGTTGAGATGGCCATACAATTGTTTTCTTTGACATATTGCAATGATAATTATGCAGAATGATTTGTTGCTATTGGATCACTTATCATCTCAAGAATGAAGTTATGATATTTTTTTGTATTGCATACGATTCTATTTTAATATTTCACTTATAATTTATAGTATTTTTGTGAGAATTAGAGACAGCCTTTTGTGTAATCTTCATATAAATTTTTGATTGATGACTTATATATTTGGAACAAATCTATTCTGTAATGGGCATCAGTTAACCATCGCTGTGCAATGTGGTGTGGATTAGCTGTTCTTACTTGTTCAGTGGTCTGGGCTCATTTGAAAAGCAGCTGTCTGGAATCCTGCCTGCTGCCTGTGTGCATCTTGGTCTATTTGAACTTCTGAATTTGTACTTGACTTAAGATCTCTGTTTCATCAAGGTTTGTAAATGATTTTATAGAACTCTCCCAATTAATTATACAGATAAAAAATACTGTGCTGATTACTTTCCTTGGTTATATTTTATGTGTATTTATAGTATTTGCTTTTTTTTTTTTTTTTTTTTTTTGCTAAGAAGTAGATTTTGCTAAAGGTTTGTCCATTTTATTCATGCTATTTAAAGGATCAAATTGTGTGTGTGTGTGTGTGTGTGTGTGTGTGTGTGTGTGTGTGTGTGTGTAGACCAGAGGACAACCTGGATCTGGATCTTGTTTCTCAGGCACTATCTACTTCTTCGATTTTTTTCTGACAGAGTCACTCCGTGGCCAAGAGCTTGTTAAGAAGGTAGTAGGTGAGGTTGCTGGCCAGTAAGCCCTGTTTGCTCCTTCCCAGCTCTGTGATTACAAGTTACCAATGCTTGACTTTCTTTCTTTCTTTTAAAAATTTAATTAACTTAACATTGTTTTACACACTGGCCACAGTTTCTCCTCCATCCTTTCCGCTCACCTACTCTGGTTTCCATTTACTCCCCTCCCATCCACTCCTCCTCATCAGTCTCCCTTCAGAAAGAAGCAGGCCTTTCCATGGGCCTGAACAAGGCATGGGACATCAAGTATAGGCAAGACTGAACGCTTCCCCCAGCATAAAGGCTGGGTGAGGTAATCCTTCTTAGACTGTTTAAGGTACTCTACGCTCTATGTTTGTTGGGTAGCTTTACTGGCTGAGCCATCTCCCAGCCCATTATTAGTTCTTTTGGATATCTGTCATTTTCCTCCTCTTTGGAGCTGGTATTTAATCTAGTTTCCACTTTTACTGACATGAAAGATTTGGAAGTTCTGTGCTTTCATTTGAACATTTAATTTATCCATATCTTCTGCAAACCATTGTATTTTATTTCAGTTGTCAGAAACTTTGCAATTACTTTTCATTCTTTCTGTATTATATATCTCCTTGCTGCAATATTTGAATGAGGTTGTATGTGTATTTATATTTCCAGGTAGAAAGAGGTTATACTTCTAGTTTTTTTGTCTCATAGTAGAAATATACTATTTGCAGTTTTAGATTTATGGACATTATTATTTCTTTTAACTTTTTTGTGGTTCAATATATTGTTAATTTTTAACTAGCTATATATTTTCTTTTTAAAAGTACATTTTCCATTACTTAGAATATCAGTGAGTTCTATGTATTTGTTGTTTGGGTAGTTTATATTCTTACCTGTTTTTGCCTGTCTGGGTTTGTGTGATAATGTTAATTGTAAATTAGACAGAATCTAGGATCATTTGAGAAGGGCCTATATATAGAGAGAGGTATGCCTGTGGGAGATTAAGATTAGCCCCTGGAAAAGTGAGAGATCATCTTGATGAGGTCAGTGATGGGAAGACCTGCCTACTGTGGGTGGCACCATTCCCTACATAGGAAATCTTAGACTGTGTAAGAGTAGAGTGATCTGAACATTGGTGTGTATGCGTTCATTACTCTCTTCTTGTGACTGAGATGTAATGTAGCCAGGGGATTCCAGCTCCTGCCACCTTGACTGTCTCTACTATGGTGAAATCGTACCTAAAAATGTGGTTCAAAATTACCTCTCCCTCTCCTTAAGCTTTTTTTTTCAGAGTATTTTTTAAATCATAGTAACAGAAGAGAAGCTAAAATGTCTGAAATTATGCTTTTTGTTATGACTTTATTGATATGATGGTTATGTCTGGTATTGATTTTATACTTTATTTTAAGCTTGTGTGTTTTTATTTCATTTTGTTTTGTATGGATATTTTCCTATTTTATGTCAAAGTTTAAAAAAGATACATTCTAGAGCCAAGGAGATGGCTGGATGGTTAAAAAGATTGTCACATGAGCACAAGAACCTCACATCAAATCTGATGCAGATAGTATGTGTCTGTGCTACTAATGCACAGCCCATGAAAGATGGAGCTTATTGGCAAGCTAGCCTGGTGTGTTCAGGGACAAATATCAGAGACAGAGCTTATTGGCCAGATAGCCTGATGTGTTCAGGGACAAATATCAGAGAACTTTCCTCAAGCAAGGGAGGAGGAGTCAACACCTGAGATTGTTCTGTAACCTCTACACACATGCTATGGTACTCTCACATCTGTATTTCCACACAAACACACAGAGATATACATATGTATATCACACACACACACACACACACACACACACACACACACACACACACACACACACATGCACGCACAAGCCTGTTCTCAAATTTATTCAAATTTATCTTTACTTCATAATCCCCAATTTTGGAGTGCTAAGGAGATTACTTGCTAATTAAATGCCTGCTATGCAAGCATTCGAACCTAAATTTAGACCCTAGCACCCACATAAAAGTCAAGTGTGATGTGATTTGCCTGTAACCCTACCACAAAATCCTGGAGACAAGTGATCTGTGGAACTTGCTGACCAGCCAGTCCAGCCAGTTGATGGGGCTGAGCTTAGTGAGAGACTCTGTCTCAAAATAATAATAATAATAATAATAATAATAATAATAATAATAATAGTAATAATAATAATAATAAATAATGTGGGGAGTGGTAGAGGAAGACACCAGGTACCACTCTTTGGTTAATGCAGTCACCCACATGTGTACCTGCATTCATATATGTGTGCCCAAGGAAACACATGCACTACACACACAGAGAGAGAGAGAGAGAAAGAGAGAGAGAGAGAGAGAGAGAGAGAGAGAGAGAGAGAGAGAGAGAGAGAGTACAACAAACACTTCTTCATTATGACTCATTTTTAAATTCTATTCTACAGTGTAAATCATGATGCGGTCTGCTTAGCAGAGGTCCATTAGGGGTATGCCTCAGGGTATAGCTGGCTACTTTGGCTGCTATTTTATACTGTTTTAATATAATCACCTCAATTCTTTAGTCTTATTTCTGTAGGCAAATATATTCAGTACTCAATCCTGAAGCACTGCTGACACCTTTTCTGTTATTTTGTGTTAGTATGAAGCTGCTTGGTGGTGAATTCCTCAAGATGGGCTTCTGGAGAGACTATTGCCTAATTTCTCCCACATTGTTGACCCTTATGATGAAGTATTGTTGCAGGTAGATTTAATTTTTATTTTGTATTTTCTTTCTTGATTTTCTTTGCTTGCTTTGACTCTGTTAAAAGTGCCATGTTGCATTCTAGTGTGAACTTTGGCTGTCAAGTCGTCTAATATAACTCAATTTTTTCTTAGATATTTAAGGTATTTCTCATATTATTTAAGGACTAATTCTTAACTAGCTAACATATCTGTGTTGACATTTTATTTTCCATGGCAGCAATGTGTTCTTTAAATATATAGGTACACATTTTATTTTAATTTATGAAAAATTTCTTAATTAAAATAACTATCTTTTATTTATTTCCTTTTTGGGGAGACACCTTTGGCAGTTTTGGGTTCTTCTTCAGATTTATGTCCACCACATTTATTTGAACTATCTTAAAATATTTGGAAATTTTTGACTGATTTGTTATTATTTCTTTTTATAAGTGGTTCTCTTAATGTACTTTTTGTCTAGCTAGTGTTTTAATTTAGTTTTTTTAATAAGTTTTTTTCCTAATCTTTTGTGTATGTGTATACGTGTATGTGTCTGTGTGTCAGGTATATGTGTTTGCATGTGTGGGCCAGAGGATAATCTTGGATGTCATCCCTCAGTTGCCAGCCACCTTTGAGGCAGGGTCTCTCTTTGGCCTGGAACTTACCAAGTAGGTTAGGCTAGCCAGCCAGTGATTCCCTCAGGGATCTGCTTGTCTCTGCCTTCCTAGAATAGAATTATGAGTGTATGCTACCATGCCTGGCACTGTGGTGATAAAATTGTATAGTTAATAAAAATTAGTCTGGAATATCAGAGGACACAGTCATCTCTCCAGCCTGTTTTGTTTGAGACAAGTTTTGTGTGTGTGTGTGTGTGTGTGTGTGTGTGTGTGTGTGTAACAGTCTAATTTTATTAACAGACTGATTTTATTAAATATATAATTTATATATTAGACTGTAACAGTCTAATTGATTAAATATATGATATATTACCACATGGCATGGCTTCTGAGGATCTAACTCAGCGCCTCGTGCTTGTAAGGCATCATTTCACTGAGTTAATCTCCTCAGCTGCTCGTGTTCTTCTCTGAAGTGCCAATCCTTATTTAATGTACTTTCTTATTTAGTTACATAAGAGCTTTATTTTGGATTTGTGGTGTTTAAAGGTTTCAATACTTCCTAAAATTTATTCATCTAAATTTAAACATTTGAGCAGAGTTTTCTTTGTGGTCGTGTGTGTGTGTGTGTGTGTGTGTGTGTGTGTGTGTGTGTATGTGTGTGTGATGCTGGCTATTGAATCCAAGGCCCTGTGCATCCTTTGCAAGTCACGATCCTATGCATAGCTTTGAGGCCACATTATTCTGGTGATAACGCTGGCCACAGGAACCCTTGGTGGATCCCTGGGGCCTCTGTGGTAAAGATCAAACTCTATAACCTGTTGTTCAAGGCCCCCGATGTCTGGTCTGTGTCTGTCTGAACTGATATTTCTTTATCATTTCTACTCTTCAGTGCTATGCTTCAGCTCTTGGATGATCACGCTGTCCTGCTTTTCTGTGTTTTTGATATTTCTATCACCACTATCTTTTCCCTGTTTTGAGTTGCGTCTTTGTCTTAGTTAAGGTTTCTATTGCTGCACTCAAACACCATGACTAAAACAACTTGGAGGAGGGAGGGTTTACTTGACTTATACTTCCACATCACAGCTCATCATCAAAGGAAGACAGGACAGAAACTCAACCAGGGCAAGAACTTGAGGGCAGGAGCTGATGCAAAGGCCATGGAGGGGTACCGCTTATTGGCTTGCTGCTCATCATGGCTTGCTCAACCTGCTTTCTTATAAAACTTAGGGCCACCAGCCAAGAGATGAAACTGCCCAAATGGGTTGGACCCTCCTCCATCAATCACTAATTAAGCTATATCTTTACAGCTAGATCTTTTAAATATTGATTATTTGGTAATTTCACATCTTGAACCAGAAACACATTCTCTTCCCAGCTCTCCAAAGTCTGCCTCCCTACCATTACAGTTCACCTCCTCCCCCCCCCAAAAAAATCAGAAGAAGAAAAAGTCTAGTTTGTACTGCCTATTTACTCACTAGAGTATGGTCAAGTCCTGGTGGCCAGCCCCTTCAAGAAACTGAGTCTGAATCTTAGTAATCCAGAGGCAGAGGCAGGTGAATCTCTGTGGGTTTGAGGCCAGACTGGTCTACAGAGCAAATTCCAGGACAGCTAGAGCTACAGAGGAACCAAAAAGGGAAGAAGAAAGAGGAGGAGGAGGGGGAGGAGGAGGGGGGGAGGAGGAGGGGGAGGAGGAGGGGGGGAGGAGGAGGAGGGGGGAGGAGGAGGAGGAGGGGGAGGAGGAGGGGGAGGAGGAGGGGGGGAGGAGGAGGGGGAGGAGGAGGAGGGGAGGAGGAGGGGAGGAGGAGGAGGGGAGGAGGAGGAGGGGAGGAGGAGGAGGAGGAGGAGGAGGAGGAGGAGGAGGAGGAGGAGGAGACTGAATCTTTCCCTGCCTGCACCCCAGCCTGAAGCCATCAACTGTGAAGAACTACGCTTTAGCATCCTTATTCCAGTTGTGAAGAGTTCTCTTCATTGCCTTTCGGTCTGGGCTGTTACTTTCTTTTGTGGACTGGGACTAAGGGTTGTCACAGTAGCCCTTCCATGGCCCTACTTTCCAGCACAGACCACGGATATCCGAACAACTTTTGTAGGTGATAACACTGACCGTGGACATCAGCATAGATCCTGGATGTGGCAGGACCATGGACTCAGACATGGCCCTCAGTGGCAGCACAGATCCAGGCATCATCATGGTATTGTGATATGCAGTATATTATACTAATTACTATTCTTATTGCACAGAAATAGTTTTATACAAATACTTATTGTAATGAGACACTGGTCTGGATCAAACTTTCTCGTTTCCAGAGTTCCACAAATACTAGATCATCACAGAGACTCATCTCGGATTATCTGGCTATTGCCAGAGTTGTGGTCATCCTGTAGCACGGGTTCTGCAAGACTAGCTCCTTCACGTGCTTCAGCAGCTCAAAGGTGTTGAGGTGGACATACTCAAAGTGTTAGATCTGTGCCCCAATGGTAGCTAAGTTGGTTGGCTGGTACTGTGGTCCAATGAGGCCTGGGTCCTGTA
Organism: Phyllotis vaccarum; assembly: GCA_033318265.1. Taxonomy (NCBI): domain Eukaryota; kingdom Metazoa; phylum Chordata; class Mammalia; order Rodentia; family Cricetidae; genus Phyllotis; species Phyllotis vaccarum. The sequence goes on from JARWLC010000012.1 coordinate 78,632,694, forward strand.
GCTAGCTCTTAGGCATTTCCTCAGTTGAGGGTCCCTCCTTTTAGATGGTTCTAGCGGTGTCAAGTTGACAAAAACTAGCCAGGACAATTTTTTCACACTTTTAAGACAAACGTGCCTTCATCCATACTCCTTGATACCTGGCTGTCTCTCGTCGCACACCGAAACTACATTAATGATTTTGTCTGATATTTCTAAACTCAGACTTCACAAGTGTCATTTTTCTTCACATTCGGGAGTGCAATGGGTTTTCAATATGTTTTTACCTCTCCTCTCATATTTTCTTTTGGGTGTGAGGATTCATAAGCCCTATTCTAGTAATGATACCTAGAAGTTATTGAATACATTTGCTATTTTAGTACTAAAATAAAGATAAACATGTTTCCTCCTGATTTTTATGTTATTGCTCATCATGCTCAAATGCCTCACTCACAGTTGGTTTTTAATACTTACTCTGTGGTTGACAAAGTTTATAGATGTAGCTGTTCTCATGGATCTTTGGTAAAATGGTCGTGCTGGGAAGAAAAAGTTCCTAAGGTTTAAATATGAGGAAAGACAGCTAAGAGAAAAGCTCCATGAATGAGGTTATCTGGAAACCCCATTGGCAGTCTCGCCAGCTCCAACACTGTAGGTCACCTTTGCTGAGTGTGTGAGATATGATGGCGACCCAGGTCAGCATGGAATGTTCTCATACTATGTGATGTGCTGGTGACGACCTGGTACAAACGACAGGCAACTGATAGAGAGCCCATGACAGAAGGATCAGCATCAAATATCTTTCTAGTAGAAACAGGCCCATAAATCCTCACCAGATGCTGTGACCTTCATCCTATGCCAGCCCTCCTCCGTGTTTGAGCCCCCTCTCATTCTGTTCTTCCCACCCACAGTGTTCTTCCTTCTCCCTTTGCCTTCCGGTCCTCCCTTCCCCTCCTCCCTCCAAGGCCCACATCCCATTTCTTTATTTGGATTTGTCTGTACTGCTGTTCACTGAAATCATCACCACACCATACTTCTCTGTGTAATCTCCCTCCTCCAGTATTAAATTTGCCTTGAATTGATTTTAGTGATGAGATGTTTCTGAAAGACTGATGTCCTATTAGGGTCCAGCTCTGTGTTGGATCTATCCTGGGTCTTTTTGAAATCCTTGATTAGTCTGTGGTACCAACCCATGGTAAAGCTGTTGTTCTTGGCAACCATGGAGGAAGCGTCCAGTCTGGTTTCCTCTTGAAGGTTTCAAACTACGCATAAAGCCTCGCTTGCAAATCTGAAGAGTTACATGGGGTTCTATGTGTATTTTTTCCCTTACACTGCTGGCACTAGTTGATATTAGACCTGAGCTCTGGGGTGGGTTGGGGAAAACTGGTAAGGATCAAGTTGGGAGCTGTGACCCTTCCTTCTTGTAAGCACACAGGGCTCACTCATCTCTGATTGATGGGTGTATGAACAAAGCCTGACAGTATTAGCATCCACCTCACTTGGATGGATTCCTTTGCTCCAAAACCAGAGGCCTCCATTCCGATGGCTTCCAACTGAGAGGATCTGTCTGCTGCAGTTTCTTAGCAATTCGAAGCTTTACACCAGGACATCTTTGAAACCTTCACTTGCCCTCCCTTGCAGAGTCAAGGCATGTCTGTCTATGAGACACACTCTCCATTTTTTGACAGATGGAGTCACCTTCATGGAGGCTTGCCAGGGGGCCTGATAGGGAAATCATTGATTGCAGCTCCTTGGGCAGATGCTGGAGATGACAGATGTGCTGAGTGGAAGCCCTCTCTGCTGCCGGAGGGGTGGACATGATTTTACCCAAAGAGCAACTGCACTGTCAGGAAACCTTAGCTTCTCTCAGAACGATCTAATCTTTAATCAGGTAGTTATTCTTAGATCCCATGCCCTCCCCCCCATTAAGGTGCCTGCTTTAGTTGTGATTTTCATTTATGTGACAAAACACTGTGACCAAAAATAAGTTGGACACAAAAGGACTTATTTCTTCTTACTCTTATAGTCCATTATGAAGGGAATCCAGAGCAGGAACTTAAGGCAGGAACCTAGAGGCAGAGGCCATGGAAGCCCACCGGTTACTGCCTTACTCCTCATGGTTTGCTCAGCCTGTTTTTGTTTGCTTGCTTTGTTCTGTTCTGTTTTACACCCCCAGGTGATACCTGTTTGGGGATGATATCACCTACAATGAGTTGGGCCCTCTCATATCAATCATTAATCAAGAAAATCAACTGCAGATTTGTTCCCAGGCTGATCTGGTGGGGACATGTTCTCAGTTGAGATTTTTCTTTCTAGCTTGTGTTAAGTAGACATAATCCAGTCAGCCCACGGGCAGAAAATTATCATCTGTACCTTTTTTGAATGCTTAACTGAGAGTGGTTCTTAATCCCTTTAGATATGATATCAGTTTATTCTAACTGGGTTTATGGGGTTGGAACTATGAAGAGGATTGACTTACACCGTTGTCTGAGTTTGTAGTATGAACTTTTAGAATGGTGTGTGTGTGTGTGTGTGTGTGTGTGTGTGTGTGTGTGTGTGTGTGTGTGTGTGTGTGTGTGTGTGTGTGTCTCCTTCCAGTGTATGGATCCTGGAGATTGAATTCGGGTCACCAGGCTCAGTAGCAAATATTTCATCTACTGAACCATCTCACAGGCCCTACTATATTGTTTTGTATCATAGAATTCCTAGTGCTTAACATTTTTATGTTCTCTGAGTAAACTCTATTTATAGCTACAATGATGCATTTTATAGTATTATTCATATTCCCCTTACTAGTATTTTATAGGTTTATTTCATAGGTGTTTCACAAGTAATGCTGGTCTGTAGATTTGTTTATGTGGCATCTTGTCATGTCGATAATATACTCCATAATGTTGTATATTTAAAGGAATGGTTTAAAATAGCTCAATAAACACAGTGAATGTATAAAATATATAGAAGATCAACTTGATCACTCCTGGGACATCTAGATAATTAAGGACTTCCTCCCCATTTTTGCATTTATGTGGTAGCTTCAGTTTAACTTCAGTGGGTGTTTATGGCAAACACAAGTAGCTTTTTGTCTCTTTTTATTACACATTTGTATTTTTGTTGGTACTATAATTATTTGCTTACTTACTTATTTTAATTGGTGCGTATAATTGCACATATTTATAGCTGGAAGGATGCCTCAGTTAGTAAAGGGTTTGACTTGCAGCTATGAGGACCTGACTGAATTTAGTCTTCAGTTATTACATGAAGATGCCAGGCACGATGGCACCTGCTGGTAATCCCAGTGCTGGAGAGGCAGAGGCAGGAGGAGCCCTGGCCTCACTGACCATCTAGGCCAGCCTTATTGGTGAATTCCAAGCCAATGAGAGTCCCAATTTGGATGGGATTCCTATCAATGATATCTGAGGCTGAACTTTGAACTTTATATACATGTGCATACACACATGTACCCACAACACGCATAAGAAATTGTATGTGTTTCTAAAATATAATTTTATTTTTTAATACATGTATATACTGTATAGTGTTCAAATCAAAGTAAACAAACTGATATCTCCTGCTGATTTTTTATTTAAACAGTCTATTGTAGAAATTGCTGAGTGCCCACCTAAGTCTAGTTTTTCTTGCTTTAGTGAACATTGCCTTTGCTAGTCTGATTTGAGGCTAGGTATAGCCACCTGACTACATTCTAAATAATGACTAGTATTGGAATTTATGTGCACTAGTTTTAGCCTGAGCTTTGAAAGCTTTTCATGTCCTTCTTGTAAATCAGCTTTTGTTCTAGGATGGCACTTATGGTTAGACAACTGAAAAAATATGACTTCTGTGCTCCCTTAAGACTTATGGAGAGAATGCCAAATGAGAATGTGAAAAGAAAGGGGAAATAGGCAGGGTAAAACCAGTATGATAAAAACCAAGGTAAGCTATAAACTGTTTAGGACATAGCGTGGTGACTGGTGTGACCAGAATGCGTTTGGTGCTGAAGTTAAAGCTGATAAGAAATAAAGGTGAGGTTAACAAATACCAGCTGTGCAAAGTCAAACTGGAGATGGATATAAGAAGTGAAATATTTTCAGGTATGTAGTGTCATTAGATCCAGATAATTTTCCCAGTGCTGGAGTCAGGAAGTATAGTCTAAGGCTAGACTGGCTTAGTAAGAACCTGTATGGTTTTGAATGAAGAAGCCTCAACTGATGCTAGAGGTCCAGGTAAGAGATGCTCAGAGTACAGGTGAGTGCTGTTCTAGTGTTCTAGCTTCATTTCTGAGGCTATGATAAAAGAGCAGGCTTAAAGGAAGATGACTTTATTGTAGCTCAGACTTCCTCATGGCAGTCCGTGATTGTGAGAAAGCTCATCTGTCAGGAACCAGAAGCAGCTAGTCACACACCTAGGTAAGAGCAGAGAGAAATGTATGTATCTACTCTTTGGTTGTTTGCTTGCTTCCCCCTCAGCTCAGTTTCTCCCCTTATACAGTTGAGGGCCCTTGCATCGGGAATGGTGCCACCCACAGTGAGCTGGCTCTTTTCATGTCAATGAACTTAGTTGAGACAACCCCACCCTAGAATTCCCATATGTCAGCCCTGTAGACAGTCTGACATTGAGACTCTTTTCAAAAGGCTCTAGGTTATGTCAAGTAGACAAAGTTAAGCATTACAAGTGCTTTGGGAGGAAGGTGCACTAAAGGAGACATAAGAAAGTTGGGGCTGGAGTTGAGTTCAGTTTTTTTTTTTTTTTTTGGTGAAGGGGCAGTGATTCACGTGTAATACTATGTGGGAACAGAGCATGTGCGTTATGTAAATTCTAATTTATATGACTGAAAACATTTTAATTCTGTCTGAATCCATCAGTTAGTTGACCACTTATCTAAAATTTAGAGAATACTGGATGCAATCTCTAACTATGCTCATGTTTCTTTTGGTTAATTTGTACTTTTAGGTGCTTTTTTTTTTTTTTTTTCTTTTGTCCTTTAGGGCAAAATCAAGGTGAAAAACTGTTTAACAATTTTACTTGTTTCTGTATCTTGCTTTATTATGCTTCTGTTCACAGATATTGCCATTCTTCACCTTCAAGCAGGATGGAGTAAGCCTGATTTCTAAGTGGGGAGTTTATTTACAGCTTTCTTTAAAATTCTGGAAAGGTGTCAAAGTTGCCAGTATAAAGTGTTTTCTCATTTTTCTTAATGTCTTTTCACACCTTTTTTTACTACAGGCTGTTATCATTCTTATAGGAAATGAGTAACGGTGAGTCATAAATCTAACAGCTCAATAGACAGTCAGCTGTGTTTTTAAAAGGTCCTTGTCAAAAGTAAATTAGGACACTTGTCTAATATTTTAGTGTTTATACTTTTGAGAAAAGGAAATTGTAGGGTTGTCTGTGAAGGTTGAGTTTACAGATAGGCTGATTATTTATTTGTTGTCTAAATGATTATTAGGATCAAAATGTACATGTAAAGATAGAGGTGAGCTGGGGGTGGTGGCACACACCTTCAGTTCCAGCGTTCTGGAGGCAGAGATGGAGGATCACTGTGTGTTTACAGCCTGGTCTGGGCAAATAGCATGATGCCCTGTCTCCAAAAAATAAAATAAAATAAAATAAAATAAAATAAAATAAAATAAAATAAAATAAAATAAAATAAAATAAAATAAAATAAAATAAAATAAAATAAAGCTCAAACTATACCAGTATAAAATTTTCTCAAAATTAAAAAGCTTGCATTTTTAAAATATCATATGTTGTTTTCATTAGTATTTTCAGTTTATTTTGAGAATTTGCAATCTGATTACTGTATTTACACCATTCTCTCCCTCATCTTCCCCCTCTAAAATCTCTATGTCTTCCCCACTCTCTCTCAAATTCATGACTTGTAAAATTATAATTGTTGCATATACATACAATACATGTATGCACACACACACACACACACACACACACACACACACACACACACACACACACACGGATAAAGCCTACTGAGTCCATGTCATGCCAATGTTAATGAGGGAAATTTTACAAGGTCACATTAGTGTCTTGTTTTGAAACGTAATTGTATGTTATTTGCTTATTTTAGCAGTAAATCTAAAAAATGATAATTTCATTTGGAGTTCATTAGATTTAAAGAATTCTGCACAGGTCTTACTCTAGAGACCTACTAAAGCATGTGCTAGGCCAGCATTTCCACATGTGCTTTCTGTTCGGCATGTCTGGTTTCTTTATGTTTCTTCACACGATCCCATGTGCCTTCCATGGTATAGTTCCACAACTCTTAGGTTCATGAGCTGGGCAAAAACAAACCCCAGTTTCATTAAAGCACGATTCTGATTTTGGATGGTGATATTCTATCTTTGCTAGACTCCTCCTGTTTGGGTTTATGAGATTTTTTTTCCTTCCCTTTTTTCCCTATAATGCCATCTGTCAACTCTTGCATCTTCCTTGATACTGCCAGCATTCTTAGGCTAACTTACAAGGAAGTGAGGCACATTCCAGAAAAAGAACGTGTACTCCAAAATGCTGGCGCCAGCTCCATAGTTAAGCCTGTCAGAAGCTGCTGGTGCAGCATGCACAGTTCACTGGAGCAGATTTCTCTTTCCTCATCACCGATGCCGTTCTTCCGTTTTCTCCTTGGATACATGATTCACAGTTATTTTTGTTTTGAGATAATCACATATTAACATGCAGTTGTACGAAATGATACAAAGAGCTTTTGAGTTCATTTCATTGTTTTGTTCCAATGGCAAGGCATCTCCCAACCCTGGAGGCACTGTATTTTTTTATTCACACTAGAGATGTATCCAGTTTTCCTTGAATTTTCTAAGCATTTACTGTTATTTTTATTCCGTTTATAGTAGTGACTGGGGTTTTTACCTATGTTCTTCTATCTTTGTGGTGCCTTTTAAGTTTGAAAAGTTGTAGCCTTTGCAGCTTCTTGGAGATACTGTTCATAGTCATCTGCTACATGAACTTTGTGTTATGATGAAGTATCAATAGTCATTCTACCGATATATGTCAAGTAAACAGTGGTTTGGGGGCAGGTCGTTGTTGGAATACAGAAATACTCATTATTTTTTATGTTGATTTTGTATTCTGCGGTTAACAAAGTCCATTTATTCTTTATAATTTTTGAAGAGTTAAATCTTTAGATTTTTCTCTGATCCACCAACCGTGCTGTTTACCAAGCCTTTGTGATTTCAATGTCTCCTGGTCTTTCACTGATTTAATTACTATGGCCAGGGCTTCCCATATGTTCTGAGCACGGGCGGGCACTTTGTTTTGTTCCTGATCTGAGAGGTGGAGCCTGGGCTTTCCATTGTTGACTGTGATGTCAGGTGTAAGATTTTTGCATTTGCTATTACAAAATTCAAGAAATTAAATTAAGAAAGTTAGGAAATGTCTTGAGACAAAAATGGAAGCAGAACACAATGGAGTTTGTGAGGTGCAACAAAAGCCAATCTTAGAAGAACTGCTATGCTATTCCGGGTAGAGCTGTCTAGAGCAATGGAACCCACAGCGTGTTTATGTATTGGCTTACCAGATAGGAACTATTGAATACAACGTTGGATGTCCAAATTCTAGAGAGGCTGGAAGCTGGAAGCTTCTTATCCATGAATCTGGATCCTTCATAGCTCCAATTTGGTGCCTACAGTCCACAGAGTCATGGTACTAAGTATACATTGAAGAGTCAAGGAAGCTGGAATGTTCGGTCAGCAAACTATGGTAGCAACCATGGCAGATGCACTCACTCAAAAGGAGCAAAGACATATAGGCCTCTGGTGCTTTTTTCATTGGCCTTCTTTGTATCTGACCCATTTATGGGAAGGTGCTGGCCATGTGGATGGTCTATCACCCTCTATTGCCCATTCTGGAAATACTCTCACTGAGAGACATTGAAGTGCCTTTCCCAAGGAATCCTAAATAGCAACACATCATAACTTGGGGGCACATTGCTAATATGTGCATGAAGGAAAGAATCTCAAGTGGGCAATATAGCTATATACCTCAGGGACAAGGAAAAGGAAGAGAAGCTAAATCACACAGTAAAATAAAGAAAAAAACAATGATTACATTAAAAGTTAAATGACAAAATAAAATTAGAAAAATGTAAAGGAAACTAAGAATGTACTTTTAAAGGTAGAGAGAATTGGAAATTCTTTAAAAATCTAGAGTGATCACAAAAGAGAGGGGCTATTCATGAATAAAACCAGGAATAACAGAGAATCACAGGTACTGTTACAAAATCACTACATACCAAAGTGGAAACTCTGTAAGGAATGTGTGCATTTCTAGAAACTTCCACTCTACTGAGGTTTAATTATAAATAAGCAGAAATTCTGTATAATCTATTACAGGAAGGAGACTGAATCAGCCACGATCATACTCTCATCAGAGAAAAATCTCAGGCCAGATGTTATCATGGGAGAATTTTATGGAACATTTATAGAAAAGAACAAATACTCATCATTTTCAAACTCAAAGCAGTACTTTAAAGTCATTTCATGAGTTTATTATTAATATTATCTCAGGGAGTGCGGGAGTGGGGTGGTTAGGAGTTGGGGGTGGAGAAGAGGCAGGCACCTGCAAGGAGGCTGCTACAGTGCTGATGGTGAGACAGGCTGGATTATAATGGAGGACAGGAAGGACGGAGAAAATGGCCCACCTGAGTCCCAGCCAATGACCACAGGGGGTGGGGGGGTCCCTGGCAGACAGAGAAAATGGCTGAGTCCCAGCCAATGGCCGCTTGGAGGTCCATGGTAGACAATGTTCCTGAGTTTCCGGGTCTGACACAAGGGAATAAAATGGGTAAGAACAGAAGGCAAAAGGAATCCCTGGCTCTTTTCTTTTTGAATATGTGCCTATTGGTGTCTCCAAGTGAAGGAGGCCTAGAGAATTGTATTTGGGGGGGTTGTATTGAAAATAACAAGGAAACCCGGCAGGGTTGTTCCTTACAACCTAAGGTTTCCAAATACAAAAACAACAGAAAGCTACCATTTATCTACATTTCAGAGTTTTCCTACTTTGTTATGCTATATCCATTGAGTTTTGAAGACAGGTAGCTGGAAGGAATTGGCCTGCTCCATAATTGCCAGAGCCCCAAATAATATTGTAAATACATACATACATACATACATACATACATACATACATACATACATACATACATACTGTTGCTCTAATGGAAACATGCTTGTTTGAGAAAATACAGAAAAAATGTAAGGAAAAGAATTTCTTTTTTATTTTACCACCCAGGAAGACTGCTAACACATTCTTTCTTACTCCATAAGCATGGGTGCTTCTTTCTCTATCTAAACACATTACTCTGCACACATGTGAGAGTGTATTTATTCTACTATAGTTGGGGAATGCATACTAGCAGGTGGTATATAGTCTTTAAGATTACTGAAGAGCCACATATTATTTCTGAATATCTCATACCTCATTGCATTAATCATTAATGTGAATTAATGGTGATGATTAATCATTCAATATTTAGACTACTTCCAATTCAGTGTGATTATAAAAATGTTACAAATATAAAATGTGGCAGTTATCTCAATGTAAGTCTTTATCCAAAATTTTAATATTTTTACTATGGTAAGTTTTAAGTCCAGAGTTACAACACTAATCAACTTTCCTAGAAGTAAGATATGTAATTTCTTTATAAGTTACTCATTCACCATTTTTTTTTGAGCACCACCTTTTACCAGTTCTAGCTGACAATGTAGCAGTGAAGTCCATGCTATGATGGAGTTTACTCTCCAATATGTGTAGGACAAGGAGCAGAACAGAGGTCATAAGTAAAAAAATAGAAATAGTTTATCTCCTGGTGAAAAGTACTGTGGAAATTATCAATTAGCTATTGGCCTCCTCATCAAAGAGAGGGACTCTCAGGCATTAGTCCCTGATTATTAGGAAACTGATAATACCTGAAAACAAGTGATAATGTAAAACAATTAGGATTAATAAGATTTTTATGAGAGTGTAAATTAGTGTAAGTACAATCAACGACTACCATTTACTAAAGCAAAATTTGTAGCACCTCTGACCCAACAGTCCCATATGGGTACATACTGGTCTGCACTATCATGCATAACAAATTATTTATATCAAACTTGGGTATAATTGTTTCAAACTATAAATCACCCAGATAACCTAATGTTAAGCTGTGGTACGTTCATACAGAGCTGTGATACACAGCAAAGACAAAGGTAAATTACTGCTGCATGCGTCACAGACCTACGAAAGGCAAAGGAGTGACTGGAGGGTCCACGCTGTATAAAGCCATTATGGGAAGTTCAGGACCAACACTGAAGGACCATAGAGCAGTGGTTATGGTGCTAGCTGTGAATGGGCATGAGAAAAACTTTGGGGTGCTAGAACTGTCCCCATGATGTGAATAGGTGTGCAGATTGTACATGTCACCCTTGGACAAAAACATAAGGTATTTTCATGCACCTTGGAATTATTTGGAGAGGTAAAATTTGGATTTCTTATCTCTTGGTTCTGTGATTAGCTCAATGGCACTTTGATATTGGTGAGACATTTGTGATAGGTTTTATTATCCGATAACAGCTCCTCTCTCCTCACCCTAAACTTTATCTTTTCAAGTGCATGTTCAGGAATTTTTTTTTTCAAGGTGAAATAGTCCTTTCTTTTATCTTTAGAATGCTATCAGATGTCGAGGGTCTCCAGAATTCTCCATGCATCCAACAAACCAGAGCCACTCAGCTCTTCGGCACCGAGAGCCTTCTCCCACTGTCTGAATAAGGAGAGTTAGAAAGACTAGTTCTCATCTTAGGCTGGATCATTCCTTATCTGTAAGCATTCCATCCCCATGCGTGCTATGGAGGGTGATATAATTGTCTCCTGCTCTGGTACTCACTAGTTTCGACTATAATGTCAAATCTACTTTTTTGTTTGTGCACCCCCCCCCCGCCCGCCCACTCCTGGAAGGCCATCTCCAGGAGTCCAGACATTTGTGTTGTTCACTTCTGAGTCATTCACAAGGTGCATGCAGCGTGCAGTATACTTAATGATAGCAAAAGGGAATGAGCTCCTTATGTTCATGTGAGTGAGTGTCTCTTGAGGCCTAGGACAAACAGTAGCACTGATGGGATCAGGGATGTCTGAGAATGAAAAAATGTGTTTCCTGGGAAATCCTTTCCTGATGTGTTTGCTCTTGAAACCACCCAGCTTTGATTTGGCCGTGGTAATGTTGGCACCGTTCCTTTGGGAAGCTCTCTAGAGAAGTGGCAATGGCAGGCAGCTTCCCAGCAAGGCGGCAGCTGGTCCTTGAAATCTCTTTCTTCCTTTGCTTTGTAAAGTTTCCATGGCACAGCTGAGAATATTCACAGAATTCTACCCAATGTTGTCTAATTACATTTTAAAATGTCCTCAGTACTATAAATTATAACTCAGAACTTTAGCCTCTCTTTCTGTAACCAATCGGATGAGTGGGGGTGAATGATTGTGGGAAGTATTTCTGGCCACTTTTGTGTGTGTTTATCTGTCTAGTGTGGTAGAGAAAGATTTTCGAGAGCTGATTGTTGTTATTAAAACCTATTGTTATTATATGCTAGTCTAGGAGTCTGGACACCAATATGACCAGTCCATAAATAGAAACCAGACATTCAGATCAGACTGATTGGCTTTGCATGCCTTTTGTGCTACTTGGTAGTCACACAGATAACTATTAGCTAGATAATCTCAAGTTCTGCTACAACAAAGTGATGTTAATACTTGTAATGTGTAGTTACATAGGGATCAGTACAATTAAAATGTCTAGAATTGAGCTTGTCATAAACTAGGCACTCAGCAAATATTAATTTCATCCCTACCCTATTTTTAGGACAGGAAAATGAAGGAGCCTTTCCCTTCCAAAGCCATTTGCCACCTGTGTCTCTGTTGTAATTTGGCCTTACTCGCAGGTAAGCACATTGTGAGACACAGGGAATCTGGCATGGATGCCAATTAATGAATATTCAGAAAATTTTCAGAGGAAGGCCAAGCGAAGGGAATGAAGGATCAACTAAATGCAGGCACATTCTCCTGTGCAAAAGAGTCAGTGAATTTAAGAGGAGCCAGTAGCTGATCTGTATTTCCATGTTTCTTTTGTATAGAGAAATTGGTCTCAGCACCACGTCTACTGATGACGAGCCATCCATACAGCTCCCATTGTTGAATTTCAAAAATCCTTACAGCAAGGTCTGTATCATGTCAATAGCCTCACATTTCCCACATTATACAGAGTAGGCTGGCTACAGTATATGAGTATATGTGGTAGTGGTTCCACAAGACTATCTTTTTTTTTTTTTTTTATGTGCAATGATTGCAAAGCTTTCCAGAAACTTGAAAACGAAGGGAAGAGAACCTGTTAAATAAAATATTAATTCATATCTAACCAGAGCAAGCATATGCAAGCAATCCTTCACAAGAATTGGGATTGTTTTGTAGGACCATAATCTGGTTGTAGGCCAAGTGGCTGTAAGAGTTCACTAACTGGATGATATCTACCCTTTATTTGATTTCTTGACCACCAATCGATATACTGTATATTTTAAATATAATAAAGGTTATCAGGATGTAGAGGCAGGAGGATAGTGAGCTTGATGGGGACTTTCTCATACCAGTTCCATTTCTCCGATGAAGCCATGGGCCTTCAGTCTTTTCTTTGCTTGGGTAGACCTGAAAATATTTGAGAATTGAATATGAGACCTCCAAAAATATACTGAGTCACATGTTCCACTATAATTTAAAAACACAAGCCAGTCTGCCTGCCTGCCTACCTGCCTGCCTACCTGCCTGCCTGCCTGCCTGCCTGCCTGCCTGCCTGCCTGCCTAGGAAGTCTAGACTGAGTGGGACCTCCTGCTTTCACTTGTTAATCTGTGCCGTGTCTCTGTGAGGCAGTTTCACTTATGATGAGGACAATGACTATCCTATGGAGTTGTTGGAGAAAAAACTCATGACATTACACATCTAAAACTCAACAAATATGCTGGTTCTCACTAAGGTATGCAGCTATGTATCACACTTGATCAAGGTAGATTTGAGTGTTCTAGAGAAATGCTTTCTAATCCCGTGTCTGTTTTGTCCAGTGTTAATTAAGTGGTATAACATACTGAAAAAAGAATTGGATTTCGAACCAGGTTATCTGAGTTTTAAATTTATCATCACATTTATTATTTATTTACTTTACTTGTGTGTGCATGCGTGTGCACACATAAACACTTAAATAGCATGCAGAGGCCAAAGGACACCTTGTGGGGATATGTTCTTTAATTCCATCATGTGAGTTCTTAGGGCTGAACTCAGATTCTCATGCTTGACAGCAACCTCCTTTATCCACTGTGTGCTGTGCTCTCCCGGCCCTGATTATTTGGGTTTTATTTCTGGATTTTCTATATGTTAGCCAATAGACAATGCTTAACAGCATCTGACCTGCCTTTTTCATTCCGATATCTGAAGAAAAGGTGGTAAATGCCGCTTGTCTGCTCTATAGTGCTGTTGAGTAGTTCAAAGGAAAAAATGCAGTTTAAATTGAAACTTTTTTCCAACTGAAGTTTTATGAAATCAGGTAAGAGGGAATAAAATGATGGTGCTCAGAGGGAGGAATCTGAGGTGGGCAATAGCGGCCTCGGGATACCCTGGATAGAATGTGCTTTTCATGACTGTGGAATTAGGAGTACGATTAAAGGACACTCCTAGAATGCATGGCAATTGCAGATCGCTGATACCTAAGGGCCAAAAAATGTGGTGGGCTTGAGAATGGTCCCTGTCAAGAAACTCATTGGGGGATGATGTCTGTGTTGTCCATGAGTGTGTATGCACCATATTCTTTTTGATACCCGTCACTGATGTATATTCTATGCTTTAGTGGATAAGCCTGTGGCATTTTCATATGTAATATACTTTGGCCACATTCTCCTCCATCATGCTCTATTTCCCCCTGCCCTTTCCACTGGTTCACTTTTATTCCCACATAGCCTCTTTTTATCTTTCTAAGTATCTAAATTCCACATCTGAAAGCAAAGTAATTTTATTATTTATAGTCAAATAATCATCATTGTTTCCATCCATCACATATTTTTTAAATTCATCCATCTGTTGATGCTCACCTGGGTTAGTTCCATAACTTGGCCACTGTGAAAAGGCTGTGGTGATCAGGTGTTGGAATCCTGTGGTGCACTGTTTGGCATACATACCCAGAAGCAGCATAAATGGATAACATGGTAGCTCCATTTTCATTTGCAGGATAAACCTCCATGCTCATTTCCCGTTACCATACCAATTTCCACACCCGTATCAGTCTAGAGCGGTCTTCTCCTCACATGCTCATTGGTGTTTGGTGTTTGCTGTTTTCTAGATCACAGCTATGGTGACTGAGATGAGATGCTGCTAGCTGCACATCCCATCTGCAATTTCATGTATTTATTGGACACTATATTTCTCTGAGAAGTGTCAGTTCAGTTCATTGGCCCATTTGTTCTTTTGGTGTGTAATTTTTTCAGTGCTTTGTTTTAGATATTAGTGGCCCATTGGGTGGAGAGCTATCTGAAATCTTCCTTTCTGTGAACTGTATAAACTCTGGAAACCGTGTCTATGATGCACAGAGGCCTTTTAATTTGACACAATCACATCTGTCGATTCTTGTAGTTTCCTGAGCTACTAGAGACTTCTATTCGGAAAGTCTTGGCCCCTGTGCACATGTCCTGGAGTACTTTTTCCTAGCAATTTCAGGCTTTCAGACCTTATGTTAAGATCTTTGATCCGTTTGAATCTATTTTTGTAGAGTAAGAGATAGGGACCTAGTTTTACTCTCTCATGTGTGGATATCCAGTTTCCCCAGAACTATTTATAGCAGAGTCTGTCTTTTCTCTGGCGTGGGTTCCTGTCTCTTTATCCAGGGTTATGAGTTGTTTCTGATTCCTCTGTTCTCTCCTACTGATCTCTTCTGTGCTTCCTCTACTCCTTGGAGGTCTATACCTGTCTCTTGGAGGTCTGTCTGTCTCTGTCTGCCTCTGTCTCTGCCTCTGTGCCCCACCCCTGGTTCAGATAGTTTTTTCTTTGATGACTTTTCTAGTTTTATCAACCATTTAGGTTTTCTTTGCTGCCCTCAGCCAGTGAGTAGAAATTCCAGCACATATCCAAATGACCATGAAATGCTTCTGTATTTCCCCTCTAAACAGAAAACAAATATTCTATTTGCATAGCAAGCTATTCCCAGGACCTGTGACTATCATCACCAATTTGTAAGTAGAAATGATTTGTGTTAAAGTTAATGAGCAAATGAGAGTAATTCTGAGCATCACCTTCCTCAAATGCAGCATCAAGCATATCCTTACAACCCTGCCCTCTTTCTGCTCCTGATGCTTTTGGAAAAGTCTCATTACTAATAGTGTGCATCTGATGTCATTCTTAATGGAGACAGGCTGTATGCTTCATGCTAGCACTAGGAACACCTTTTCTTCCAACATTGTCCTAGATGTTCTAGACAGTGTTTTAAAGCAAGAATATTAAACAAGAGATCACCTCATTGGAAAGAAATGAACAGAATTATCTAATTCAATATAATATGGTAGTATATGTAGAAAATATAAAACAGTCTACCAAAATAGTTTCTGTATATAATTACACCAGAGGATTGGGACCAATACGAAAAAGTCAATGTATTTTTATATACCAACAATCAGCCATATAATATATATGTCAAAAAGAAAAGAATTATAAATTAAAATCCTAAAGTTAAGATTTCCTATTTGCCAAAGGATAGCATTAAGAGAGTGTTTTGACATACACCTTTAATCCCAGCACTTAGGGAGGCAGAGGCAGGTGGATCTCTGTAAATTCACGGCCAGTGTGGTCTATGGATTGAGTTTCAGGACAGCCAGAACTACACAGAGAA
Source organism: Phyllotis vaccarum (assembly GCA_033318265.1). Taxonomy (NCBI): domain Eukaryota; kingdom Metazoa; phylum Chordata; class Mammalia; order Rodentia; family Cricetidae; genus Phyllotis; species Phyllotis vaccarum. The sequence goes on from JARWLC010000012.1 coordinate 78,648,572, forward strand.
ACCCTGTTGAAAGAGGGGGGGGAGCTGAGACACACACACACATACACACACACACACATACACACACACACACACACACACATACACACACACACACACAATAACCATAACCCACAGGGTTGCAGAATATATTTGCCATATGCGTATCTGATATGAGACATATCCAGGACATATGAAGAGATTCTATAAAACAAAAAGGAAGGGCAATTAAAAATAAGTAAGAATAAACAAAAAACAAAGTAGAAAAACTGAGTGATGAAGAAACCTGTGAGAGATGCTCTGCTATATTTGCTACCAGGGAAATTAAAATTAAATTAACAATTCAAAGGATTGGAGAGGTAGCTCAACAGTTGAGAGTCTGCACTGCTCTCCAAAAGGGTCCAAGCTTAGTGCCCAGAACCTGTACCAGGCAGGTCACACTACCTGTAACTCCAGACCCAGATACCACACACATGTGGGGCACACACACACACATACACACACACACACACACACACACACACACACACTTAAAAATATTTTAGAAATAATTATATTTTGAGACTATATAAGCTACAAAATGACTGTAATGGAAAAGATTATATAAAACAGGGCTGGCTATTTTGCAAAAAGTTATTGATACCCTTGCATTCTGCTGCTGGTAGTAAAAATTAACTTTATAAAACAGTATAAGTGCACTTTGAAAATTTTATTTTTAGTAAGATGATGTATATTTCATGACCTTCCAATTGTATTCTTAAGCATAAGTCCAACAAATATAACTATTTCTAACCATTAAAAGCCACAAACATATTTGTTTATTTCTGTCCTAGTCAAAAAGCCAAAACCTGGGAACTACCCGAGCACACACAAAGGGAGACTCAAGAGCAGTGGCAATGAAATATGTTTGCATGCAGTAGCATGAACGAATAATGTTGGGTAAAGGAGACCACCCACATAAGGAAATACATACTTTATTTTTATGCAAAATTCCAACAGAGAAAGCTAGGATGTTAGAGTCCAAGTCATCATTACTTAAGGGAGAACATTTATTGTATGAATTATTCGTGTGGTCTTCAATTCAGCTTGAAAACTGAAGTGCAAGCTTTAAGACTATGATATGCACACTTTTCTATGTCTATATTGTACTTCAACAGATAGTTAGAAAAAGGAAGCAGGATAAATGTATTTCCAGACCGGATGAAATCTGAGACAGTTTGCTGCCAGCAGACCTAAAGTAAAAAAATCCTTAAGAGGGTTCTTCATGCAAAAAAAATAAAAAATAAAAATAAAAAAATAAAAAAATAAAAAATAAAAAAAATAAAAAATAAAAAAATAAAAAGGAAACATGGAAACATGGAGAAGGTGGAGTTCAATTGGACAAAAGAGCAGTTTTTATTTTTCTTCTTTGCTCTTTGAGGGGCCTGCCAGCCAGTACCCAAATAGTCATATGGAGACTTAGTCTTTCTTATGAATGCCTGGCCTTAGCTTGGCTTTATTTCTAGCCAGATTTTCTTAACTAAAATTATCCTGTCTACCTTCTGCCTCTGAGCATTTACCTTTCTCTATTTCTCTATATATTTTTCTTTCCTTCTTATTCTATGTCTGGTTGTCTGGCTGTGTGGCTGTGTGGCTGTGTGGCTGGGTGGTTGGGTGGCTGTGTGGCTGTGTGGCTGGGTGGTTGGGTGGCTGTGTGGCTGTGTGGCTGGGTGGTTGGGTGGCTGTGTGGCTGTGTGGCTGGGTGGCTGGGTGGTTGGGTGGCTGTGTGGCTGTGTGGCTGTGTGGCTGGGTGGCTGGGTGGCTGTGTGGCTGGGTGGCTGTGTAGCTGTGTGGCTGTGTGGCTGGGTGGTTGGGTGGCTGGGTAGCTGGGTAGTTGGGTGGCTGGGTGGTTGGGTGGCTGGGTGGTTGGGTGGCTAGCCCCCAGCATCCTCCTCTCCTCCTTTTCTTGCTCCTCAATCTTACCCTTATTCATTTTTTTTCTCTCGGTCCACCGGCCCTGCATATTTCTCTCTCTAGCTTACCTCTCAGCTATTCAGCTCTTTATTAGACCAATCAGGTGTTGCAGGCAGGCAAAGTAGCACCACTTCAGAGTTAAACAATTCCCAGATAGTTCAGTTGGTAGAGCATGAAACTCTTAATCTCATTGTCATGGGTTCAGGTCCCACGTTGGGCACCAGATATTGTAGAATTGTTCACTAATAGTTCATTATATAAAGGATTAATATTTATTAAGGGGTTATATAAACACTCACTGATACAAATTGAACCTTAATGCAATTCTTGGAGAGTGGAACTCTCCCATACAGTGATGGTGCCAATCCTCTCCCGGAGAGTTCAGGAACAAACATGAAGGAAGGGCAGCATGCAATGGGGTTTTCAATGAGGGCTGGCCACGCTACACCTTTAGCTCTCCCTCAATAACGCCTGATTCTTACAACATCACAACACATCTTTACATCCTTAAACAAATTTTCTGCAGTATAAAGGAATGTAACACATCTTAAACTAATACCTCACAACACATAGTCTTTGTCCACAGTTAATGTATTTGAGAAACTACAGCGGTAGAAAATGTGAGCCTCGTCGGATATGCCAACATGAAGGCAAGAGACAAAAATCAATTATGTTTTATAGATTTGCAGTGAATATTTAAAAAATGAATTATAAACAATATGATGTAAACAGTAAGCAAAACAAAGTTACCGAAGGCTGAGTGTTTTAAAATATTTGTGAAGTCTTGACATAGAAGAATGTGTAAAGGTGAGAAGAATGAATACATGGAGGGTCAAATTGTTCAAAGAGTAACATTTTAATATTGCAGTTATGTGACTCATTTCAGCTTCTAGCAAAGCCTCAGTAAGTTATTTGTTCTGAAAAACTGATGAATTGATTTTAAAGTATAAGGTACTGTGGATAATAGGGTAGTCTCAAATAAGTTGACCAAGTTGGAACATGCACTGTCAATGTCAAAGTTTATCTTAATATTAACTCACTAAGCGCCGAGAATACATGGATAGAGAGAGGAGCCACCATAGAAATTCATAAACAGACCTGGATTTATATAAGCACCACACAGGATGTGGTTCTTTGTGGAAGAGACAACTTACTAGCAATTTGAACTATATGAATTAAAAAATCATTAAAAACAACCATGTTTCCCTATTTCATACCACAATAAATGTTGATTTCAGTTAAATCATAAATCTAAATATTAAGAGCATAATAAAGCTAAAAGAATATAAGGTGGTGTATCTTTCTGTCCACTGGCATATAAACATTTCTAAATGTCAGAAAGCAGCAAATATAAATAACATGAATGACAAGTTGTGTTATAATAAAATTCTATAAGTAGTTATAAAGAAACAATGAGATGAGTTAAATTGCGTATTGCAGAACATGGGAGGATATTCAGAGTATACATATCTAACAGGATTTCATTTGAAAACATCAAAAACTCATAGCGATGGGTAAGGAAAGAGAAATGGATGGAAATAGGCACTTCACTAAAGAGAACGCACAGTCAGCTCAAGAATAGATGCTTCACTTCATCAGTCCCCAGGCAGATTCGAAGTTAAAATTACACTTATACCCATGAAAAGGGCTGAAGTCAGGATTGGATTCAAAAGAGTAGGAGGGTGCGCGCTAACTGGAGCTGTCGTGCACTCAGGTGTGGTTATAACTTGGCACAGCTACTTAGGAAAACTGTCAGGCAGCATCTATGGAACTGAACATATGTGCACCTTATGGCCCCTCAGTTCTCTTTCTTCCTTTACTCTCCGCGGCAATCACACATACGATTAGCAAATGCGTGCAAGGGCGTTTTTATTCCACCATTGTTCTGCTGCTGAATTTGCAAAGCGTAACTGTCCAGTGTGGGAAAATGGAACAGATAGAATGTGATGACGGCTGCTTATAATAATGTAGATGAGATTTGAGAGAGGAAATAAGTTCAAAGCCTGCCATCTCTGCCTCCATTTTGAGTCTGTCTGGTTTGCTTTGGGTCAGAACTCCGCTTGACTCTGCACTGGCATGCTAACCTTCCAAGGAACCTGAGAGTGATAAATGTAAATGAATGGTTGACAAGTAGATCGGAAAAAACAAACAAACAAACTCTATGATTGTCCTCTTAACCGATCTTACTCCCCAAACCTCCCTCTAGGCTGGAGTCACAAAGACAAATCCTTGTCTTAAACCTGAAGTCACCTTAAGTTCCAGGAGAGCAAAGCTACACAGGCAAGCCATAGATGAACACACTCTTCTGTGATGGAAAACCTACACCCTGGGGCAGACCATCTTAAGAAGCTACAAGTCACCTAGAGTGAGTTAACAGCCCACCTCCAGGACTGACTGAAGTGATAATGGGTGGGACCACACCTTGATCAGGACCATTTAGTTATTCATACTTCTTGACTTCTGCCCCATTCCTTCCTCTGTTGGAAACTAAAGCTCTTATCGGCACCCCCAAAGAACTTGAGGTCACTGGTCATTATTTTATTGTTTCTACTCAACATGTTGATTAAATCTTTCTTAGCTTTTCATCATTTCTTGTCTCTTTAATTTACACTGGGATGAGTGGATGAGCCTCACCTGTTTGGGCTCATCTATAATTCTTTGGGCCATAGCCCAAGAGTTTGCTTTTAAATTTTAGTTTTTTACTTCACCAATTTGTAGGCGGATCTCTCTGTTAGACCCTAAGTTCCTTGAGGAAAAAGTTTATATTTTTTATATTTTTGCACTGACTGTCCAAAAGCATCTGGAAGGTAGGACAAGTACACTCCAAATTGCTAAAGGCAAGATGAAAGATAGCATTAATGATAGGTAATTGCCACCATCCTCCCTGGTACAAGCAGAATGCAGGCGTACTTTGCATTTGTGGGCATGTTAGGGTAAATGCTTTTTGTAGAATAGACAAAATAAATAGCTAGAGTAGCTTATAACTGCATTCATAGAATATAGTCCTTTATATCTTTGACAAATCAGTACAAGAAGTAAAAGGTGACTTACTTTGGAAGGATGAATGTGTGACATCCTTGTATGCTCCTCAAATGGTTTAATCTGGGGTCCAACTAAAAATGAGCTTCTTTTGTTAAAGCGCTTTTTCACAAAACCTTGTAGACACAAGGTCATTATTTACAGGGACATGTTGAGATTGCCCTGGGTGACCTCATTCTCACAATTCCTTCTGATGTTTGCTAAGCACTGCTTATTTTGACCATATTCAGGCTCAGAGGCTTGGACTGTCACTCTATTTGTTTTTATGCAGATGTGTTGGAGTTCAGCATCAAGTTATATGACAACTTTGTAAATATCCCCTTTATTCTGATTTAAATTATGGTAAGAACCCCACCATTTTTTAGAATATTTATATTTGACAGTGATCACCACCACCTTGCAGTCTAAATGCCCATCGTGTGCACCCAGTCAACAGAGGGCCACTGGCTGTAGGTCCAAGTGCAGCAGGCTGTCAGTTTAAAGAGTAGCATTAACTTTTTTAGGTGTAATCTGTAGTACAGTAGAAATTCTTTTCACCACACTATCCTAGATGCCACCAGATGAACTTGCAGGCATTGGGATTTATCATGATGTTTTGTTTGAGTGTTTCCTACTAAGGTCCATCTCTTCCTGGAATGTGAGCTCCTTCAAGTTCAAAGGAGCACATACCCTGATGATGCCAGAGCACAGCAAGTATGGTTTTCATGCTTGTACTTTAGAAGATGTCAGTGAAACCCAGTAGAGCCCAGCTGATGGGTTTATTAGATCAGGATGAAATAAAACTCCAATAATGTTAGCTGTGTGTATAATGTACCTCTGCACATTATAACTTGAATCATGTTCATTATCACTGGGGATAAGTAGTCCCATATATATGCATACACACGTGGTGGGGTGGGGGATGAGGCAAGAACAGAAAGTCAGACAAACTACAGAAGAAAGCCACTGTAGGGAACTATACCTACCTCTGGCATTTTACGCTTTATACGGAATGAATAGCAGTTTCCATTCAGATGGATTCTTCAATAGCCATTTATCCACATAACATAAACAGGGAGCATGACCACATGGCCAACTTGGGTGGAACTAATTAGCATATTATGTTTCTAAAAAGACTGAAATCAAAATAAGTATTAATTCAAGTAAAGAAGTATGCAAACTCCCCTCTGTTCCCATCTCTCTCTATTTCTGTCCCCCCCGTCTCTTTGTCTCTGTTTCTCTCTTACACACACACACACACACACACACACACACACACACACACACACACACACACACACAGGTGTTAATGGAAAAATCAGAAAGGGTTACTCAAGGCCTCCTCCAAGAAACTCAGACCAATGGATATGTCTAATGCTGTTGAGTTATGCTAGATATGGTTTCCATGGCAATAAATACTGAATGGAGAGCTTCTATACCTGTACTGAAGAGCAGGGTCAGAAATCAATAAAATAGCTCATTCAGTAGTAAAATATAATTATCAAAATCAACTACAGTTGCTCTTACCACTGTCAAATGTAACTATTTAGGGAGATGGTGGGGTTCTCATCATAATTAAAAACAGAATAAAGGGGATATTTACAAAGTTGTCATGTAATAACTTGATGCTAAGCCCCAACACATCTACATAAAAAAAAAATAGAAGAGTTAGTGACACTCAAGATCACTGAGCCGTCTTACTAACCTAGACCTCAGTTTTCTAAAAAAATTAGATTTATTTTGTTTTATTTTAAGCATGTGTCTGCCTGCATGTATGTCCGGGCACCATATGTGTGTGCAGTAACTACAGTTACCAAGAGCTGTGAGCTGCTATGTGCAATCAAACCCAGGTCCTCTGTAGGAGCATCTCTTGCTTTCAGCTGCTGAATAATCTCTCCAGCCTCTCAACTTCATTTATTAACGTCAGGATAAAAACTACAGGAAGCCTTTGGAGAGCCAGAAAAGTGAAGAACATTCTGCTGGCCAAGTATGCTGTGGGTAAGATTGACTTCTTCTACGGAATGAGCTTTCTCATCCCTGGGAATGCCCCAATTTGAAGCTGATAATAGAGACAAATAGTCCTGAACTCTTCAGTAACACATATTCCCAAGATTCATGTTGAAATGAAGGAGAAATTTTACTTGTATATATTAACTGAAATATAAATCAGAGATTTTAAATGTCCTCAGTACTCTGTTATGCCAGGTCCAGGGTATGTAATGATACAGACAGACAATGTTGGTACAGCAATGGTACCATGTTTAAAGGACTATATTGGAAATATTTGCGAGATAATTGAGAATATATACTAGCTGCATACACCTGGGAGGTCCCAGGAATGGCATGAAAATGGGGTGATATTTATTGGGACTGTAAACAGATTGGAGGATCAGGATCTGTGCTGTTGTAGGGATGGCACTCTGTAGATACTGGTGATTTATAGAATGGTAAATAAGCAGGTTTTCTTCTGAGTTCAGAGACTTTTAACAAATTGCCCATTTATTTGTTTTATAAAAGAAAAGCTGGTACATAGTATATTAAAAAGAAAACAATTCCTCTCTGGGATAATTTCCATGAATATAAGAGTCTTGCATGACTTTGTTTGGGTTAGCGTTATGGTTTGAATCAACCAGCTGCACAGGATCATGTTTTGGACACTTGATCCCATGATGTTGGCATTGCTTTTGGGTGGCTGTGGAACCTTTATTAGGGCCTGCCTCGTTGAAGTAGGCCTCTGACAGCAGGCCCCTGGAATCCATGCACTCTTCCATGTAGGGGATTGTGTTGCTCCATTGTAAATAATTGTCCCTGCCTATGAATTTAATAAAAAGTACTTATTGGCCAAAGGCAGACAGGAAGTATGGATGGGGCTACCAGACTAAGAAAACTCTAGGAACAGAAAGAACAGAGCAGAATGCAGAGAGAAGCCAGAAGAAACAGAGGACAATTATGCAACTCTGAGAAAAGATACCGAGCCGCATGGCTGAACAGGATAAGAGTCATGGGTTAGATTAAGGGTGAAGAGTTAACAAGTTATATGCTTGGGCCTTAGGTCGATCAGCCTAAAACTATTGAAAGCAACTATGTGTCTCTGTGGGTCTGTGGGCCTAAACCTTGAGGCAAGGCTCGAAAGTCTAGGCCAGAAACTCATACTACACTTCCACTTCTGTCACAGTTTGCTTTCCAGTTCAGATCTGCCAAGATGAGAGCATCCATCACATACTTATGCTGCCAAGGACTCTGCTATGCTTTCCCTGCTACCAGGGACAGCAACTGTGGACCCAATAAACCACAATTCCACGTCTCCTCTGCTGTGTGCTTAGTCACAGGGATGAGAAAATCAGGCAAAGTGGGTGGCTGCGTCCGTCTCTGGATGTTACTGTACCGAGACTTGATTAAAGTAATGTTTTTCCTCATTAAGTATGTCTTTTATTGTAGAACATTAAGAAGCTAACTGCAGACAGAGAACACGGAAGGTCACTGTAGACCTATTATTTAGGAATGTGCCTGTTAAAATTTTTATAGTAGAAACTTTCAGAAAAGATCATATTTATTTGGAGTTAAAGAAATTTGCATATTTTCTTTTAGCCCCTGATAAGGATGTGGACAATTTTGTATTTGTTATTTTGGATTTTTCTGCCACAATGGGATCCTTCTATATATTGTATAAGCTTCACACTATTAAAGAAAAGAAAAACACTAAACTTGATTTATTTGCAAGCAAATTTCATTTTTCAAAAGATAAGATCAATGGGCTCTTAAAATACCAATATCTTTCTATCATATTAAACAGCCTGTAATATTATTTTTATGGGGTATTACCTTCTATCATGTCTGTACTGTAATATAGGTAATTTAATTAAGTGACCATTCTTGAGACACCGAGGCTAAACAAGCCCTCATTCTATTTGTATTCGATACACTCATTAAATTCATGCTGTGACTATCTTACTAGAAGGGACAGATTTCCCAGCATGCCCTGGTGATGACTGGCATTCTCCATGGCTCTTTCTGGGAGTGGGAATAAAGCAGTGAGGGAATCATTTGTTCCTTTAGTCTTTTTTTCTTCCCATTGCATGTGTACTGTGGATCTGCAGCTACCGTGAGTCAGTCAGAATCAACTAGAGTTGCCATAATCACAGAGCAACTAAAAATTCCATGCTTATTTACAAAGTTTTCAATTAATAGCATGCTCACTGCAACTATTTAGGTAGTTTAAAATGTGATTCCTGCCCACTACCAATAATAACGGACTGGATGAATGAGCATTTAAGATGGTATTGACAAAATGCTTATTAGGAATTCACAACACTATGAAATCCTAATGGAAAAGCTGAACGTCTAACTTTAAAGAATGTATGGAGACTATTTGGGAACCAGGAAGGTACCTAAAAAGCAAAGTGACTTCATCCTTAAGAGTACATACTTACATTTAAATTTTTTTTTATTTAAGAAATTATTTTATTCATTTTACATAGCAACCATAGATCTCCCTCTTATTTCTCCTTTCTCTCCCTCTCACCTGCCCCACCCCCACCTATCCCCATCCCCTCCTCCAAAATGCTAAGGCCTCCCATGGGAAGTCAGCAAAGCCTGGTACATTCAGTTGAGGCAGCCCCTCCCCTCATTGAGGCTGAGCCAGGTGTTCCACTGTAGGTAATGGGATCCAAAAAGCCAGCTTATGCACCAGGGACAGATCCTGATCCCACTGCCAGGGGCCCCTTAAACAGACCAAGCTACACAACTGTCATCTGTATGCAGAGAGCCTAGTCTGATCCCATGCAGGCTCCACAGAGGTCTGTTTAAAGTTGGTGAGTTCCCACTAGCTAGGCTCAATCATCCCTCAAGGACACTTGCTCAACTACATTTGAATTTTTTAACCAACCATAAATAAACAAGAGGAAGTAGATTTGGCTTTCAAGTAAATAGGAATATGATTGGGTATTATTTCACGAGAAGATAATACTAATCAATGTTAAGACCGACATTTGGAATGAGTGTTAAAAATGTTCTCCCCTGAAGGGATTCTTATTTTCCGATGTGGGAAGCATTTCTATGGCGTGCTGTGTGCGGGGGTGTTACTTTTGTAGTGCCTTCCTGCATTCATGCTAAGTCTTTTACCCAACTTGAAATGGGGCATTCCCAGGGTGCCTCTGGGCCCATGGTTCTCGGGCCACCTTCAGAGCCTGTGGATCTGATTGTCTTTCTCCTAAGGGACCAGGCAGAATCTCTTGCTTCAGCCTCGATTCTGCTCCTCACAGAAATGTAGACTTTCTTCTAACCTGGAGCCCCCACCTTCCCGCCGAGGCTTGCTTTTACTGTTAAATCAACTTTTTAAAAAGGATTTTTTGAAGAGTTTTATTTGTGATTTCCCTCTAAAATCCTGTGAAAGAACAAAAGAAGAGACCACCTTTTCTCTGAACCATCTTCGGCAGAGAACTAGAAGAGGAAAACATTTAAAAATGGGCAAAATGCTGAAAGATTAATTGCTCTAAACAAAGCTGTCTTGGCCTGATGAGTTAAAATGACTTTGTCTCTGACATTTCTCTCAACTGTGCAACCGAAGGGTTTAAAAGTACAACTTGAGCATTAAAATATCAAAATACCATTACTCTGTTTTTCTCTGAAGGGGAAGAATTATATATAATTTTGATCCATCCTTCATGGTTGTTGAGATGAGTCAAAGAAGATGACTTTCTGAGCATATGGTGTCAGAGTTTAACAAAAGTCACTTTACTGTCATTTGTAAATTGATAGGAAGGCCTGGCATTTAAAAATTACTTATGCTGATGAAAACTCTTGAGTATTTTGTCTGACAGAGAAAAGAATTTTCTTTAACAGCCAGGGGTTCAAAGAGAAGGGTAAAAATGGAAATAAGAACAACAAGGAACTCCTTTTTTTCTCACCTCTTAGGAATAAATAAAAACATTAGAGGATGTGGCTGGTTGTGAGTAACTTTAGCCTCTGAGTTCTATCTAGGGTTTCATGTATCAACACATCTGTCTAACCACCTCTGTGGTATTTTTTATTTCTTGGGTTCCTAGCTTTGATATCTGTACATTTGAATAAGTTGTCACTACTCCTGGTCTTGAATCTTGGTTTCATGAGGGAAATTGGCTTTACTTTTTGGCCCAGCTGCCAGTTCTAGGTGCGATGGCTGGCTGATGGAGTCTGTGGGTAGGTCTTTCCTGGGTACTAGTAGGTAGCTTTTGCCAGAGTCTGCATGGAGACTGATTGAGCACCAGGGTTTCATTGGGTCTATGCTAATTCTAGAATTAGACGTATTGCCAGTGTCCGTGGCTTGTCCTGATGCTGATGTTTGCAAATTCAGCTTACTTATCCAGAACTGTGTGGAAGGATCTTGTTCTGGTTGGAAGCTCGCTTCTCTTTTTCTTTTCTGCACGAGGAACTTGCAGGTAGAGTGGATCCCTGCACAGTGACATTTTACAGTACTGGGGGGAAGTTTGTTCTGGGTACTCTAACATATACTCACTGTTTTCTTTTTTTATGTTTACCTCCTACCTGGGTGCTATAATGTCTGGTTTATAATATGGAGCTATTGTAAAGGCATTTTGTGAGTGGATGGTTGTTAAATTGGTGTCTCTGGTGGTTAGGTTGGGGAGGAAGGGAGATATAGACTCTTCCATTATGTGATGTTCCTTAAACTATCAGTTTACCACTCTATACACACGGCGTTCAACAAGAAAGATTGCCACATATGTATAAAATTGCTTGTATTAGCAATAATTCATTTGAAATTGTTTTAATTATTTGCTTTGTAGTTTTGTAACAACTATAATAAGAAACAAAGACATAGGTTTGTTTCATAGCAGGTTTTCAGGAAAACTGCCCTTTGTATCTCCCAAAGAAAGTGCATAGTTTTTAAAAAATGAAGTTACACTGGATGGATGGAGATATACAGTATATTCTGTTAATACTACTAGTTAGAAGCATGTGTACACTGTGAGTTGGATATGGCTGTCAACTTAAGTGTCTTGATCCTCTTTTTGGTTAAATATTCAGGAACCTTGAATTTTTATTTCATGTCCTAGGCCCCAAGGCCAGCACTGGGTGACACAGCTCTGGTTTGTTTTAATAAGATCGAGGTCACTTTTATAGCTGACACTATTTCCAAAGCGTAACTCATGAAAGACATGAAGATGGAAATGAGCATGGTCAGCCTTGGTTTCAAGGGAAGGCTAAAGACGTGGCAGCCAAGAGGCTCTGGCAGCCGTGACTGAGCTTGTCTCTCACGGTTTTGATCTGGGCTTTGATCGTACTCAGGGGTTACGGGCATTCTGTTCTTATCTCGTCTCTTTGGCAGTTAGAATACTTTGATCTGATGTGATTTAGGGATTACATTTTCTCTTTCTGCTCCGTGTTCATTACCGTACCACTTCATACATGCACGTGTCTATGTAACTGTGGGTGTCTGGTCTGCATTGAAGAATGAGTTTCTTAGAAGTAAACTTGACCTATGGATGCTGTTGGTGGTGAAGAAATAAATCTGTGCCTAATAGAACCGATCTGTTAAACACACTCAGAACTGTCTTAGCTTTGCTTCTGTAGTCCTTCTTAATAAAGCCTTGTTTTGATTCTGCCTCTCAACCAAAATGCTAACAAAAACATTCACTACTAAATTAGCTCATTGTTTTGTTTTTGCTTCTTTTCATTCAAATTTCCAAGGTCTCAGAGTGGATCCATTTAGGAAAAAAAAAGGGGGGGCGGTACAGATAGTAAGTAAGATGCTGGAAGTTCCATGACACTTGCCATCCGGCACTTGCTGCCTCTGAACCTTTGGATATGCCTCTCTCTTGAGTTTCCATGAACTTTCCTCTCTGCTGGTCAGTCCCTTCTTCCTCCTTCACAAGGTTGCTGAGAAAGCCTTCTTTCTCTCTAACCTCGGTGGTCATGCACAGCTCTGTACTTCCTCATTTGACTTGCAACGGAACTCACAAGCAGGCTAGACATTCTGGTGTAGGAGCCCATTACCCATACTCAAGTCTAGCTAATTAGTGTCAATCCATGTTACCACAGACAAGTTAATTGACTTCCCCATGTCTCAGTGTCCTCTACATATGACAGGTGGAAATTCTTAAGAAGGTTGCTTGAAGATTCTAAGATGATAGTGATATGTACAGAGAACTTTGTCACATAATAGCTCCATAAATGCTCATCGGTGTTGAAACTCTTAGCATACTTAATTTAGATCATGGGTTAACTCCTACAAGAGTGTAACAATCCTCTCACCCTGTGTGTCATTGAAATCCGAGGTGAGTTTTCTCTTTCTTCTCTTAGTATCTATCATGGTTCATGGTAGAGTGTGTGCTCTCCGAGTATAAACAAAGGGTGAGTAAATTCTGCATTCCAAAAACTCTTAGCTGAGTCTCCAGATGGGTATGAAGGCTGACATTTAAGTACTGTATTTATGTGGCTTTAAATTTCTATTATTGGGAATCCTCTAGGCTCTAGAGTGTTCTTCCGGTGTGGAATCCTATTGTTTGTGGCTAAGGCAGTTATAAATATCAGTAATGGAGGTGTGTGCTTATGTATCGGAAGTATGTGAATGTGTAAAAGATGGAAAGAAAAAGACACAGAATATTAACTTTCTGTGATAGCCAAAGCTGCCTGAAGCAATTAGTTAAAAAATTATAATTGTCAAAAATGGCTAAAGTTTTTAGAGAAGTATTCACCAATACTTGCCAGTTCACATAGATCTCACAGATGCAGAAAAGTCAAAAGTAGATATCTTCACCAAATGTTTTGTCCCCTGCCTTCCCCACACCCTTCATGTCTCTCAGGTGCAGGATCATGAGGCCTTTCCATGAAGATCTATACACTGCACTATAACTGAGTGTAGCATAGTTGGTACACTTCTCACTCAGGATGCATACAATCCTGGGCTTGATCTCCAGAACCAAGTGTGATATCACAAGCCTGTAATCCCACCATTCCTGAGGATTATATGGGAGGCTCAGAAATTCAAGGCTGTCTAGCAAATGTAAGTCCTTCCTGAGATACATGACACCCTGTCACAAACAAGCAAACCTAAGTGCACAGGAGCTAGAGTAGAGGCGAGAGAAGATCCTTCCCATGATGGTTTCATGAGGAAAAGCCCCAAATACAATACATAGTTCTGTGCTTCTCAACCTTCCTAATGCTATGGTCCTTTAATACAGTTCCTCATGTTATGGTGACCCCACAACCATAAAATTAGTTTGTTGCTACTTCATAACTAGTTTTTCTACTGTTATGGATCATAGTATAAATGATATAAAGGATATGGGAACGCAACCCACAGGTTGAGAAACATGGCCATAGACCATAGACCATAGTGCTTTGGTCCACTTCCTTTGGCTCTAATAAGCCACCAGACTCATAGCCTGAACCTTTATTTGTAAACCCTGAATGAATGTACAGAATGTGTGGGAGACAATCAGTGTTCAGTGCTGATGAGGGTGGTTCTCTTCTGCCAACCATTATAAAACCAAATAAAGTCATAGGAGAATGGAGAGAGGAGAGCATATCAGAATGGATCCCATGTGGCTGCCGCTTTTTCTATTGGAGTAAGCAATGCAGTGTCCTGACCTTTTAGTGATGGTCATCACCATCCTTCCTCTCATGATGCTTGAATATTTAAGTCTTGACTCATTTCCTAAAGATTCCCGGTCACTAGTGAAAGGTTTGTGTTTGTCAGAACCCAACCCTGTCTCTGCCCATTCTCATGGCTGATTCTGTATATAGGACCCACCCTCCAAGCTATCAGGAGCCACTGGTGGTGCAGCCCTTGAACTGGGTACACCATTAACTGCTTGGCTAGCCCCTCTCCGCGTCTCCCACATCCACAGTGTCACACATTCCTACTTCTGCTCCTCATCAGAGGCAGTCAGCCTCTGCAGTCACTCACTATTGACCACAAACCAAGCACGTAGAGCAGAACTTTCTCTGAAATCTCAAAAGAGGATCCTCCAACCTGCCTATGGGTCTGAAATCTTAGAGCTATCTTCTGCACATATCTGGCATTAATGACTTTTCCAATGAGTCTCTTACCCAGAAGGATGCTGTGACTCAGTGTCCCCCCTTGAGCACCAGTTCCAAGACCTTTCAATCTTAGTGCTTGATTTGCCATTTGTGTTTGACACTGTCATACTCCAGGACCCTGAAAGGGTGACAGTGTGCTTGAAAAGCCTGGGAGTCAGAAAGCTGTCCTATGCTTGTTCCTCTACTGGCTGTCACTCAGGTGTGGCCGTGGTTTTCTTCTGCAGTGAAGGGGAGGGGGCTAACGCTGTGGGCAGGTTTCCTCATAGAGCATGTAGAGGACAGGCTAGAGTCTGGTAGCTAAAGTGCACTAATTTTCCTTGTTAGGACCCTGCTCCAAGGCTCCATTAACATTTGAACCTGCTTCAATATATTTTTCATGTCATTAGGAAAACCATTATTGATGGGAGAGCAGGACTCCTTGGAGCGTGGGTCAAATTATGTTTCCTCTTTTTAAAAAACAAAAGTACAAAGCTGCAAACACATTCCAAAAATATACCGACTTTGAATTCATTTTCAGCTTCCAAAGCATTTTTGACTAACTAGGGAGAATCAGGCAAAACTCTGCCTTTTGTTTCCATGTCTCTGTCCTTAAACATTCAAGAGAGTGGCTTTAGAATATTTCAAGGATTTTTGTTCAGATGCTGTCCCTATTGTCATTAGCAGTAAAGGGATTCAGGAGTCACAGAAGGAAGCATTTGGTGACTAAGGCAGTCTCTTCTATACCTGGTAGTCTTTACAAGTCAAGAATTCTCTCAAACAAGTGGACCTCTAGAAAACATATCATCTATGTTACTTTAAATCATTTCATAAGAGGGGGGCTGATAGTGCCTCTTTAAATTAATGAATCTATTTTCGGAAACAGTGTGGGAGAGTAGCTTTTTCATAAGCTTTGTAGCTCTCTTCAAGTTTCCAAACATTTCTGAAACATTCTATAATCTCCTGTAATGGACAATTATCTAAGGCAGGAATAAAAGACCACTGTTCTAAAAGCTCAGCTGCCGGGAGCATGTGGTGCATATGAGATCTACACCACGGGCCTGCGGAGGAGGAAGAAGGCTTAATTGTTTCTGGAATGCACACAAAGGGTTAGGCAGGGAATACATTAGTCCACAAACCATATATTTTCCAGCAAGGCAAGGCTCAGAGAGGTAACCCAGAAAGTGAGAAGCGGTTGGCCAGGTCACAGACCTGAGCTACCTACCGCCGGCCCACAGTGGTACTTCCTTTATGGTGCTCATTGGGCATTTTACATGCTAGTGTAGAGGGAGCTGTTTCTGACTACAGGACCCTAGTCAAGATTGACAAAACAGCATTTCCCTTTCGAAGAGATCATGGGATATTATGAAAATAATGTAGATTCATTATGCAAAGCTGAGGAGAAAGAATTACTCCACTGTGCAATGGGAAAAGAAAGTCACCACCCAACGACACCTTCCATTGTATTGACACATGGTCAACATTTCTGCTTTCTCTTTTCCAGGCAAACCAATTTACTCAGCTCCAGTCAAACTGCCTTTAGAATGTCTCGGTTTTTTTCTTAGAATTTTCAGTTTCATCTAAACATTCTTAGTAAAGATTGTATCATATTCTGTAAGGCAAAACCAGAAGAATCATGTATTTACATTTTTGAGGACTGGGTCGGTTGACTAGCATTTCTGATTACAAATGTCATGGCAATCAATATCTGTAGCATTAACATACTGCTTTAATTTTCCTCTTTAATGTAAGTTTTCACAGCTCTAGGGTTTTCTGTGTTAAAAACTGTTAAACTTTATATCTCCACATTATATAACACAACATTATTATCTAGACTCATCGATCCAGTTGGTGTTCACCAAGCTTTATTCAGAGCCCATTTCTCTGTGACCCACCTAGCTAAAATATAACATTTTTTGAAACTAGCCAAAATGAGTTTCTCAAAAGTTTTACCTTTGTACTATTAATTAATTAAAATGTCTTTCAGATATTTATGAATGTTCTGGTGACCTTGTGTTTATAAATTTTATCCCTTTTTATGAGGAGGAACACAGGGCAGCATTAACATTTTCTTGCCAAATTACTTGGCTTCAAGATACTTTACATTTACTTATTTTAATATAAATACATATATTTCCATTGATTACCTTTCCAGTAGTTTATCTAAATTACAGACATTGAATGTTTTTATGTAATTAAGTCTGTCAGTATTTCTAAAATATTGCAAAGTTCCTTTTATACCTAAATGACCTTCTCTGTCTCAGTAAGAGACATATTTAACTATATTGCCTATGTTTTCTATAACTGTATTTAAAATTCTAACTTTATTTTATTTATTATTACTCTGTGTATACATGCACATAATATGGTGCATATGTGCAAACCAGAGAACAGCATTGTGGAGTGTGTGCTCTCCTTCCAGCCTAAGGATTCTGGGGGTTATACTCAGGTGGTCAAGCTTGTATGTCAAGCACTTTCACCCACTGAGGCCTCTTGCATTCTCAGATTTAACTTCTTCATACATCTTCATAATTAACAATTTCAAATGTATTTATTTTATGTGTGTGCATGTGAGAATGTGCATGTGCACAGGTGTACACTTACATTTGGGCACCTGCCATGGTACATGTGAGGTCATAAGAAACCCTTTCTCAAGGGTTACTTTTTTCCCGCCATGTTTTAGGCTCTGAGGCAGTGGTTCTGAACCTTCTTAATGCTATGACTCTTCAATACAGCTCCTCATGCTGTGGTGACCCCCAACCATAAAATTATTTTTGTTGCTACTTCATAACAGTAATTTTGCTATTGTTATGAATTGTAAATATCTGACATACAGGATGTCAGATATGTGACCCCAAAGGGGTGGTGACACAAGGGTTGAGAACTACTGATCTAAGCATGAACTCAGGCTCTGAGATCCATGTTCAGAAACCTTGTTGTTGAGATATCTCACCGCTGGCCTCAATCTAACTTCTTAATGTATCTGGAAATTATTTGAGTGAAATGAAATCAGGATTAAGTACATTATTTTCAAAGTAGCTGAAAATGGTTTTCAGCACTGATGGTCGGTGCCTCCACCCTGATCTGTGATGGTCTGTTAATCCACTGAGCAGAGTGACCTGGTTGCCTGGCTGTACACAGCCTCATCGATCTGTGTATTTTCTGCTAGTTTCCCAGTGATTATCCGCACACTGCTTTAATATCTAGCAAGTCCGTTACTTTTCCTTCTCATTTTTACTAGCTATTCCAGATGAACTTTGGAGTCATTCATCAAAATATTGTTAAGACACAGTTGGGGTTTTGATCGGGAACAGATTACATCTGAACATTTACTTGGAAAGAATTGAACCTTCCTACTGGTTTATTTTCTCACATTTTTCTTAAAATCTGAAACACTGGGTCAGAAAAGACAGCTCAGTAGTTAAGAGCACTTGCTGCTCTTGTGGAGGACTTGAACTTGGTTTCCAGCATCCATGTCCAGTAACTCACAACCTCTTGGAACTCCAGCTCCAGGGATCTGATGCACTTTTCTCACCTCTGGGCACCTGCACAGGTGTGGACACATCTACACACATATAAATCAATAAAAAATTAAAAAATCAGAAGCACCGTCATGCTGACTCCCTTCCTACCACGTGTGCATTTTTAATACTTTCACTAAAACATGCCTTGCATCAGTTCCTCCTTAAGTGCCCCCTTCTTGCTCTGAATTCAGGCTGTGAAAGATAGATTGCTCCCCCTTCCTGTGCCTACTCTCTTTCTCAGTAACCTATATGTGGAATGCTCCCCATTCTCTCCTTTGGTGTGTGCATGGGGTACCCCAACCTTCTCTGCATGTATGTACTCACACACAAATTCATGTGGTCACACACACCATCTTGTCCCAAAAGGTGTTTGTTGAGTTTTACTGACTTGGCTACAAGACAGAAGGCTAATAAAACCAAATCCTAAAGTCTCAGGTAGTTAAAATCCCTTCTGTCTCCTGTCACGTTCACCAGCCATCTCCATCCCCTTTGCTGTAGGGACAGTCAGGCAGCTTCCCTTGTCCTGGTTTTCCTTCATTTTAAGTGATTCACCCAGATATTTTTCTGAATAACACAGATCTGTACCTAACCTGAAACCAAATGTATAAATATCTGTGGCAATATAGATCTTCACATTTCTTATTTCTTTCAAGACACATTTTGTCTTTTTAGTTATGATTAAGAAGGGACTGTTTCGGGAGCTGGCACCTCACTGTATAGCCTTGGCTAGGCTAGTGTTCTTCGTAGAAAAGGCTGTTTTGAATTTGAATAATACTTAATGCCACTCTCTACACTAGCATGTATGTAGCCCAGGCTACCCTCTAACTGTGATAGCCTTCCTGCCCCACTCTCCTGATTATGTGCACCACCAGGTCTGCCTCCAAAATAGACAATTTTTCTGACCATTGTTGGTGATGTTTAGGATACCCATCAAATTATGTATTTTTATATTCTGATAATTTAGCAAGTACTCTTATGAATTCTAATTATATTTTCTGGAAAGTTTATAGTAGTAACTTGACATTTCTTATTTTTGCTCTGTGTCACAGGGTAGCTATGAGATTTGGATGTGTGTGTATTAGTATACATTTCTTCCATATGAAAGATTCTCTATTATTTGTCCTATTTAGGGAAGAGATGGGATAAATATTAAAAGGAGTAGTTATAAAGCTTTGTTTGGTGGCTGGCAAAATGGCTTTGTGGGTAAAGGCTCTTATAGTGAAGGCTGGTGATTTAAGTTTCACTCCAGGAACTCACATAAATGTGAAAGGAGAAACTCCAATCCACTAAGTTGTCCTCTGACCTCCACACTTATGCCATAGCACCTGTACACACACACACACACACACACACACACACACACACACACACACACACACCATTGTAGTCAGATTATCTTCGGACTGCTAGCTCCCAAATAATGACATGGAGACTTCTTATTAAGACCTGGCCTTAGTGTAGGCTTATTCCCAGCTAGATCTTATAACTTAAAGGAACCCATTAATATTAATGTTCTGCCATATGGCTTGTTACCTCTTCTCCATACCATATGTCCAACTTGTTTCAGATCTAGCTGGTGAAATTCTCACCTCTCAGATTCTTCTCAGAGTTCCCATCTCTGCCCAGAGGTCCCATCTATTCTCTCCTGTCTATCTATTGGCTATACAGCTCTTTTTAAAACTAATCAGAAGGTGCTTTGACAGAGACACGTCTTCACAATGTACAAGAATATTATTCCACAACACACCGTGCACACATAGCACAATAATAAAAGATACATTTAAAGTAATTAAAATTATATTCTGTGAATATTTTCTATAGATTCAAAGGGACCACTTAAGATGTTCCTTTTTCAAAAGCTGCTTTGTTGGTGGAGAGTTCACCAGGGTGTGACTTTACAGTAATCTCACTAAGCTTTGTCTCTTGTTGATGCATCTGGTAACCGTCAACTGCTGCTCAGTTTTCTAGATGAATGACCTTAAATGTCTCTTTCTCCTTGTTGAGAGCAATGCTTCTCTCTAGAGTCTGTACTGGTGATTCTCAGCATGCATCCTCTGCACAGGTGGTGATATTCTAATGTAAATATCCTGATGACCCCATCTTGACAGTTGTTAAATGTGAGTAATAGTAGAGGCAAGTGTTAAATTGAATTTTCTCTTTACTTACAGGAAAGTAGTCTAGCATTAGTAATTAAAAATTTAAAGTTTAAAAACCCACTTAAGGAACTCTATGTTTGCAAAGTCGGTTCTTTGAAACAAATTTTCCACTGAAGATAAATAGGAAAGCTGAAAAAAAAACCCTCATTAATTAAAGTAATGAGTAAATTAACAAGACAGTGAAGAATTACTGTGCTAAGAGCTGGAAAAGTCAAATCTATTTGAGGCTGTTTTTGTCCCAAGAGGTATCTCCTAACTCCTCAGGCGTCTGCTAATAGGATGAACAGCTGATCAGAGATTTTGGAAGCCTTCTGATGTTGAGGGTGGAGTAGACACTGGAATGCAGACTTCTAAAGCTAGATTGTGAATCCTGATGCTCTGGATTAGATAAGGAAATGCTAACTCTACAGGTAAAAATAAGGAAGGAATAAACTGACCTTCTTAGGGAATGCTGCCCAGTGCTCTGCCAAAATGGCCAGAAACCAATGAAAACTGTTTATTTTGGAGAAACTAAGGGTACTTTCTTAGTAATTTCTATGAAAACGGGATAGAACACATAGCTTATAATCACAAATGACTAGGAGCATGAGGTAAGGTGCCATGAACAAAACATAGAAATAATAGGCAACAGAAATGACTTCTGGGGACTGCAGATGTTTGTGTTAAAAAATAGCAAGATGTAAAGATAAGCATGATAATTATGTTCATATACCCCAAAGACAATATTAAAATTCCTAACCAAAATTAAAAAGTATTCAATGGAATGGTAGGGTAAATGCAAATCCTAGAGCTAGAAAGCACAATGACTAAAGCTAAGAACCCAGTGTTGAGCCTAACAGCTGGCTGTACACTGCAAATGTTGGGAAATGTTAGGTTGAAAAGCCAGAATGAATCTTTTTGAGACAAAAGGATGGAAAATAGGGAGATAAGCAGCAGGGGACACAGCTAGAAAGTCTGACACAGGATCCTCTCGGAAGTACGGGAGAAACAGCATGGATCAGAATCAACATTTTAACAGATCATGGTGTGCGTAATAAAATAGTTGAATCAATAAAGTATTTGTCTTGCAAGCATGAAGACCTGAGTCTGCTCCCTCAGAACAGAACTTCTTCTTCCTGGAAGAAGCTGAGCATAACAGCATGTGCTTGAAATTCCAGTGCTGACCTTCCTAACTCCTTAGTGAATTCCAGACCACTGCTTCAAGAAACAAGATAGATAATGTGAAGGCATAGATTTACCTTTACAAAAATTTATCTCAGGGAAAGACCATTTTTTCTTTCTAGAACATCTAATGTCTGAGGGCAGGGTCCAGGTCTAAGAAGAATCTCGGAAAAATCTTATAAATGCTCCTGACAGCCAATAGACTCAAAACTTGGTTTTGTGCTGAAATTTTAACCAATGGTTTTCAAGCATTACTGTACCCTATACACCCTTCCCCAATCCTGAACTACCAAGACATATAACACCCCACTTACTTTTTTTTTTCTTAAAAAAAAACCCCTCTCATCCCTGAGCTCAGGACCAGATTCCCTCCACTGCATCTGAACATAGGGTTTCAGCCCAGGTTCAAACCTGTCCAAAAAAATAAATTGACCCAAAAATCTAGGCCTATAGGTTACAGATAAATGCCCCAATTTTATAAAACAACTTTAAGTGACTGTCCAGACAAATAGGTGTCATCTCTGTCATTTCTAAATTTTAAAAGTTGCTTACACTTCCAGTTTACTTGGGTAAGTATTATATCCTTCTATAGTCTTTAATATAGTTAAAGATTAAATAATTATAAATATATATTTTTCTTAACTATTTAAAAATATATTAAATATAAAACTTTAGATTCACAAAGATAAAATAGATAATAAAATATTTTCTTTAATTTTACTAAATACAAATAAACTAAATATTATAATTTTTACTTGATAACTATTTTGTTATATATAATTTTGTTATGTTAAAATTAAAACCTTCCTTTTTGACTAGACAGAAATGGGGAGATGATGTGGGAATGCTGTGCATATCAATCTTTAAATAAAGGACTGTTTTGGCCATGGCAGGCACCGTAGAAGAAGTAGGTAGAGAATCAAAATAATTAGAAGGAGGGCGGATTCAGATCAGATCAAGCCAGATGCCCAAAGAAGAAATATGTAAGGAGCACAGGTGAGCCACGGGCCACATGGCAGATAGATGAATGGAAATGGGTTGAGTTAAGATGAAGGAATTAGCTAGCAATTGGCCTCAGCCATAGACCAAACAATATCAAGTTAATATAAGTGCCTGAATGATTTTGGGGGGCCAAAGCAGCTACGGGCAGCTAAGGGGTCTGGGGATGCAGGTCTGTGGGTCTGGACCTCTGGTTTCCTGGGGCCTGAAACCTTGTTCTAACAGACCCTCATGTGTTTGAATCAGAATCCAGCTCCCTGGTAGTCATTGCAGGTCTCTTGACACGGATACTACACATAGCATCTAAGAAGCACTTGAGGTTTGCCTCTGGCCTATAGACACACACACACACACACACACACACACACGCACACCTATATACTCATATGCCTCCTCCTCAAAATATTGCTGTCATATAAAAATATTTTTTAAGAATGAAGGTAAAAATTTCTATGTCAAGAAAAACTAAAATAATTCTTTCATTACAATATCACAGTAAAAGAAAGAAAAAAAGGACTTCTTGATGATTTTTAGATTGGAAAAGTTCAGGAAGAATTTAAAAGAAATAAATACTAATGTGACAGTAACATTATTTTGTGGATTTAAAATAAACTCATTAACATACTCAAAAATGTGACTAATGACTGATATGGGGAGACTCGGTGCCCTGGTGGGCAATGCCACCTGTGGGCAAATGGTTCTGAGCAGACAAAACAGGTAAGGGGGAGCTAGCCTTCTTAAGCAGCATTTCTTCATGGCCTCTGCTCCAGTTTCTGCCTCTGGGTTCTCACTCTGAGCTTCTATTCTAGCTTCTCTCAATGATAGAATGTAACCTGTATCTCAAATCCATTCCTCCCCCACACCTCCCAAACATACAATAAAATCATAATATATAAGTTGAAACGTATATAAATATTTTAAGGGCCTGTGTTTTTGGAAAGTGGACAGAATTATTAACCAATAAATGCAAAACCTGGATAAAGATGGGACAATTAAATATTCAGAGTGATCTTTAAAAAATAGTAAAAGCTTGTATCCATTAAGGTAGAGAAAAGATTATATAATAAAAATTATCACTCTAATAACTTGACTCATAATAGCTGATAAAAAACCATGGCAAAGCATTAGACAAAGAACAGAAAGTTAAACCCAAAGGATGTAGAGATAATGAGTTATGGTAATAATTTTGACAAAAATCCAAATGGATTCCTGAGTGGAAATTCAAAAGCTCATTCTAAAATTTATACAGAATAGCACAAATCTAAAAAGACCACAACAGTCTGAAGACTTGGGTAAGAGAATTTTCATTACCAAATGTCAAGACTTATGAAAAAGTTCCCATAATTGAGATAGCATCATGCGGGCATCATAAGTCAAATGGTTCAATGTAATAAGACAGAATCCCAGAGCACCCCCCATGTATTAGAGCTGCCTCATTCATACATTGATAGCACCATGAAACACTGGAGAGAGGATAATCTTCAGTAAGTTTTTGCTTCATTAATGGGTTATCAACTGCAGGCCCACCGGATTTCTTTTGAAGCAAATCTCAGCTATTTGGTCATTTTACCTGCAAATACTTAAGTAAGAGATATTTCACAAACATAGCCAGCGGTACAATTGTTGTGCATAAAATGTTCTATTGTTTATTGTACTCCTTAGTTTTTGCATAGTTGTCTGGCTGGTGTCGCTGCAGTGAAATCCACACTTTACGAGGCTGTTACAGGTTTTGAATCTTCAAGATCTCTAGATCTCTTTCCCTGCCAAGTAAGGTTTCCCATATTACAATGTGAGTTTTGCATTGTAGCTTGTCCCATGTTACAGTGTGAGCTTTGCATTGTTAGGCCGTCACTTCTTTGGACTGTATGCACTCCACAAATTAAGATTTTGGTGGAGGTTTGATTAGGTTCAGATTCCATCTTGGAATGAATGTTGATTCCTGTTCTTGCAACAAGTGAAAGCATATCATATGTGCTTATTTCTAGTCTCTACGATTTTTTAATATTTCAGCGTGCTCAGATATTGTCAACCCGTTTATTCCATTTTATGATTCCCGTTATCTTTTTATCTAATAAAGTTACCCATCTAGATCCGTTAATAATTTGCTTACATTCATTATTTCATTAAAGGTGGCAAAACCAGAAAAGTTAAATTTTCAGTCTTTATTTACTAACTTAAATTCTTGCATTAGAAAAGACAAGTGCAAGATTCATTATTGAGCTATTTTATTTTTATGTTCTGTAATAGTCCCCAAATTTTTGTTAAAACTTAATTATCATTAATTCATGGATTTTTCAACCTTCATTGTAGGTTTTGGGATACTGCAGTTATTGTTCATTTGATGGCAAATTGTGTCATTTGGGGCCAAAGGGACCCTCGCTAGTGCCTGTGCTATTTTGACACAAGTCAGTAAGTAGACTGATGGTAATTTGCCTTCTTCTCTGATATGATGAAAGGTCATTCCCACACTTCTATTATCTTCATTTACACACTGTTCTCAGCATCTATGGATTCTGACCCACTCATTTGACCAACCTCTGATGGAAAACAGTTTCAAGATTGCATCTGTATCGAACACATACAGATATTTTTCTTGTTATTTTCTGAACTGTAAATTACAGCAACCATTAAAAACATTGACATTGCATTATATACTCTAAATAGCTTACATGTGATTTACATTATAAATGAGAATACGTTCAGGCTATAGGTAGATATAATAATAAGGATCCATGAATACATAGATGTAATTTTTGGGGGGTGGTGGATCTGAGAATCAATCTCTTAATACCATGGTTAAATTATATGCGGTTAATTGTCTTTCTTAAGCTAGGCTAGGTTTGGTCATGATTTTATACCTTTTCAGGAGATCTAATAAAAATTATTATGTAAAAAGAGAAAATTTACAACATTCAAATGTTATTTCCAAATAACATCTAGGGATGTAAGGTTTTTACTTAATGCCAACTTTATATTTATATAATTAGATCTTTTTTATTTGAATATTTTAGTTTCTAATGGCACCTGTGTATTTATTTTATTTTTTAGGATTCTATCCTATTACTACCCTACACAAACCAGAGAGAAAGAAGAGGTGGAAAGGGGGGGGGGGAAGAGGGTGAGCAAGAGGGAGGGAGGGAGGGGGGAGGGAGGGAGGGAGGGAGGGAGGGAGGGAGGGAGGGAGGGAAGGAGAGAGAGAGAGAGCTTACAGAAACTCAAATCTTGTATGATTACTAATGGGATGCTTTTAAAATATTGTAAGATTTCTTTGAATTTATCTTATTTGAGGAAGATTTTTTCTACCTAAATATGTATTCAAGTTATTGTATTTTAAAACTACCTAAAATTACTTCCCTTTATGTAATCATACCAGTTGTTTTTATTGCTTTTAATTTTTGAAATTGCTTTTTATTTGTTCATTTTCACTTAATGGCACTTCATAATTATCTAAGATGATTTTTATATGTCTCCAAAGAAAAATAAACCAGAGAAGGTCTGGCTTCCTTCCTGACTCATGACCCCTGGACTTAATTTTCTTCCTCTAAGTAATAATTGTTTTTAGTTTATAGATGATCTCTCTTTTGTTTAAAATTTAATGTATATATATAAATACATGAAATGTGTATACCTATGTGCACACATGTACACATATACACATGTTCGTACAAGTATACATCTGCTTGTCTCCTTCCCCTTTTTATAGAAGGTAAGCATACAACAGACCATTCTGAATTTCCCTCTTGGATTTTAGCAATGTAATAATATAGAGAATTATTGCATATTTTTTTCTCTGAAAATGAATGGTACTCTGTAGTGATGCTGAAGTATGATTTACCAACCAGTTCTGCACTTATGGATATTTGTGATATTTTTAATATTTTGTTGTGTAATTGGTATATGGCATATAACCTCTTGCATACATACATCTTTCTGTACATTTGCTGATGATGATATTGAGCCAAAACATATATGTAGATTTCTATACATTGTTAAATTTTTTCTTCATGTTCTCTCAATGTCAACTTTTATTATTATTATTTTCTTTTTATTTAAAAAGGTTTTTATTTTGCCCCTACCTGACGCTGCCCCCTTTCCCTCCCCTCCTCCCAGCCCTCCTTCTCTCCTACCATTCTTTCCTCTGCCTCCCCTTTCATCCCCCCACCCATTCCCCAAGGAGGGCAAGGACTCCCAAGGTGAGTCAGCTCAGTTTATCATATCCAGTTGAGGTAGGACGAGTGCCCCCCCCCCCCCCCCCCCCCCCCAGTAACAAGGCTGAGTAAGGTGTTCCTCTGTAGGGAACAGGCTCCAAAATGTCAGTTTATGAACAGGCTCTACGAAGCCAGTTCACGCACCAGGAGTAACCGCAAGAGGCTCCACAAACTACCCACGATGTTCGACTGTCATCTAGATTCGGAGGGTTTGGTTCCTCTCCACGAAGGTTCCTCAGCTGTCATTTCAGAGTCAGTGAGCTCCGATAGCTCGGGTCAGCTGTCTCTGTGGGTCTCTTGATTCCTTTGCTCATATAATCTCGTCTTTCTCTTTCAGGTGGGCTGGGAGCTCGACCTGGTGCTTGGCTATGGATCTCTGCTTCTGCCTCCATCAGTTGCTCGATGAAGGTTCTTTAATGGCAATTATGGTGGTCATTCATTTGGTTACAGGGGAAGTCCTACTGAGGCACCCTCTCCACCCTTGCTTGGAGTTCTAGTCGGGGTCATCTTGTGGGTTCTTGATTGTTCCCCTAGAACTAGGTTTTTCTCTAATCCCACAATGGCTCCTCTATCAAGATATCTATTTCTTTGTTCTCCCTCTCTGTTGCTCCCCCCACTCAACCATCACCTCCTCTCAGAATCTCTTTCTACCTCCCCTTGCTCCCTGCCCTTATGATCCCATTTTACTCAGGAGATCTTCTCTATTTCTTTTTCCCAGGTGAAATCTTCATCCCACGGATGTCTCTCTTAAGTTTCTCCTGTTACCTAGCTGCTCAGGGGTTGTGGATTGTAGCCTGGTTATTCTTTGTTTTACGTCTAAAATTCATTTATGAGTGAGTACATGCCATGTCTATCTTTCTGGGTCTGTGTTACCTTACTCAGGATGATACTCTTCAGATATATTCATTTGCAAATTTCAGGATGTCATTTTTTTAACTGCTGAGTAGTACATCATTGTGTAAATGTACCACAAATTTTTAATCCATTCTAGAGTTGAGGGGCATCTAGGTTGTTTCCAGGTTCTTGCTATTATGAATGATGCTGTTGTAAACCTAGCTGAGCTAATGCCTTTGAGGTAAGAATGTGCATCCTTGGGGTATATGCCCTTTAGCGGTATTGCTGGATCATTGGGTAAATTGATTCCCAGTTTTCTGAGGAACCACCATACTAATTTCCAAAGTGGCTGTACAAGTTTATAACCCCACCAAAAATAAAGGAGTGTTCCCCTTGCTCTATATCCCTCAAGCATAAACATTCGTCTGTGTTTTTGATCTTAGCCATTTGACAGGTGTAAGGTGGTATCTCAGAGTTGTTTTGATTTGCATTTCTCTGATTGGATAAGGGTGTTAAACAAGTATTTTTGCATGTTCATGAGGGAGATTGGTCTGTAATTCTATTTCTTTGTCACATCTGTGTGCGGTTTGTACCCTCATTAAAAAAACAAAAACAAAAACCAAAAAACAGTTTGGCAATGTTCCTTCTGTTTCATTGTGTGGGACAGCTTGAGGAGTATTGGTATTAGCTCTTCTTTAAATTCTGGTAATATTCTGTGCTGAAGCCGTCTCACCCTGGGCTTTTTGTTTATTTGTTTGTTTGGGAGACTTTTAATAACTGCTTCTATTTCCTCAGGGCTTATAGGTATATTTAGGTCATTTATCTGGTCTTGATTTAATTTTGGTAAGTGGTACCTGTTCAGAAAACTGTCCATTTCTTTTACGTTTTCTGATTTTGTGGAGTACAGGTTTTTGAAGTATGACCTAATAATTCTCTGGATTTGCTTGATACCTGTTGCTATGCCCTCCTTTTCATTCCTGACTTTGTTAATTCGGATACGCCCTCTCTGCCTTTTAGCTAGTTTGGATAAGGGCTTGTCTATCTTGTTGACTTTCTCCAAGAACCAATTCTGTTTCATTGATTCTTTGAATTGTTCATTTACTTTCAATTTTATTGATTTCAGCCCTGAGTTTGATTACTTCCTGCCATCTACTATTTTGGGTGAGTTTGCTTCTGTTTGTTCTAGAGCTTTCGGCTATGCTGTTAAGTCTCTTGTGTGAGATGTCTCCGAATTTTTCATGTAGGCCTATAGTGCTTAGCACTGCTTTCATTGTGCCTCATAAGCTTGGGGACGTTGTGGATTCTAGCAAGCCTTTAATTTCTTTCTTTACTTCTTCCTTGACACAGAGGTGGTTTGATTGAGAGATGTTTAGTTTCCATGAGATTGTAGGCTTTCTGTGGTTTGTATTGTTGTTGAATTCTAACTTTAGTCCACGGTAGTCTGATAGGATATAACGGGTTATTTTTACTTTTTGTATCGATTCATATTTGTTTTATGACTGAGTATGTGGTCAATTTTAGAGAAAGTTCCATGGGGTGCTTAGAAGAAGCTATATTCCTCAGAATTTGAGTAGAATGTCCTGTATATATCTGTTAAGTTCATTCAAGTCATAATATCTGTTAGCTCCCTTATTTCTCTATTAAGTTTCTGTCTAGTCGGCCTATCCAGTGAGAGTGAGATATTGAAATCTCTCACAATTTGTGTGTGGGGTTTGATATGAGGTTTAAGCTTTAGTAATTTTTCTTTTACATGTGTAGATGCTCTTGTATTGGGGATCTTAAATGTTCAGGATTGAGATTTCTTGATGGATTTTTCCTTCAAGAATGTCCTTCCTGATCTCATTTGATTGAATTTATTTTGAAGTCTATTTTGTTAGATATTAGGATAGCTGCACCAGCCTGTTTTTTGAGTCTATTTGATTGGAAAATCTTATCCCAACGTGTTACTCTAAGTCACTGTCTGTCTTTGAAGTTGAGGTGTGTTTTTAGTATGTAGCAGGAAGATGGATCCTCTTTTCATATCCATTCTGTTAGCCTGTGTGTCTTTTCATAGGTGAGTTGAGTCCGTTGGTATTAAGGGATATTAATGACCCGTGATTGCCAATTTCTGTTATTTTTGGTGGTAGTGTGTGTGTATTTACATTCTTTGTGTGTAGAGGATTGTGTTGTTTCATGGTAAATAATTGTCCCACCCACTGGTTTAATAAAAAGCACTGATTGGCCAAAGGCAGGCAGGAAGTGAGGGTGGGGCTACCAGACTAAGAAAATCTCTGAGAACTGGATGCCAGACAGGGCACCAGAGAGAAGCCACAGGAAGCAGAGGACAACTATGCAGCTCTAAAGAAAGGTACCGAGCCACATGGCTGAACAAGAGACATGGGTTAGATGAAGGGTAGAGAGCTAGCAAGTGATATGCCTGGGCCTGAGGCTGATCAGCCAAAAACTAATGGAAGCATCTGTGTGTCTCTGTGGGACTGCGGGACTGCGGGACTGTGGGTCTGTGGGCCTAGACCTTGAGGTTAGGCCCGAAAGTCTGGGCTAGAAACCTCATACTACGTATAGGTGTATCTAGCTTTTTTAGGTTGGAGTCCTTCCTTCTAGTGCTTTCTGTTTACATCTGGTTTTGTAATCATGGAGTATTTTGTTTATTCTGCCTAGAATGATTGAGAGTTTTGTTGGGTTTAGTACTCTGTGCTGGCAGCTGTGGTCTCTTAGTGTCCTTGTAACATCTGTCCAAGACTTTCCAGCTTTCGTAGTCTCCATTGAGAAGTTGGATGTTATTCTGATGGGTCTGCCTGTATAAATTACTTGGCCTTTTTCTTTTGCAGCTCTTAAAATTCTTTTTATTCTGTGTGTTTAGCGTTTTGATTATTATGTGGTAAGCAGAATTGGGGGTGGGGGGCTAGTCTATTTGATGTCCTGTAGCTTCTTGTATCTTCATAGGCATTTCCTTTTTTAGGTTTGGAAAGTTTTCATCTGTGATTTTGTTGAATATATTTTCTGTGCCTTTGAGCTGGTGTTCCTTTCCTTTTCCATTGCTATTATTCTTACATTTTTTTCTTTTCATGGTGTCCCAGATTTCCTGGATGTTTTGTGTTATATTTTTAACTTTAGGATTTTCTTTGAATGATGAATCTATTTCTTCTATTGTGTTTTCCACAGCAGAGATTCTCTCTTCCCTGCCTTGCATTCTGTTAGCTATGCTGCATCTGTCGTTCCTGTTCATTTTACTCAGATTTTCCATCTCCAGCATCCCCTTGATTTGTGTCTTCTTTATTGCTTCTATGTCAGTTTTTAAGTCCTTCTGCTGTTTCCATCATCCATTTGATTGCCTTTCCTTGCTTTTCTAGTCTTTCTTTGAGAGATTTATTGTTTCCTTCCAATTTTTTGCTTGTCTTTCCCTCTGTTTCTTTAAGGGAATTTTCCATTTCTTTTTTAATTTCATCTTTGAAGAATTCTATCATCTTTATAGATATATATTTAAAGTCATTTTTCTCTGCTTCTTCTATATTGGAATGTTCAGGTCTTGCTGTTGTAGAACCACTAGATTCTTTATTGTTCTTTATGTTGTTGAATGAGTTTTTGTACTGGTGTGTACCCCTCTTCCTCTTATTAGTGGTATAGTGTCTCCAGTGGTGCAGTGTTTCACCAAGCTGTTTTTGGTCTGCTAGGTGCTCTTGATGCAATTGGAGCTCTTAGAGAAATTAGAGGCAGTGGAGTCTGTGTTTCAGGGAGTAGTTGAGATCTGCAGCTGGAGCTCTTGTGAAGGTGTTCTCTGGAGTCTGTATGTTAGGAAGTCACTCTTGTGATGGTCTCTCTCTCCAGAGGCTGTCTCAGGAAGTAGCTGCAGCTGGAGTTCCTCTGCTGCTGTTCTCCAGAGACTGTGTTTCAAGAAGCAATTGTGGTTAGGGATGAGTAGTTTTGTGGAATGGATTAAAGCTTATGAGGCAGAGGGTCTGATGAGTGGTATTGATAGTCAAGGCTTATATGCAGGGGTCTTGCTTGCTTGCCTGCAGCTGGAGCTCTTCTGATGAGGCTCTCTAGATGCTGTGTCTCAAGAAGCAGCATGGTGCAGCAGATAAATTTGCTCACATTCTCCACACAGGGAACCCCACAGCTCAGCACAGAGGCCAACTTCCTACACTGCTAAATTCAAACAAAATATTTGGCCCAAGCTTTTAATAAAAACTGCCGTTAGTCAATGGAAAGGGAAATCATGGAGTAGGAAATGCTGCAATATTCACAATATATACAATGGACAAATGACTTTTCTTAGGAGGCATGTACATGGGTATAATAAATAACAGAAACCTGTGAGGAAAAAAGACAGATAACCTAGCTCAAAATATTAGATTCAATCTTGTTATAAAACAGTGTTTTGAAATAAAGCCTCACAACTCTAAAATGAAAAAGTCTGTGGAAATCTAGTGTGGTGAGACTATTAAGCAATTAGAAAGCTGATGAAAATGTAAATTTCTACAAGCAGTTCTGGATACATCTACCTGAAATGCAATGACTTTTCTCTCGGGTAAGATCATAACTGAAATGCATATGGATGAGCACCAACAAAAGACACATTCAGGAACTCAGGATAGCTGTATGGGCACTGGCAGATTGGCTAATATATGGTCATGTATCCATAATTGTGATACAGCCACGACCACGGATAGACTATGTACATGTTTGTAGGGGATTGTGTTGTTTCACGGTAAATAATTGTCCCACCCACTGGTTTAATAAAAAGCGCTGATTGGCCAAAGGCAGACAGGCAGGAAGTGTGGGTGGGGCTACCAGACTAAGAAAACTCTTGAGAACAGGAAGCACAGAGGAGAAGCCGGAAGAAGCAGAGGACAACTATGCTGCTGCAAAGAAAAGGTACCGAGCCACATGACTGAACAGGATAAGAGACATGGGATAGGTAAAGGGTAGAGAGCTAGCAAGTGATATGCATGGGCCTGAGGCTAAACAGCTTAAAACAATTGTGATCATGTGTGTCTCTGTGTGTCTGTGCAGGTCTGCAGGTCTGTGGGTCTGTGGGCCTAGACCTTGAGGTTAGGCCCAAAAGTCCAGGCCAGAAACCTCCTACTACACATAAAGCTCTTAAAATACAATGTCATCATGCATATAAAGTACATACAGCAGTATAGATATAGTATATAAAGTACAAAACTAAACTATAGTAGCGCAGACAGAAGACAGTTAATCTCTGGGGCAGGGATGTCACTGAGGTAGTAACACTGGGGAAGGTGAGGGCTTCTGCTTGCTGTCTATACTGTCTCATCTCTGGTAGCAATTACCTGTGCATGTGCTTTGTTGAGATGTCTTTTTATTTTTACCTACTTGAAATGTGTGTGTTGTTTCCAATTCAAAAGTAAAACAAACAAGCAAATAACAAAAACCCACACAAATAGAAGGGATTTTTTTTTAACTTGTGTACAATCTGCAGGTGTCTATTCTAGGAGAGGAAGGCATAGTTCTAGGATGTCATGAATATTATTGCCCTGTGGTTGGAGTACCATGCTCCTAACTTTCCTATCATTTAACTGTGTGATTTTTACAGTTTCTCTTCCCCTCCCTTCCCCTCCTCTCCCCTCCCCTTAGGCTCTTGATTCTTTCTTTTTTATTCTTTCTCCCTCCCTCTCTTCCTTCACCCTCATTCTCTCCTTTTTTCATCAAACCCCCCATGTATCACTTTTCTTATTTCTACATGTAATTTGGTAACAATAGCCCCCTCATTGTGTGATGAGAATCAAATGGTTGACAGTGTCGTGTATGTTAAGAATAGTGCTGAGTCATGGCCCAGTCTTTCTTAGTCGCTATTCCTTTGCCCTCCCCTTCTTACCCTTTCTTTACATCTTCTTCGTATCTGTTTCTCAGACCACTGTTAATGCAGAGCTTCTATTCTATTTCTTACCATAAGAAAACATAGTCTCTCCTTTCAGGCTCCAAACACACCCTGGCAAGTCTTTCCAGGGAGATCATCCTGTCCCTCAGAAAACCCTATCTGAGCTGAGCCTCCAGACTAAAGCTGTTTTACCAGATGCTCTGTACATGTGGGTGACGGCAAGAGGCCTCGTAGATCCAGCGGTTCCAAGCACAGCCCTTTGACTAATTGTCTGATGATTGCAACGATGGCCTCTCTGACTAGTGGCATTTGGTGGTTTTGATCTTGGAGCTTCTGCAGGCCACCTCATGAGAAGGCCCATAGTAGCCCCTGGCTATCAGACAGATGTTTTCTTTTCCTTAATTCCTCAGTGATTCCCAGGTGGTTTCATCAGCTAGCACTGCCCACTCTGTCAACTGCATTCTTTACTACTTGCTAACACAGCTCTGGTGATGTCATCAGTGTGCCTGGCGGAAGAACCCATGGCCAGAGGGAAGGCAGGGATCAGGACACTGTTCATTTTCTTGTTCTTCATGCTCTCTGAGCATCAGTTACCCCCTGATGCTATGTCCTCCATCTTTGGATGGGGCGTCATGTCTGTTGGCCTTACATCTCCCTCCTAACTAGCATTCCTTCTGTGAGGTCACCTCAAGAAGAGTGCCCTAGCTGGACACTAAATAAACGTCTGAGGAATCTGAGAAAAAAATATGGTATCTCCCCTATGTCCTTTGTGTATTGTCATCAAAGTGATTTTCTCAAGAATTATTATGTCATTTCTCTCATGGATTGTCAGCTGATATGGATGGTTGGCCACTGGAAAATGCTGGTCTCTTGCTAAGCCTTAGCCTTGGCCTTTTTTTTAACTCCACAACTGCTGAGTCTCTTCTGATTTCCAACAATGACCGAGAGAGCAATTTAATGGCTCACAGACTTCTCTTGTAGTAATTCGATAAAGGCAGTGAAGTGGTGGAGAAGACCTTCTCTTCAAATTGCAAATTCTCAGAGGGCTTGGCTCAGCATCCAATAATCTTGACACTTGACATGGACTTGGCAGCAAAAGCCTCAGAACAGGGATGATCACTCACCAGGGAGGTGCGCACACCCTCATTTCAGTTTTTTTTTCTCTCTAGTTTGGATGATAATTAGCAACTTGGACATCGCTGTGAATCGACTATTGCATGAGACACAAATCTGGCTTCTACAAGGAACACACATAGAAAACAAAAAAACAGATCAACCATCTTTCCCAAGGTGCAGCAAACATGGCGGAGATGAAGACCACATCTGGGCAGGTGCTATTGAAACAGTGGACCCTAAGAAATTAGAATTTCCCAGAATTTCAAACTGCCTAGCTAGACAGACTGGAGTCCAGACAGTGACAGGTCAGTGATGGATGGGACCACATCCTCACCAGCACTACTTACTTATAGGTACTTATTGCCTTCTGTTTAAACCTAAGCCTTATATCAGCACCCCAAAGTGGACTTGGGGTGGGGGTTTGTAGTCGATGGGACTTTTTGTTTCTTGTTCCAGTGTGGCCACATTGAATACAACTTCTCTCTCTGATTTTCACTATTACTTGCCCCTTTAATTGGTGGCCAAGCCTGGCTTGTTAAATGCTGCCAGGGCCTTGACCCTGACAACTCTGGTAACACCTATGATTGGCTAGTGTGTGCACATGTGCACATGATTCTATCCACTGACATAGATGGGGTACTGAATGCCCTCCATATGCCCCACCAGACCTAGTGAGGGCTGACCCTGGCCAGGTTAGGGATTGTCTTACTTATATGGTTTATATGACTGTGAAAAGATACTGTGACAATAGCAACTCTTTAAAGAAAAACATTTATTTGTGATGTCTTACAGTTCAGAGGTTAACCCCGTTATCTTTGTAGCGAGGAGCAAGGCAGCATGGAGGCAGATATGGTACTGGAGCTGAGAGTCCTTACATCTTGATCCAAAAGCAAAAGGAAGTGAACTGAGACACTGGGCAGTATCTTCAACATATATGAAACCTCAAAGCCCACCTCCACAGTGACACACTTTCTCCAACAAGGCCACACCTTCTAATAGTGTCCCTCCCTTTGGGGGGGACCATTTTCCTTTAAACCACCTTGAGGTGGGGGATGATCTGCAGAGCAAATCTAGGAAAGCAGGAGTTAGCATCATCCTCTTCAGGTTGCTGCTCTGGATTCTCCATACTCCATCTGAAAGACAGACATACCACTCTTTTCATTCAACCCTCCTTCATTTCAGTCAGCAGACCCCTCTAGCCTAAATGTGGGTGATGAGCAGGAGAGCACGCCATGCTCCTCTTTCTGGGCTCTTGTCTCATGAACGGAACCATTCTGAAGACAAGCTTTGGATCAAGCAGACCCTAGGGATCATGACTGCTCTGTACTAGCATTTTCTCTGCCTGGATTTTTTTTTTTTCCTATGAACGATATTTGACAGATAGTGATACTACTGGGTACCAACAGACCTTGCAGGCTCGTCTTGCCAACTCCTCCTGCCAAAGCTAGAAGGTGAGAGAGCAGCAACAGATGCACTCTAGCAGCTGTGGCCATCTGCTCAAGGATTAAAAAGCACCGCCAAGAACAGTGCTGGGAGAGGGAAGGGAAGTAAGAGAGGACACACACACCAGCCAGCCATTCCAATGGAAAGCTAGAGAGTGCACAAGCTAATAGGTGGCTTCTGTTTTCCTTTCCTGGGGTAACTCTGCACACCTCCCCATATGCCACTCTGCCTTTTCCAACTCTGCTATTTCCTGGCACATGTTTAGATGGTGATCACTGCCCACACAATGGCAGGCCTCTTTGCCAGAGAAGGCTTCCAAAGAAAGCACTCAAAGCTGCATTTTAAGCTCGAATTAGACCATTTGATCCTCTGTTTTCTTGACTCTTGTCTGATCTGTTGTGATTGGACTCCTCTTTCTTGGGTCCTTCTCAATGTCGGTAGAGATGTGGATGCGGCTTCTGCATAGGCCTCCCAGACACAGAAGGAACCATAATTTTGTTCTTATTATGCACTCTAGAGAGGGTTATAAAATTTCAGATGAGTCAGCTTCTCCAGATGTCAGCCCTCCCATTTATAAAATGGGAGGTAGATTGGATGCATTCAAATAGTAACTGAGCATACTATAGACACTCATTTCAGCAAGCAGGTTAGATTTATAAATTTATTTAATCTTCAGGTAAGTATGTTGCTAAAGTTGTAATAGTTAGGACTTGGGACCATCTAGTTGTCCTCACGAAATCAAGTAAAGTCCAATGATGACATGCATAAAAAGGAGATTTACTAAATGTGGCCACATTGGAGAGAGAAACAAAAGAAGATCTAGTTATTTCTACCCAGAGGTATTTGAGATACTGACATAAGTTTTGGGTTAAAGTAGAAGGCCAGATGTATGCACAGCTAATCTGGTCAGAGTGTGGCTCTGTCTATCTGTGAACCATCATTGTCTGGACACCAGTTTTCCCAGAAGGGTGGTCTGATTGCTGCGGGATCTCTTCCTAAGAGACAAGTTCCTCCTGTGACTCACACCAGGGCCCCAGCCTTTTTTTCCTCCCAGTATGAGACTCTTGGGAAAATTTGGTTCTTTCAGTAGTCAGATAACCAAAATGATGGCTGAGAGCCCCACCCTAGCCTACCTTACTCCCTCCAGGACAGCCACGGAAGAGGAAGAGAATTATCCCGTGCAGCTGAAAGTGGTAGACCCGGGGTCCATGGCTATGTAGTTGGCTCCAGGTCTCATACACCTGTCCCTCGTTAACACTGTCCTTAGAGAGTCCTAACCTGGACTTTAAGATTTCTTCCTTTAGGTTCTGGCTTTGCTTCTTGTTTTAGTGAACAGCAGTAATAGAGTAGAAAATGCACCATGCTGAATCTCTATGGCTAGAACTCCTTGTTCACTGGATTCCAACTTCCTTTTCCCTTTCAGAAGCTGTGAACTGCCTGTTTCCCCATTCTATATGCCTTCAATCTCCAGAAGATTGTTGGCTTTTGTGACCAAACATCAGCAAATCCTGCTAGCTTTTCAGCCAACTGATCTCATCCTGAGTATAATGTCGTACTTTCTAGCACATTTTTCCTTTTTGTAAAAGTTTATGTTTTTATGTTGCTATCAAGTCATAACTGAAAAATGTAAGGCAAGAACCCGGGCTCCTAAAAGCATGGATTGGCTATGCATCTCTAATATGCCTGGGAATAATGAAAAGCAGAGATAGATTTATTCAATGGGACCACCTTGGGAAGAGAAACAAATAAAGGTATCCATTGAGCCCAGGTCTGTCTTCTGGTTACTGGCTTATAAATGGATTCAGACTTATATGGAGGGAGAATTGGTGGTGGAGGGTAGGGGGAACATGTGTAATTATGCAATCAGAGCCAAGGTGTGCCTGGCTGATCACTGAGTTCTGTTTCTGCAAAGTAATTTAGTGAGTCCTACAGCTGTCAGTGCTTGGGGAGATGAATCTGGTTCCCAGAAGAAGATGGTCGTGTTTTAAAGCCCAGTTAGCCCTGTCATCAGGGATAATTGCTCTCTTCTGAGCGCGGGCTCTGCCCTGTAAGGTCTTATTCTTCCTAGAATCCAAAGTGACAGTGAATTACCTCTGTGCCTCAGCCAAAGTAAAGAGGATGTATAGACAGGGTGAACAGAGAGACATCAGGCACCCACCTTGGTTTTAACATCCCCCACAGACCAAGAGAGGCATCAATTCTTTTTTTCAGCAAAAGCAGCTTCTAAATGTTTAAGTCCCACTCTGTTCTGCAATATTTGCTTTTTTTCATAATAGAAATACTGGTTTGAATGTATTTGTTCTACAGTTTAAAGTCTGCTATCAAACAACATTTTATTAGCTCCTTGCAACAAGCCCATGAGGCACCTCCTTGAATGACCAAAGACAGATGCTGTCCACTCCAATTCTTCTAGATATGTCTATTCCCAGTTTCTCTTCTTTATTGCTACCACAGGAGTCATTCAGAAAGGCAAACCCAAGGTCTTTATTATTATTATTATTATTATTATTATTATTATTATTATTATTAGTGTTTTGTTTTTTAACACAGGGTTTCTTCATGAAATTTATTTATTCAGTTAGACTGGTTAATGAGATTAAGAGACTCACCTGCCTCTTAGACACCTCCTTCCCATGCTCAGGTTACAAGAGCTCATTACTACTTCTGATTTTTTTTTTTTCTGTGTGGGTCCTGGGAATTTGAACTCAGGTCTTGGTACATATGCAGTAATCACTTTACTGACTGAACCATCTCTCCAGCCCTGTTTGCTCATTTCTTTTAAGTTACAGGGAAACTGTGTGGTGGCTTTATGACTTTAATTACTCTACAATGCTAAGAGTTTGCAAATATTACCCAAATAGTCCTAAATATATGGGATCATCTTCCTTCTATTTTGCATGACAAATCTTTATGCCCTTTTCAATGGCATCTCTGGATCGTCCTCCATTTGTGTTCAGCTCCAACTGGATTACTTATTTATGCGGAGCATTCTTACTTGTCTCTAATCTTTAGGTCAAAACAGTCTTTTCTTTCTTCTCTCTCTCATCGCCTATAAAAGTACACCCATGAGCCACAGTCCAAGCTTGCCTCCTGATGGAAATACTTCAAAGGAAACCTCACTGCTCAGAAATGACAGTTAGAAATGTTTCTAAGCCCCCTCTATATCCACAGTTGATCCAGCCCTGGCTCCCTAGATTTTCACCAGTGTTAGGCATGCTCTGCCAGTTTACCTATTTACCACTGCTCCTCATTTATCTGAGGCATCTTTGCCTGGATGAACAGACTGGCATGTGGTACCATTAACACAATGTCCTGTTTTTATGGCATAGTGGGAAAACAAGGGCTTTGGAGTTGAAAGATCTGGGCTTGTGTACCAGTTCTCTTGGCCTCCAGCCTTTCATCTGAGTGCTGGGAATCAAAATAGCAGTTGTCCTGTTAAGTTCCAGACTTATCAAATAGGGTCAAAAAGACAGCAAGCTAAGGCATTCAGAAGCACTTTACATCACTTTCCCCTTCCCCTACTGCTTCCAACTCCTCTCATATAGTCCTTCTTTTTCTCTTTCAAAATCATGTTAATTGCACAGACACACACACACACACACACACACACACACACACACACACACACACACACTCACAGATATCTATTCCTAAGTATATAAATCCAATCTTCTCCATCTGTATAATGTTACTTGTATGTGTGTGTTTTGGAGGAGGAATAATGAAATCATGTCATAAACTCAAAAAAATAGGTTATTACTGAAATATAGGAAAATACAAACCTGGTAAAAGACATCAACCATGAGGATTTTAATTCTGGAAAAATAATTGTTACTGAAAATGAATCTTGGACTCAAAGTTGTATGTGGAGTACCCTTGCCAGATTTCCCATTTCTGTTCACATTGCCTTATCCCTTCGTAAAAATCATCTATCTATTACCTTGTTGGGTGGTGCAATATACACTTCACTAAGAACCTCAAAGATGGAGTACTAAGCAAATGAAGTAAAGAAAAAGCTCATGCTACCAAGGTGCTATTACCTGAATGACTGTATTTAGAAGAAGTCCGCCTCCATGAAAGAAGCAAAAACTCAGACTGTTTAGAGAATGAAGAAAGATTCAAAATTTAGGCGATCCCATCATTATTTGTGGATTCTAAATTTGTAAATTTGCATACTGCCCAAGATTTATTTGTGACCTAAAAAAATTAGCAATTACATTATCTCTAAGGTCATTTGCAAGCACACACAAAAAGCTGTAAAAATCCTCAACCACCTGGCATATGTGTTCTGCACTGAGATCTGTATCAGTGTTCAACCTAAAGATTAGAGACAGTGAGAAAGTTCCATATAAATAAGTAATCCAGCTGGAGTTGGAGACAGAGAAAGATCTGAAGATGCCACTGAAAAACGCATTTCAGCTTTCATATTCTGAATAAGGATCCCTTTGCCATGTTTCCCCCATCATTTTTGTGTTTTGTCCTGGTGACCCCACCATTTAAAATGACCCTGAGCTAGCTCAGTGCTGAAGTGCTTCTAAATGCAAGACGGCTATGGTGTGTCTTACAGATAAAACACATGTGTTGTTCAGAATGAGTCACAGTTGCTGGCCATGAGCTCATTATTAATGTATCAACGGTGCACATTTCGATTGTGTGACTTCAAACAGAAACCCACGTAGAACAAGGTTATGAGCATCATTTGATGAAATTAGTATGGGCAGCAGTTTGCAGGAACATGACCCCACGTTGCTCTAGAAGCCGTGGCTGGGCACTTTCCAATTCTGTGTCTGTGCTGGCTTTGTAGAACTGACCCAAATAATTAGCATTCACTGCATTTGTCAGCAAGTGAATAATCTCTGTTGAGGCCATGTCTCTCCTTTTAGAATAGCCTCCATCAGAGATCGATCCAGCCTCCCAAGGAAGCAACTTGTAAAGGAACACAGGATATGTTGCTTTGGGAAAGAGGTTCTGCTTTTGTTTCCACAGAAGGTGAGAACCTGTAGATTGCTTCCAAGCAAATATGGTTTCATCAACCAAGACCACCTGAAAACTCTCTGATGAGAAGAGATGGTCACAACAGCTTCAAGGCTACAGACTAAGATAGTCCAGTATCAGAAACCTTGTAAGATTGCCAGTGCCCCTTAATCAGAAGAGAGTAGTAATGAAATGCTACCCCAAACTCCCCAAATAAAGTTTAGAAATGTTTGTTTTCGTTATAAGTGGTTAATAGAAATAGTCAAACTCCAAGTAACAAAGAGGGATATAATATAGGAACGATTAAAAAGATAGATTATTGAATTTACTTTAAACCAAAAATCAGCTGTTAGTCTCAAAATATTTTACATTGGTATAGATTTTGGTTTATTGATACAAATTTAAGGTCAATTTTGTTATGCTGTATGTAATTTTCTACTCTTGTTTAAGGTATGATGTTTATGTGACTTATTTAAAATTGTAATATATAATTAAAAATTCAGATTAATAATCATCTATGATAACCAAACTTACAGTTATGTTAGCTAGATACTTTAGGTATACAAAGGTATATTTCAATTAGATAGATAGTCTTAAAACATTTCAAAGACCTACAGAATATGACATTTAAAACATTTTAAGAACTTAGACTTTTCTGGAAAGTGAGATGGGTCTGCTCCTGACAGCACCAATCTACTTTAAGAGAATAATGGGCATTGAAGAAATTCCATATGGAATTTACTTTCTTTGTGGCAATGGTTAGGTTAGCCACTGGACAAGAAACTGTTCTTGTATTGACTGCTTGACAGTATGCTATATAAACTGGACATGCAGGTTCCATAAGAAAATGACCTCTGAACTTTGACAGAACAAGCCCAGATGGCCCCCAGGTTCCGGCCAGACATCATCCTTCAAGACGCAAGGAGAAGCAACTGAATGCCAGAATGGGCAGAGCAATCCTTCAGATTTTCTGCTTCATTGAAGAGTATGCTAGAGACTCTGGGCCTGTAGGCTGAAGATGGATGCTCCAACGTTACAAAAGAACTTTAGGTGACTGTCCAGAAAGACAGGTGTCATCTCTATCATTTCTAGATTTTGGAAGTTGCTTGCACTTCCTGCTTACTCGGGTAATAATATATCCTTCTGTGTTCTTTGATGTAGTTGAAGATTAGATAATTATAAGTAGTTTTCCTTAATTATTATAAAAGGTATATTAGATATGAAACTTCAGACTGACAAATAGATGAATGACTGATAAGGATGAAGTAGACGATAGAGTATTTTATTTAACTTTGCTATATACAAATAGACTAGATATTGTAACTGTAATTTATACTTGATAGCTGTTTTGCTATGTTGAAATTGAAACTTTCCTTTTTGATTAGACAGAAAAGGGGAAGTGATATGGGAATGTCTTTCTATATGCTGTGAATAAAGGACTGTTTTGGTCATGGCAGGCACTGTAGAAAAAGTAGGCAGGAAAATCAGAGCACAGGTAGAAGAAGGAAG
Organism: Phyllotis vaccarum; assembly: GCA_033318265.1. NCBI lineage: Eukaryota > Metazoa > Chordata > Mammalia > Rodentia > Cricetidae > Phyllotis > Phyllotis vaccarum. The sequence goes on from JARWLC010000012.1 coordinate 78,691,308, forward strand.
GTGGAGTCAGAGAGAGACTGATCTAGCCACCAAAGGAAGCAACCTGTAAAGGAACACAGGTGAGCCCCAGGCCACATGGCAGGACAGATTACTGGAAATGGGTTGAATTAAGATGAAATGGCTAGCTACCAGTAAGCCTGAGCCATAGGCTGATCAGCATAAAATTCCCTCCCACCACCACCAAAAAAAAAAAAAAAAAAAAAAAAAAAAAAAAAGAAGCCCAGCCTCCATCTATATCCCATTGGTCCTTAAGCTGAGTTTGCTCCTTAAAAATCAATATGGAGGTACTGGTGAGACGGCTCATTGGGTACGGCAAATCTGACGATCTGAGGTCTACCCTGGGATCCTGCATGAACAAACTCTTGCAAGTCATCCTTATACCTCTACATGTCCACATGTGAGCCATGACACGTGTACCCTTGCTCCACACACAAGGGATTATTGAGAAACCTGTTTACATGTAGGTGCTCAAGCCACAGCCTAGAGATTTCAATTGAGCAGCTTCTATGCATTGAGTGATAGCAGAAGTACTAACTCAAGGGGTCTGGATTAGTGTGTTGAGCTTCCAGGGTGGATAGCCATAGGCTTTATGATAGTAAAAGCCGTCCACTTTAGACAGACTATTGAACTGGATCTCTAGGTCTTTATCCTGGCCTCATGCACTTTCCTCCTGGATGCAAATGTCCTTTTCATACTTCTGATCGAAGCTGTGGGAAAGACATGGGGAGACGGGGCTGTAGAGGGACAAGGAAGGAGACCACTCTTGGTACAAGTTGCTCCTCCTTTCATGTTTGGATGAACCAGAGCCACATAGTATGCTTCCAGTTCTGTTAAATGGTTTCCTGAGATGTGTGAAGAGAAACCAAATTGTATGGACCTCGGCCTTCAGATTCCAGGCTCAGGAGCAGTGTTGCCTTTATATGACTATCAGACAATCATCAGTGTTTCCTACCTGGATAGAAGCTAACACTGGCCCATACTTAAAGGCAACGTATCTTATCAAGAGAATGTCAGTTCCCTACAAGCATCCTCTTCTCTTGATCTCTGCTCCAAACACAAGACTATTTAGATGTTTATTTTTAGTGATGAGGACTTCATACTGCATTTAAAGGGGAAACTATTTTTTTTCACGCTCTAGAACCCAACAGGCTGGTCAGCTTAGAGACGACTATATTCTCTCTCCATAGACTGGAAGAAGGTGGCCCATGGATGTCAGTGGCAAATTCTTGCTTTTTCTCTTTCCCAGATAATTGAATCTAGAAAACATTCAATCTCTTAAATATGCTTTCTAGGGAAATGGAGGTGGTGGCACTGGTTGAAATTAAGAAGACATTGTGTGTCCTTAGCACAGTGAACAGAGGCATCGTAGTATATCTTCCTTCCCTCTTTTTCCTTTTGTGCGTATGTGTGTGAGTGTGGTGTATGTGCAGGTGTGGATATATAATCCAGAGACTAAAGGAGGAGGCCAGGGATCAGTTTCAGTCCCTCTGCAATTTATTCCTCTCACTGAACCTGGAGCTAGGCTACCAGCAGGCAAGCTCCTCAGATCCTTTTGTCTCTGTCCACCATATTATTGGGGTGACCCAGCTTTTTATGAAATTCAAATTCGAGTTCTCCTGTTTGTTCAACCAGCCTCCTTGACCATGGAGTCTTATGTTTTGTTTGTTTCTTATGACCTAAATCTGGGCTCCAAGTTCTTGGTAAATCACCCACTTCTTCTATCCTTCCTCATCCTTCCTTCAGTAACCTTTTCTGTAGGTGAATTTTTCTGTCCCATTTGCCAGTTCCAAAATAACCATACAGAGACTTACTATTAATTATAAATTGTAGACCAATACCTTAGACTTGTTATTAACTAGCTTTTACAACTTTAATTAACCCATATTTCTATATATGTTTTACCACATGCCTCTGTACCTTATCTCAGTATGTCATGGTTATCTCCTTCCTCCTCTACTTCTTGCTACAGACTCCTGAGACTCCGTTCTTCTTCACACCATTTCCTAGGCTGAATCCCCCCACCCAATCTCTTCTTGCCCAGCTCTTTATTAACCAATGAAAGTAATAAATATTTACAGTATACAAAGATTGCTTCACAACACTTTTATATTTCTATATTCAACTTGAAAGTTATCAATAATAAAACCAACTCAGTTTTAGACATAGTCTTATTTTTCCTCAGAATTATTGACATTCCCCACACTTCCAAGATCCATGCAAATCAAGTGCTCTGTGCTTTCAATGGAAACAGAGAAGCCAAATGACCATTATAAATAGCTACTTATCCCAGGGTGCATTGGTTGGGACTTCTACGAGGATGCAATGTACTGTTCTTGCCCTTTTTTGAACTCTGTTTTTGGATTTATCTTTATAGCTTAGGCATAGATCCATCACAGATGAAACGCAAACATTTCTTTCTTATGTCAGCAAAGTGAGAGGCTTTAAGACTCTCAGTCTGAGTCCTGTGAGATGAAATGTGGGTGGGGCTTTGTTACCACGGTCCCCACCGCTGCCTTTTCTTCCTTTTAGCCTTCCTCCTCTCTTCCTTCCCTTCTTTCTCCTATGCCCTTCCTTCTGCTCCGATACTGGGGAGCAACCCCAGGACCTTGTGCATCCAAGGCACCTTCTCTTTACTGAGCTACATCCCAGGACTCTTAACTTTTATTTTGTCTCATTAAGTTGCCCGGGATGGCCTTGAACTACTATATAAGTCAGCCTGGCCTTGACATTAGAATCTCCCTTCCTGGATCTCCCGAGTCACTGGGCTTAGAAACTTGTGTGGCCAAGTTATCCAGGGAGCCAAGCACCGAACCAAACAAAACCACACAGAGAAACAGGTAACATTTTTGAGATCATTGCCTTAGGAACCATTGACCCAGCAGCCACCGATGAGTAATTAGCTAACAGGGAAGGGATCAAAACATATTAACTGCAAACAATTGTGGTACAAAAACTACAGGTCCAGAGTCTTCACATACTGAGACTTGATTGTTCCAGTCTTGAAAAAAAGAAAAGCAGTTTATTTGACAACAAATCACACTGAGAGATCATAGATCATTAGGAAAGAATTAATAGATTAGCCAAACCTAAGGATGTCTGTTGTGAGAAAGGACTCCATGGAAGAGATGTTGGTGATGCCTAGAATAGGGGGGGGGGGAATAATTTCTAATTCTGTAATGGGTAACTATTCTATTAGGAAAGGACAGGAATTCAAGAAACACAAATATTTAAAAAATAGATATGATGGCTCTAATCTGCTAATAACCAGTGATATGAAAATTAAAGTGACCCCTTCATTTTTTTTTTTTTTCCTAAGTCTGGGTATAAGTTGTGTGACATCAAGTGTTAGCAAAGATTTAAAGCAGAACTCATCTTCATGATTGTGGGGTGTGACCTGGCATGAGCCTTGTGTGAAGCCATCAGGCAGTCCTCAGGAAAGGCAGGCCTGCCTTTGCCCCATGGTCCAACAACCGTACTTCGTGGGATAACTCTCTGGAGCATCTTCATATAAGTCCATGAGGGAACATGTCTCGGTTGATACAGCATCTAAGTAACGAGGAGTTGGAGCAACATGCTATGGGCTATTTTATTACAGAGAGCAGCAAAATTAAGCACACTTAACAACAAACCCACCAGCTGGATAAGGATGGCCTTGAACTTCTGATTGATTCTTCTCCTTCTCATTTCCAAAGGCTGAGATCATAGGAAGTGACACTATCTCTAGCTTATGCAGTGCTGGGGATCAAACCTAGGGTTTTGTGTGTGCCAAGCAAGCACTCAAAACTGAGTTACATCCTCTGTGCAGCAGGAAATCATTTACATTTTTGCTTTTTATTTTGAATTATTAATTTAAGACCTATTGACCTTTTCTGAATGGTAATGGCATGCTCTCAAACATTTTATCATGTGCTCCATTTTCCAGGGATAGTTATTGGTGAACCTACAAAGAACAAGACAAAACTGGGCATCAATGGGATTTTTCTGTGTGATGTTAAAGCTTGCAAAGCAGGCATTATACACTTCGTGCGGATTTTCTATAGATGAATTAAAAGTTAATGGGTGCCTGTCTGGATGACAGAAAGCCATCCTTATAGTAATGAAATAAATAGGTGTGGTCAGGTGGGGTGTGAAGTCTGTGGACTAGTAAAAGTGTGCTGTCTGAAAGCTGGCAGAAATGAGAAGTGGGCTTTCATGGGGCAAGGTTAGCTTAGATGAATGCCTGAAAGGCAGAGAATCTTCATGAAGGTTACTGCAGAGAGAGGGTTCATGTTGCTGAAATCTGTATGTGGACTCCAAAGCAATTACCGAAGTGATTGGCACTATTTAAACTAAGGGGCAAGAACCATCCACCAACAAGTTGAAATGATGACAGTACCATTTCTGGGGTAAGAAGACATAAATCTCAGGGTCAGTGATTTCATTTAAGCAGTGTCATTCACTTGTCACTTCAGGGTGATTTAGCATGTATGCATTCTTCAAGAATAAACCTGACCAGGTATCACACAGACTGCGACATCGAGCACCTGGCATGTTTGTAGCTGAAGACATTCTTTTGCAATCAGTTCAGTTCAAGGTGGTACTGGAAGCTGGTAACGGGCAGTGGCTACGAAATTTATGGGATTATATATCATTTATTATGTAGTGGATATTTATCACTTACTGCTTGACAGCCAGCATCTTCTTTTTGCTTGGAAATGAATTAGCCTGTCTTCCTCAATAAAAACTTAAAATGCTAGATGCACAGACATTCAATTTCCTATCTCTTCTTGCAGTTAGGCTCAAAAACAAAGCCCAGACTCCACCAACCTCATGTAACTGCCATGGATCTTGAATTGGGAACTGGGAGTGCTGAGAAATTGGAATGGGAGACCGTAAAGCATGGTAATAAAAGTGGTTAGACAGATGGGAATTGTCACTGACTAATGTCCATGCTGGTAGTAACTACATCTGGGTTATCTGGGGGTTAGAGGTGATGGTGTCCTGAGTGCTCTGGCTTCATAGTGTGAATGTTCTGGGTATGGTCCAGCCTAATGCATTAGAGCTTCCTCTGTTCTTGAATATTTTCCAAACCTTGACTTCTTGGCAATTATGAACTATCCAATACTCAATTGACTTTTCTGCTTATGCCAGTCAAAGTTAGTTTCTGCTTCAGTCCAAAGGGTACATACTCAGGTTTCAAATGGAAATTGCTTTCTGGAATCAAGCATGTGGACTGTGGCTTGCCATAGTTTTTCTGTGGAAGGCTTGAAATTATTTTACAATTAGCCTATACTCATTGACTTCTGGATTCTATGATTTCAGTGTCTTAACATTAATGTAGCCACTAAATTTGGCATTTAACACATCTCCACTGTGTGCAGGGTATTTTATTGGGTGGTGGTGGGGATACAATAAGAGATCCTAATATCATAGTGCTCATAATATAGTCTGTGAAAATAAAATGAGAACAGGAGTGTCCAGGAGCAGCATCTCTAGCCTAGCCCAGCCTTATGGGCCATGGCTCACCTGCACATGATTTATTTTCACAGGAATATTATGCTTCTGTCTTAAACTCATCTTCCTTTTCTCTTTCTTCCCTCGCACTCCATTTCAGTTTTGTTTGTTTTTAAATTTTTTTTTCAAAATTTATTCTTTGGTCATTACACACACACACACACACACACACACACACACACACACACACACACACACATGTATTTAGATATTATCTAGTCACACTCCTCTCCCTAACTCCTCAAAGTCCAGTCACTGCTGTTCCTGTGTATATAGGTGTAGGACCATCTGCTGATTTGGGGCAATCTACTATGGGGCCACACCTCTAAAGAAAACTGACATCTCCTCCGCTGTCATCCATCAACAGTAGCTCCTTGGCGAGGGTAGAAGCCGCATGATTCTTAAAAGACCGAGATTATAGGTGTGCCCTATCACACTCAGCTTCGTTTCTCTATTTTTATATTTCTTTTCTTAGGTCGTTATTTTCCAAGATATATGGACTTGGACCCAGACTGAACTCTGCTCATTGTCATGGTCACTTAAATATCCAAAATGATAAAGCCACATACCTATATACACCCCTGAAACAAAAGTTTCATGAAATATTTTACTGTTCATTGTTATTTTCTATCCTATTCTATGTCATTTATGAACGTTGCATTTCCAACCCTAAAATTAATTATGATCCACTAATGTCTCATTGCTTATTATTATTATTTATAAACTGCTGTCTTCTAGATACTTACTTAAGCTGTTCCATTGAGTTTGGGTCCTTAATTTTCAATAAAATGAAATAAGCATGACTTTCTTTTTTCTTAAAAGCAGCATTGTCAATGTGAACAAACTTCCCTTTGCTGGCTTCCCTTGTCTCTAGCCTCCTGACCACAGCTCAGATGACCTCCGTTGTCTTTCTATTTTATTCATATTTAGCTTTGTTGCTAGTATGCACAGAGGCTTCTTTTTCCAAGCTTGGCGGTTACCTCTGTCTTTCTAAACCCAACAGGTATAGTGACCCCCTTCCTTGATGAACAGCTTCACACTTCAGAACACTTCCTGAAATGATTGCTGTAACCCCCACTCACGGCTTTTCCTTTTATTTTTCTGACTTCTTATAGGTTTTCCTTCTAGCCTCTTCCTCCTCCATCTGGCTGGTCACTATTTCTCCAGACTAAAAACTATGACCCCCCCCCCCCCCAATTCTGCATTTGTCCTGTGCTATAACTTTATACTATCCGTATACATGCTGCAGTCCCACACATGTTTAACTCTTGCCCCAGAATCTCTCAAGTCTGCTTCGATTGATGTTTAGAGCTAGGTTGGGCTTATCTTATGCATTGTATAGTGTTTTGCAATATGCCTGACTTTTACCTACTAGCTACAAGAAGCTAATGCTGCCTATAACTACAAGGTCTTTCCAAATATGGGCAGCTGTCATGGGAGTGTGAAGAAGGGGGTTACTCCCGGCTGTGTTTTCTTGACCTGGCATCTGCAGAGTTCAAAATATTTTCACCTGAGTGATTCAGATACTTCAATTTCCCCCATGCCACACTCGAGCTTAATTTGTTACCAACTCTGGTGAATTCTATATCATTCCTGGTGTTCACCTCATAATCCACTCTGTGTCTTTAGAAACTTAATGTTGTATTTAATACCATCTGATCCTAAACCATTCCTATCTAATCTGTTAATGAATTGAGTCCACTTAAGGGTACACACATCTGTCTGGAGTCTATTTCTCTCCTCTCCTGTCTTAGGCTCTTTCCACAATGATTTTTATCTTCATTAATATCGTCCCCATCCATGCTCAAATCTTTGGATATCAACTGAAATTCAAAAACTCTTGACAATTTGCTTCCCAACCTTTCCTCTAACTTCTTCATAATTTTATGTTTTTACTAAATCTGTCATCATTCATCTTCATTAGGCAAGTTTCTTTGAGCCTTGGATAGCAATTAATGCAAAAACTCACAAGTGATCAAAGTGCAGAAATTAAATATCAGTGAGACATCTGTATCATCCCTCCCCAGGATGAAGAATTGCCACAGAAGATGTGGCAGTGTGTTTGTAAGAGCCAGTGGTTGGGAACGACCAGAGGAAGTGAAACAGTATACTCTGGATATGACAGGACCACTGTTACTAGTGAACTCTCAGCAACTGTGGTTTTAGCATGGAGAGGGGTGGAGCTCCCATACCCCACCCCCTAATTAAGGAGCTATGGACAGTTGATGGCTTCTGAAGGAGGGAGAGTTAGCTTTCTTTAAGGATATGATTCTTGGTAGGGTAGACTAAACTACAGTAAGAGTCTGCTTACCCATGAGTGTCTGGGCAGCACTAATTGGACTCAGTGAATTATTTAAAAAACAAAACCAAAAGGACTTGAAGTTTGGAGGAGAGTATTCAGGGTCTGGATTGGGAGGAGAGAAGATTATGGGTGGTAAATATGATCAAATGGATCATACAAAATTTTCAAAGAATTAATAAAAATATGTTTAAAATCCCCCAATTGTTTTCTCTCAGTGTTACTGGGTATTCCCGATTCATACTTAAGTTAAATATACAGCCATTTTCTTGGCCTACCTGCACCTAGCCTCTCTCCTCTGTCCTTCTAATGTACCTATAAGTCAAGATATCTATTGTTGCAATTCTGTTCATTATTTTAAATTTCCGTGTTTATATTAATTTCTCTACCAATAACCGAAAGTCAATTTAATTTTCATAGTTCTTATGAATGTAATGCCCTTCATCAAGGCCTGTCTCTGCCCCCACTCGTAAATGCCTTTGTTGCTGACATTCTTATGCCTCACTGGTGTCTTGGCTGAATATTTTACAGTCCTGTTTTGCAGATCCACACCCTCCCTTTTACCTCCTGAAAGCCTCCTCTCTAAAGGCAAGCTCCATAAATCTTTCCTCAGCTAATCTGGTCCACAGAATGCTCTCTCCTCACTAATTTCCAATTTATACTTAGTCAATACCAAATTCGTCCTTAATTGCTTAATTTGTTTTTAATTTCATGCGCAGTAGGTTTTCTACATCCAAGTTGATTGCAAGTTTATTGAAAGCAAGCTTCTCACGGTACATGTCATCGGCCTTCTCCATTTCATTGAGCAGAATGACTGGCACATATCAGACATAGTTAATAGATGCTCAAATAAATGTTACTGGGACTTCAAACATTTCCAGAGAAGATGGGGAATCTCTCTTATTTTGATGCCACAAATTCTTCATATCTTTATTGATTTCCTTATTTTAAAGCATAAACCTCATTGTCTTACTTTTAACTCATAAAAATAAATTGAAAAATCTTAACATTTTAATAAATACGCAAAAGTTATCCTCCATTCACCTTCTATGATGATATTTAAAAATAACATTGCAGAAAAGTTTTAAACACTATCATTAAAAATGTTACTCTCTTATAAATATTAGGACCGTTTTCTTGAACTTTTGGAATACATTGCATTTATTTTTCATTTAAAAACAGAGGTAAGAACTATAAATATTATCAGAAGCCAATCACTTTTGAGGTCAATGTCTCCTGAAAAGGTATGCATGCTGGGAAGAATGATTACACACCAGAACAGAGAGCAGGCATTCTGACTAGCCTCTCAGAATAATTTTCTGTGGAGTGAGTTTTAATATTTGAAGGTTAGAAAGGTGAACTCAAGCTGAGTGCAGTGTATGAGAACAGCTCATTTTTGCTTAGCAGTTACTTTGGAAGTGGTTCAGCGCTGGATTCAGGAAGGGCTGTGCTGGCCCTCAGAGGAGAAGGCTGGGGGTAAACAGTTGCTTCTGCCAGCAAGATGTCAGTGATCCGTCCAAGCTCATCAATCAATATTGGATGTCAGAAATGAGATTGAGCACCCTGACTCCTCTGATAATGGCCAGGAGAATGAAGATATCCTGGAGACTAGCCAGAAGCAGTGAAGACTTCGGGTTTTTAAACTGTTTCCTAGTGATGGGTTCTGTAACACATTTCCTATCCACTCTTGGATATTCTTTATAAACTTTCTCTCCTCCTCCTCCTCCTCTTCCTCCTCCTCCTCTTCCTCTTCCTCGTCCTCTTCTCCTTCCTTTTTCAAACACTATCCCATTTCCTGGCTCTTTATTTTTGTGAAAGAAATGCATGGTATGGGCCCTTTTCCTGATGTTGTTTGTGAATAAATGATGTTTATGTTTAGATTTCCCATTTATGTGGCTCTGCGTGCTGATTAGTATGTGTGGGGGGAGGTAGGTACACATAAATGCATGTACCTGCTAAGGCCAGGGGTATCAGATGCCCCTGAAGCCAGGGTTATGGGTGGTTGTGAGCTACCCAACACATATGCTAGAAACTGAGCTCAGGTCCTTGGCAAGAATAGCACATGTTCTTAATGACAGAGCCATCTCTCCAGTCTCTCTGCTGTTTTTGCAGCTCCATTTTTTATTTAATCTCACCAGCAACACCATGGAGTAGATAATACCATTTCCATTGGACAGATAAAAGAATTGTATGTCTGAGTAGGGCTATGTGCACATACATGTAGATCCCTGAGGAGACAAGAGGAATCGGATCCCCTGGAGCTTGAGTTACAGGCTGTTGTGAGCAGTCTGGCATGGGTATAGGACACCATCTTGGATCCTCTGGAAGAGCAGTACTCACTTTTAACCACTGATCCATTTCTTTGGGCCACCTAATTTTTTTCTATTAATCTAATTATCCATGGTTGTTGGGTCCAGTGAGATATTTGAACACATGCAGACAGATCAAATCAGGGTACTGGTATTTCCTCTTCATGTCATTTCTCTATTGGGAACCCTACATGCATGAATTTAGATACTTACATACAATCAACACATTTTACTATATTATTTTATTTGGAATTGATTGCTACAGAGTTGCTGTATTATTACTTTCAAGGCATCAAGATACCTTAGTGTTTGTCATAGTTCTTGTGTTCTTATGCTAAGATTTGTACATCTAGTGAGCCAATATTCCTACCACAATTACAGGTCAGTCTTTAGGGTAAGGGGCCTTCTCCTGACATTTTGCTTTAGGATGTCAGCTTGATGAACACTGTTGACTTTAATTTCTTCTGGACACTATAGTATGGTCTTTTCTCCATGTTTTTGGTTGTAATGACTTTAGACACAGCGTGTACCACTACAGAGTTGGAAAGAATTGTTATGAGGGATGCATGGAAATGGGATATGCTAGCATCTCATGCAGGTATGTAGAAGGCAGTGGTGTAGGGTGCCCACTGTGTGACCATTCCTGTAAGGGGGTAGTAACATTAATGAGCTTATGTCCATCAATGATCCAAGGCCTCTTAAGCAGATAAGGGTTTCTGGCCTGAAACCACAGCGCCTCCAAACTCTCTGGGGTTCACAATGCTGTAATGCATGTTTCAGTAGCTTAAATAGTGCATGTTCAGCAGCTTAGTGGCATCAGAAGCCATGGTGTTAACTCTACCACTTGAACAATGTGTACCCAGGTACTGATAGGAAATACAATGTGGACAAGATTCACCTTTATGTAGCAGGGAGATGAGATGGAGCTTGCTCCCAGCCTCTTCAGAAGCATGCATCCAGAAGTAAAGCAGCAGTAGGAATACCAGACTTACTTCCATCCCTTTCATGGCATGAGGGTGAGGAGGGGTGGGGACTTCATGAGCACCCTCTTTCAGTGTTGAGAGCAGCATGAGTCCATAGACAACTAGACATGCCCTTAGTCCCTAAGGACAGTCACTCAGGTCTTTTGACTCTTAATGATGGACCTCTTTATTCACTGTGCATGAAATCAACTTGCTATATTAAATGGGTTTTACTCTTTGTATATGTGCTGTTTTGAGTAAAGTTGGGCTTGACTTAAGATAATGTGGTACATTGTCTGTGGGATCCCAGATATAGGAATATGTATGGGCTTCTGACTCCTAGAACAGTATGAAACTGAGAGTATATTATGTCTTGAATATTTTCATTCAAATGAAACATTGAGGGCTTGAACTGAGGACATAGCAAAATGGGTAAGGATTCAGTTTCCAGGGATTAAGAAACAGAATTAAGGACAGAGAAATGAGCCTAGGATTATCTTGAAGATAATCTGATAATCCACTCTGGTCTCTTTTAGTGGTGGCCATGAGGGACAGTTGGCAAAGTTGACACCCTTTCAATGAATAGAGCTTAGGGCAACACACTTGACAATGAACTGTATGTGAAGAGAGTAGTAGTCCAGGATATGGTTGTACATAAACTTACTGGCAATGTCCAATGAACTGGGAGGTTGATCAAGTTCCTATAAGAATCAGTATAGGGAGATTAGAAACAAGAACATCCATAGAGTGAAGAGAAGAGAGAATGTCAAATGGCTTGTAGAAGTGGATGTATGAGCATGTTTGTATTGAATGTTAATTTCTGCTAGAATGAATCTCTTTCATCAAAACATCAAATAACCAAATGTCCTTGGCTTTTTCCTGTGTTGGTACAGAAATTTCATGAATGAGAAGATGCTAGACGAAGAGGTAATGCATAGTCTAATGGTATGGGACCCTCCTCCCTAAGACTGATGTCACTTCTGTTCCTGTTAAGTTTCTGACTTACAGTAGAATCCAAGTTGTATAGCACCATCTATATAATCATGCACAACTTTGATTGATCAATTCCACCCTGAATTAGAGAGAACATCTTATCTTGGTTTGGACTGACACACTGGCTATAGATTTGTCTTCTTGCCTTTACTGCCTCAGCCCAACAAAACCATCTGAAGTGTAAAAACTATTACCAGTTAGGGGTGGACATAGCTTCAGACCAAGGGGTCACTTCATATCCAGGGAGTCACAGCAGTAGGAAGGTAGCCAGGAAATGTACTAGTTATTCTACCTGGCTAATGATATAAGTGAACTTTTCTAGTATTTCTGTTTGGTTTTGTTGGTTTGGGGTGGTACTAGCAATTGAAAACAGGTCCTCACTCATGCTGGACAAATGATAGGCATCCTTAGCCTTAGGAGGATTTTCTTTTAAAAAAAAGGGGGGGGGTGGTAGATCCAGGAAATAACTATCAGGCTATCATACAATGGTATGCTCCTAATACATGGATCCAATAATCAAGGGATGGAATTAAGAATACTTTCACTTGCCCTTATTAAGAGTGGTCTACTTAAGAGTGTTGTGTTTCTCATCTCTGACTTCGGGCCTGTGTATTCTGGAGCCATTGAGCCTCTTCAGAGAACAAAATGAGTGTGCCATACATTTGACATATAAAGTGCATTCTCGGTCACCTTAGGAAGGCCACTATCTATTTTTGTTTCAGGATGGTCGAACGTGATTGCCACATAGAGCATGAACCACTGCCATCGAATGGGTTCATATGCTTAGAACTTGAGTGTTGAGTGGAAACACCTTTCACTAAAAATGGAAAAGTCTAGTGACAATTATATTCTAACTGAGACCAGCACTTGGGAGAGCTAAAAATTCTTGGAAAGAGAAGTTGGGTCATTCCTTTAGGCAAATGATCTCAATTAGAGCCCTGGCCAAACTGGGAGGGGGCTATCCACTCTCAAGGTCAAACAGAGCAGTCATTTCCACCATGAAGCTTTCTTTTAGTAGTTTCCTTAAGGAGTTTTGATCAACCAGAGTCAAAGAGAAGGTAGGCCAGGATAGTGCAGAGCTCACATGAGATGAAAGTAGACTTGAACAGCATAATTGTAAGATCATACACCATGTCCTGCCCTGGTTTCCTTCCCTAGTGCACCAACCCCATAGTGATGTAAGACCTGTTAACCTGATCTAGAGACCTGTCTTCTGTTGAACAGGGCCCATCTCCACCAGGAGATATATGTACAATCCATCTGCTGGAGTCAGAAGCCACTGCCTGAGTCACATGGGGCACATGAGGCTGGCTACCTTGACTGCCAATGGTCTCTAGGGGAGACCATGTGCTTGCCTAGGATTTTCTCCTTTTCTAATTTCTTTACTCTCTTTCTCATGGGAGTTGGCTACAAATACATCACTTATTAGAATTCTAGTCTCATTTCCTGTCTCTTTGCAATCCAAACTGAGCTTATAATGAGAGTGGATGAGAACTTTCACAAAGAGATACAAAAATAAATCGTGAAGTGTACTGGCTTTGGACAGAAGTTCAGAAAAAAAAATGGTGTTTAGAATGCATCCTAATGGAAACAATGGAGAAGGAATTGCAAACAGCAGGACATGATGATATCATGTCTCCTCAGCATCTATAGAGGATAGCGACATGCCTCTGACTTCTGTGTTGGTTGCTGGAGCCCAAGAAGGGAATATTGCAGAACGACTGGCAAGTGTCAGGGTGATGGGTGAGAGTGGCCATCACAGGCAAGGACCAAATGTTCAGCTGCACCCTTGGAAGAGAGTTTCATGCTTACAAGAGAGGCTGTGCTTATGGCTCGCTGATGTTTCTCACATCGTTTATGGGGTTCTGTGTTCTTCTCATACTTGCTCTTCAAGACTTCAATGTGCTTCTCTGAAATTCAGGTTGTGGGCCCAGGAAACCAGCGAAAGTAGCTGAAAGGCTTGTCTCCTAGTGTACCGCTGAGCAGGAAGGCTGGCTTATGAAAAAAAGATGGATTATTTCATAAGCGATGATGTAACAAATGGTAGGCCATCTGCAGAGAGGAAAAAAAGAAGAGAGAAAGAAAGAAAAAGATAAAGGCAAGCTTTAAATTCACTTCGTACATTAAAATACATTCCATATGGAGTGAAGGCTTAAAAATAAAAAATGAACTATAAAAATCTCAGGAAAAAATAGGAAAAGTTCTTATAGCTAGAGAGTGGGGAGTGTCTGACTAAGTAAAACAGAACCCAACAACCATTAAGCTTTGAAATTTCTGTAGAACAAAATAATTATATTTAATAATAGCTAGTGTTTGAAGCCTGCGTATACTTCAATTATTACTTTAACTATTATTCAGTTGCTAGAAATATCTGAGGTCAATGCCTTCGCCACTGTTTTAGGTAAAAGAGGCTTAGAGCAATTCTGGTGGAGAAGGTAATGGGTAAGGGGGTGGGGTCAGAATTCTGCTCAGGTAGAAGATTGTAGACCATATGCTTTATTTTTAAATTTGTGTTTTGAAGAACTTACAAGCTTTCAGAAGCTGAAATACAATTTCACAGTGTATTCCTGTGCAGTCCTTACCCAGCTCCCTCTAATGTTGGCTTCTTGGAGAGTTTTCACAGCACAATTGAGAAAACTAAACATTAATATTAATATAATATGCATTACTGAGCTCTGGACTTTAATTCCAATTTTTTGTTTTTTCTTCAACATCCTTCATCGGTTCCGAGATTCAACCTCAGATTTAACACTGCTTCAGATTGTTAAACTGCTATGTCTCCCTGGTCTCCTTCTAACTGTAACAGTTCCTCAGCCCTTCTTTATGTTTTAAGAACTTGCCATTAGCACATTAGGCATTGTTAATTCATTCCCTGACTGACATGGACCTGGTATTTTGTAATGATTCGATTTTGTTACATTTTGGGAAACAATAGCATAATGGTGGTAGGAACGTGTGACATCTCTCTTGGCCAAAGTGATAACTAACAACTTTCACCAATGTGGCTACTGGCTTCTCTCCTAGTAAACACTTTGAAGACGATATCTTGGCTCTATGCAAACAATTCTGTTTCTTTTTCAATTGCCACCCATTATAACTCCTGTTGATTGAGCCTTGCTTTCTGCCATTATGTTTTTTAAATGATTTTGTGTCCATTCCTCTTAACACGTGCTGACTTGAATTCTTCTGTAAAAATACTTTTATTCCCTCTTATGTAATCATTGTTTATTTTGGTATGAATTTCTGAATATTTTGTCTTTGCCTTGTGATCTTTTGCTTTAACTACATTTTTTTTCTTCCAGTTTGAGCCATTTAAAGCCTTTTGATTGGTTCTAATAACCTTTGGTGATGGCCCTCTTCTTTTTTCTTCTGTTCGTCACTTCCCTTCTTTCCTCCCCCTCTGATCATCAGATATTATGTTAATAGTTGTATTCCGGACACCAGTCAAATCGACAGATTTTGGAAAGGCTCCCAAGTTGTTTAGAAAATAAGATACTGTCTCCCTCGCTCATTTTGGAAATGTGCTTTTCTCAGACACAGGGTTTTAAAAGGGTAGGTTTCCCCTTTTGCTTTTAGAATTACCTAAATGCAGTCACACTGTCTTCTGAATTGTGACGTTTCTGTTATGAGGGGAGTAATGAATTTTCATCAAAATCCTGTATTTACCGACCCCATTTTTGTTGGATGCTTTTAAAAGCTTATTTTGGTTTTATAAAAATTGTGGTGTTTTTGGAGCAGGTTTAATAAATGAAAATTATTCCAGGTTTTTTTTTTTAAAGCTATTTGGACCTATGATTTTATAAATTTAGTTGACTTAGGGTGGGAAAGTTTAATTTGCTAGTTTTTTCACATTTTGGGGCTCCAGTGACTACATATTGAGTTACTTGCAACTGTCACATGGGCCACTGAGGCTCTGTTCACTCTCTGTGCGAACATTTCTGTTTATCATTTTCAATATTCTTCTGTGGATGTCTTAAATTCATCAGTCTTTAACTGTGCTATGTCTAAACTATATTCTGCCCAATGTAGTGAACTTTTCATTTCAGAATTTCTCTAAGCATTCCATTTGACTTTTTTGCCTGATTTTCTTCTTCTTTAAATTCTTACAGCTTTTTTTTAAAGTCTTGAGCAAAGTTATGACACTACTTTTAAAGCTTTAGTCTGCTCATTACATAATTGTCATTATTTCTGGATGTGTTTGTCCCCAAGTTATAGATTGTATTTTCACATAGTCATTTTAAGTCTAGGAAATTTTGTTGGATGCTTGACATTTTCTCTATGATGTCTTGACTCTTTCTCTGTGTTATTAGTATTTTTCTAAGTAGTTTTGATAGATGCTTTGGTAGGCA
Organism: Phyllotis vaccarum; assembly: GCA_033318265.1. Lineage (NCBI taxonomy): Eukaryota > Metazoa > Chordata > Mammalia > Rodentia > Cricetidae > Phyllotis > Phyllotis vaccarum. The sequence goes on from JARWLC010000012.1 coordinate 78,707,713, forward strand.
ATTAATTTTCCTTCAGATCACTTAAATCTTCAGTGTTTATTGTGGAAAAATATATAATTTACATTAATACTTTTAACCTTTTAAAAGTGAACAATACAGAGGCATTAAGTATATTTATATTGTATACAACAATCACAACTACCCAGGACTTCATATCAAACTTTGTCGACAGTAGCTCTTTTTACTAAAGTATAATTTCATATATTTTTATACATTGTTTCTCTAAGGATTGGTGATGTTGAACATTTCTCCATGTGCTTATTAGTTCTTTGTATAACTTTGGAGAAATGCTCATTTGAGTTATTTGTCTACTTCATACAGTGTGTGTGTGTGTGCATGCACATGTGTGTGTACACAGGCACACCTGTGTGTGAATGCATGCATGTACATTTTGATCGCCAATCTGTTAACAGATACATAATCTTAATATTTCTTCCATTTTTTAGTTTTCATTTCCACTTTCATTTTAATATCTTTTGATGGGCAAAGGATTTAATTTTGATGGGGTGCAGTCTATTTTCATTTTTTGACTATTGCAGTTGTACTTTATGAATAATATCCTAGAAGGCTGCCAAGTCTAACACCCGGATTTCACCCATGTTTTATTTTATCTTGTGTTTTCTTTTCGATATTTCATAGTTCTAGCTCAATTAATATTGATTCATTTTGAATGAATCTTTGCTTTTTGCTGTAAAATGCTGACCGTTGAAACCAGCACCTTGTACACACCAGGCAAATGCTCTACCACGGAGCTGCATCCCCAGCGGAATGAATGTTTGTATACATTTATTTACATGTGTGGGTCAGAATGGCTTGCAGGATTTGCTTCTTTCCTTCTACCATATGGGTTCATGAAATCAAGCTCCAATCACCTGCCTTGGCACCAATGCCTTTACCCCCTGAGCCACCTCATCAGAAACCTCTTTATTGTTCATTTTTTGTACCCCAATGTAGTTTAGTAAAACATAATCATTTTCTTGTACATAGAATTTTCGGATAATGGACTTTTATTTCAGCAGCTTAAACATATCACCTCTAACTCCCTCCCCAAAATACCAAAAAGAACAGGAGATAAAAATGATCTAAAAAATTTTTAAAAACAACAACAAAATACTGTCTTTCTGTCTCCTGGCTTCCAAGGTTACTGATGAGAAATGTGTTGATAAACTACTGTGAATCATTATTTGTGAGGAATTACCTGTTAATTTGCTTGTTTTAGATTTATTTATTATATTTTTTGTGTGTGTGAGTATTTTGCCTGCATGTAAGTCCATGAACTAAATGCGCACCTGGTGCTCACAGAGTTCAGAAGACGACACTGGATCCTCTAGAACTAGAGTTGTGGATGGTTGTGGGCCACCATGTGGGTTCTGGGAATTGAACCTAGGTCTTTTGGGAGACTAGCAAATGCTCTTAATTCTAAGTCATCTCTTCATCTCTGTTTTTAAAACAAGTCTCCATGGGTCCCTGGACTATAGCTCACTCTGTAGCTCAGACTGACCTTGAATGCCTAATCTTTCTGATCCCGCTTGCCAAGGGCTGAAGTTACAGGCAAACACCTGTGCACTCGGTCGTTGGTGAGCTGCTTTTACCTCACCATTGAGTTTCTGTGGATTGTCCACAGTTTGACTTGAATGGGAATGAGTCTATTGCCAATGTCTCTAGTACATCCTACTTAGAGTGTGTGGGGTTCTTGGGTTTTTTAAATTCAAATATTTCCTAAAGTTTGAGAAAATTAGCACCATTATTTTAAGTAACAGTTTCTGCCTTTCCCTGTGTCTTCCGCTGAGACTGTCACAGCACGCATAGCATTGTGATTGACACTGTTCTTTATGTCCCGTAGGCTCTCCTTAGTTTTCCTTCTTCTTTTCTATTGTCCCCTAGACTAATTTTGATGGCTCTGCTTCTTCCTTCCTCATCAGGATCCTTGGTGCACTGGTCCATGATCGTGGAGGGAGTAGAAGCCGGAACAGGGTTCATACGGCTGTGGGTGCAACAGAGACAGCACTCTGGGAGACCACTTCAGTGCGTCAGCTCAGCTTTATTCCAGAGTATAGGAAATATATAAAATTGGGGGACCTGGGGATAAATCCTAATTTGCAATAAGTGGCATGGCTCTGTTGTAGGGCTTTGCACGTGGCCGCGGGGTTCTATAGCAAAGCTCTTGGTACTAGTCTTAGTTACCATATGTGCAGTAGGGAGGTTTCTAGCAGGGAATTGTGCCAAGCTTCATGCTGAAGATAGGTCAAGCATCCAGGCTTACAGATTGCTTTCAGATAAGGTCAGTCCTCTGGACTCAGGGATGTTCTCCACATAGGGGCAGGTAGAGACCAGGAAGTGAGGGAAGGGAGTCTCCATATTGCTGCCAGGCCATGATAGACTTCAACCTCTCACCAGCAAGGCTTTCCAACAAATTTCAAATATTCTAAGTTCATCATTTTTCTCCTGTTTGCACATATGGCTGGTAACCTCTAGTAACTGTTCCAATGCCTTTATTTTATATCTTGGTTCCTTTATGACTTCTGCCCATTAGTTCATATTCTTAATCCATTTCAACATTGTTTTCTGGATTTCAGTTTGTGGTGTGTTCATTGGCCTTTCAGATTTTGAACGTATTTTAGGATATCCTACGCCTGTACATCTGTAGAGCCGTTTTCTGTCCATTTGTTTCATTCTTTTTAATTAGCTGCGCTTTTCCTATTTCTTTGCATGCTTTGTGATTTTTGTTGCTACTGAATAAAAACAAATGGAGCTAAGAAACCTGATCGACCAGTCTTGGAAGTCTGGCTGAGCCGCTGCTGCAGTTCCTCATTCATTAGCTGGACATGTTCTGAGCCTAGGGATTGGCGTCAGGCTGGGGCTTCGGCTTTTCTAAGGTTTGCTGAGCACTCATCTTGCCTTCATTTATGTGTGCATTTTCCAGTTTCCTAATCTGCGTGGCTATGCTTAAGCATCCTCATTTCTCCGGGTCTCATCCCAGATTCTCCTCCGTGTGGCTTAGATGCTCTACTGTGTTTTGTCTTTTGTCCCTAGTATCTTCACTCAGGTTACTGCAGCCCATGGTCTTCTTGTTGACACACATGCATAATTGAGCAGCTGCATCTATAAGATGAGTTGGGTAAGATGTGTTCTAGTGGGGCTCTATTCTACATAGTCCTTTATCTTAAAGGAATTCCAGGCTGATTCAGGACTGCGATAGTGTATGGATGGGACAAGGGTCAGAAAAGATCACCTGAAGATCTCTTCCTGGTTGAAAAGAACACTTTTAAACTGCTTGTCTAATTCATGCCTGCAGAATTTTGATGGTTTTTACGGAAGTTCTATAAATTTATTGTATCTGGTTCAGAGGTACCTTTTCATAGTTCTGTGAGAAAATGAAATTTCTGGACTATCATTTTGTTCTCTTAACTCTATGAGAACATTATGCACTGATAGTGCACATTATTCAAATAATGTATCCAGATAGAACATCCACCATCATCCCAATTTGTTTTGCTTGCTTCTTTGTTTTATTTATTTTTACTTTTTTGAGACTATGTTTGATTGGCTTTGTACAGGCTGGCCTGGAACTCACTATGTTTCAAACATATGCTTCTCCCGCCTCAGACACCTGAATAGTGGGGTTATAAGTGCATTCCATTGTGCCGGGCTTATTATGATTTTTCCTATTCTTTCATTGATTGAATTTATGATCTCGTTACCTTTTGTCTTATGCTGCATACATATTGTCACATTCTTTAGCTACATGTCTTCAGGGGACAACTTCCATGGCATTTTACTTGTCTGGGGCTGGAGGTGAGAGAAGTTTAAAGTGACTTTTGTCTTTTGAAACCGTAATCACCTTTGTGTGCAAAGTAATGCAGACTTAAGTGTGTTTTAGCATGTCTGAAATAGGAAAGTTTATATATGGTGTAGTGTATCCATAAGTTTCTGGCCTAGCATTCCCAAGGTCTGGACCATCCTACTGCTGCTTCATATCAAATAATCACACAAGGGCTTATATTAATTACTGGCCTAAGGCTCAGGCTCATTGTCAACCAGCTCTTATGACTTAACCCGTTTTCATTAATCTGTGTATTGCCATGTGGCTCATGGAATGCCTGTGTTCCTTTAAATCTTGCTTCTCTGGGCAGCAGCCTGCAGCTTCTCTGTCTGACTCCGCCCTCCAATTTTATCTATGCTTGGGTTTCTTTCCTGCTTTTAAGCTGCCTTGCCATAGACCAAAACGCCACTTTATTAATGAATGGTATTCACAGCATACAGAAAGACGTCCCTTATCACTATGGAGGTACAGCTTAGTCTGACAGCCTTCTCTATTCACCATGCCCAGAATGTGGCTGACATACATCAAGCATTCAATCTATATTTGGTGAATCATCCTGCAAGCAGCCAAGGAATGTGCCCATACAGACCAAGATTCCATAGAAAACAGATTTTGAGTACGAATGCAGATTTCTCGGCACTTCAGTGTGGTGGTCAGCTTACTTCTCTTTGTACCTCCATTGTTGTAGACCCTGAACTGTGGCCTTTTCTCCACTTTACTGTCTGTGTTGTTTATTCTGCAACTACCATAGGGCAGCATGCCAGTGTCATGGCTTTGCTTCTATAATAAATATGTCTGGGAAGAAGCAATTATTTCCTGTAAAAGCCTCACTGTAAGTGTAAAATATAATTCAATGCCTGTTCCATCATCTCCTGATAATATAAGGGTCCTAAGTCCCTAATGTTCATGTGTATGTATTAAGTATGTATGTTTAAGTATGTACTATTATTTTATCACTATTAGGGATGCTGACAAACCTAAACTAATACACATATCAGTCTTGTGAGAAACATTATTATTTTACTTATATTCTTAAAGTCTGGGGAATACAAATGGTAGGCTGCCTCAGGCCTTCTTGCCTTTACTACACTAATTTCATTTAAATGTCAATCCATATTTCTTCTTTAAAAATTGTTTTTATATAGGGTATAGTATGATAATTTTGTCCACATATGCATGTCTTAGTCACGTCAAAGTAATTAGTGGTTCCAATTTCTTTTCAATGTTTTGTGTTTACTTAAAAATTTTATAGGACTGGAATTGATCCTAGAGCCTTATAGATACTGGAAAGCACTCTGCCAGCGAACTGTATCCCAAAGTGTTGGCTTAATTTCTTGTAGCTAACCAAAATGTTTGTCAACAAGTGCACTGTGTTATATAGAGTATTAAAACTCATTACTTCCGTTTTGCTTTGCCATGTCTTACTCAGCCTCTCTCTCTCTCTCTCTCTCTCTCTCTCTCTCTCTCTCTCTCATCCCTCTTTCACTTGGAACCAGTTGTAATCATTATTTTGTATTGAGAGAGACATTTTGTTAGTTACTATGTATAAGAGTAAGAATGCAGTATGCCTATTTCTGTGTCTGAAAAAATGAAATAATAATAATATTTTAGAGCAATAGCTTCCAGCTTCATACATCTTGCAGTGATGACTGGATTTAATTATTTTTACAGCTGAATACTAGTACATGTGGCTAATAAATCTCATCTATTTTATTTGTTTGTTGACAAATGATGGAATAAACATCTCTTTCATATGCTGATTTCATTTCCTTTGGATATAGACCTATGCCTGGGATAGATGGATCATTTAGTGGATCTGCTTTGCATTGTTTGGGGAACAAATCTCTATATAGTGTTTCAGAGTGAATGACTGCACATCTCCACCAATAGTATTTGGTAAAAGTTCTGTTTTCTTCTTCATATCCTTGTGCAGAATGTATCATCAGGTTTTGTCTTTTCTGCTAATAGCATTATATCCAGGAGGAGCTGATGTCCCACTGTGTTTTGATTTACATTTCTCTGACTTGAAATTGCTGGTAGCCTTGCCTCAGTGGGTTCCATGACCTGGGATGGATGTGTGAATTCTGCAGCAGGAACATATCATGACTGCCTGAGGTTCAAACAAGTGGCCCCAGATAGCTTGAGATGTCTTTATTTATAAAGTTCCAATGGTTTGCATGAACAGTCTCATACCAGTTTTTACTTCCAAAGTTTCTAAAAAAAAAAATTACAATAATTAACAGATTATTCCTTGTTCCTTTCCCCTTCTGTCTCCCAACTCTCCCACTGGCAGCCGTTACCTTTTTGACCTATAGCTCTGTTGTCAGAAGTACAAGAAATTTTGCAAGCTGCAAAGCGACTTTTCTAAGCAGGCACACCTACAGATAGAATGGTGTTCCCAGTTGATAGCAGATGTGGTTTACAGTGTCATGAAGGGTGAGAGGCAGTTTTGTTTCTTGTGGTTAGTATTTACATCTGGTAGAGTCTGGGTTCTCATGATCAACTCACCAGCCAGAGCTGGATCAATTCCCTCTATATTTTGTACTGCTCTATCACTTCTGGGTCTGTACCAGGTTTTGCCATTTATCTTAAAGACAACGTAACTTGGAAACTTACTCTCAATAGTTGGCATTGCTTGTCTCTTGCCCTTATATTTACTCTCTTAAGTTCTTGGGGGTATTGGCACAGTTATTATAAATGAGGGAACAGTGGGTTTCTGTGATTCTGCTTTATTCCTTGGTCCTAGAATGTTCCCATTAACTTCTGACACCATCTATTTAATAGCATTTCTTTAAAGCTCTTGTGGCTAAAACCATTCTTTCTAGAGCAGTTATGCAAATGTGTAATATTAAACTTCATTATATGTCACTCATTTGGACCAGCAGTATGGCTAGTGTAGTAAAAATAAGGAGAAGTTGTAACGCACACTTCTGGGGGTGTGACCAGAACCATGCAGTGAACTGTCCACAGGTCTTTTCCAAGTGGGTCAGGGTCTCCAGGGGCCTTGCCACAAGGAGAGCCATTTGTGGTATTCTCAGGCACTGTTCCCCTAAGAAGTCACATGGCTCCTGCAATGTAATGCTTTGAATATGTTTCATTAGCATTTGGGCCATTTATATTTGTTCTTTTAAGAATGTCTACTAAAACAATCCCCCATTTGTAAATTATGGTGGTGCTGCTAAGATCTTTGAGTCATTTTATATTCTAGATATTAGATAATACAATAGTTTACCCATATTTTCTTTCATTACATGGGCCAACTCTAACGTCTGCTAATTGTGGTTAAAATTCTTTGTTGTACACAACAGAGTTTAATAAGTTCTGTTTGTGTACATATTTTGTTTGTTTGTTTTCTGTACTTTTGAAATCTAGCCTAAGAAATACCTGCCCACACTATTATCATTTCTGTTTTCTCTTGGTAATTTTATAATATCAGGTGTTTGGTCCACCTTGAGTTGGTCTTTGTATAGAAATCCACCTTTAAATCCGTGCATTGAGTATCCAGTTTTCCCATTTCCTGAAGAGAGTGACTTTTCTCCAGTGCATTGTTAGCAGTTTTTGAGAAATCAGTTGGATGGGTGCTTAGATTTGTTTCTGGCATCTTTCTTCTATTTCTTTGATCTGTGAGTCAGTGTTTGTGGAGCTATGCTGCCTGGGATCCTGTGGCCTCGTGGTATGTTTTAAGATTAAGTATTGTGATGTTTCCAGCTTTATTCTTCTCAGTCAAGATTGCTTCGATGATCTGGGGTTTTTGTATGAGTTTACTCTTTCCACACTTTGAAGATTTCCTTCAGCTCAGCACCTGCATGGCACCCTGCCTCCCTTCTTAGATGGTTTAGCAGCAGAAGAAAGTGTATGCAATCTGGAATCCAGGAAGATTGCAAAACTTAGTTTAGCTACATCCTAACTTATGATGTTGCAAAATTATAAATTCTTTTGTCATTAGTAAAACAATAGTGATAGTTTCCATTTCGGCCCAGCTGCTGTGAGGAGTACATATAATAAATTATGTAAAGCCCTTAGAAAAAACTAAATAAATGAAATTATTTTTACTATTAGTGATCATGAATTGCTATATTCCAGATGATAATACATCATTTATTTTCGGCTAATAAATAAATGATAAATGCCTTGTATTTATTCACTGCTTTGCCTTGCAGAATAAAGATTTTTGACATTATTCCAGAATTACCTTTTATAAAGGCAACAGATACTCAGCCATTTTCTCTTCAGAGGATCCAGCATCATTTGGCACTAACAAAACCCCATTGTGACAGTAGAAGCCAGGGACACCCCCCCCCCTTCCTGCCTCTTCTCCACAACACAAGGAACCTGACACAACACAAGTTCCTCCTCAGGCCAAGTCTAGGATTTTAGGGCCAGAGTTCAGGAGCAGAATCCCAATAAACAGCTCCAAGGAATTTTATGATATCTAGCTTCATATAATGCTATTCTGGTAATAAACACATCTAGGGCTTTGCTGTTCAGAGAAATGGTAATTGATTGTTTTTAATGAAAACTACAGCAAGAATTATTCTCTAAGGGTACTGTATCAGGCGTTATGGCCACAAACTTGAATGTTTAACCTTATGGGTTTTCCACAGTCTCCCAAGATACTCTCAAAGGGCACCTAGGAGCCTAGAACTTGCTTTCTCAAGCAAGTATTGATGATAGCAAGGGTTCTTGCCAAGGGGATGAAGTTGCTTTTCCACTCAAATTCATTCCTCAGGGGATTCAGAACAATTTTTGGCAATTAAGATGTTTGTGCTTTGGTTTCTCCAGTAGGTAATGGAGCTTATAAGTGCTTTTATTCTTAAGCTTTTTCTTAATTATAAAAATAATGCTGAATTACGGAAGAAGGCAAAGATGTAACATTAGAAAGAAAAAGAAAAATCACCCTCCCATGTCCCAAACACACTGAATTTAGTCATTGCTGTAGTGTTCATGAACAACTTAGGTAGAAAGTCTTTATTTCATCTTGCATTGTACAGTCCACCGTGATGGAGAATAGTGCAGGCAGGAGCTGAAACAGGGAATGGAGGAGTGTTGCTTGCTGGTTCCCTCTTATGATTTTCTCAGCCCACTTCTTATACAAATCAGGACCACGTGTCATGGCCTACAGTGGCCTGGGTCCTCCCACATCAACCAATAATCAAGAAAATGCCCCACCAGATTTGCCAACAGGCTAACCTGAAGGAGACATTTTATCAATCAAGACTCCCTTTTCCAAGATGACCATAATTTGTGTCAATGTAACAAAACAAAACCTAGCCAGCACAATCATCCGCACCAAAAGACTGCCAAAGTTTAGACTTGATATTTATGCCTCTAGGGTTTGGTCTTTCCCCCACTATAACCAGGTATTTGTGAGCTGTAAAGTGTGGTGTAGACTAGGTGGGTTGCCTATTCCACATCCCATAGGTTGCCCTTTTTAAAGTCAGAACTCCAATCCTGTTGAGAAATGGTATAAATGAAGAGTCACCATCTGATGGATCTAAACCAATCACAATCGTTCCTTTTTCTTTGCCAGTGATAAACTAAAAGGGAGTGAGTGTCCCAGACACTGAGACACACAGAAATGTCTCCTAGAACACGGTGATGGAGAAGCAAAGGGACTTAGGGAATTTTTTTTTTCAAATATCTAGTTAAAAATGTAAATGTGTTTGAACAGCAACATTTAAAGATATTGTGGAGGATGAACATCGCCTTGCTACCATGGGCTACATGCTTTGGGATGTGAGTCAATACTCCAAGGATAGTAGAGTGGGGGAGTTGAAAGGATCCTTGGTCTTTGATGATGTCATGGAGCTTGTTCGCCACCCAACTCCTTGTTAATAAATAATAAATAACAGAATGATGCAAACAGTAGGTGAGTTTGTTGTTGTTACTGATGTTGAACACACACTTTGGAATATTTTCATTTGTTTTACTTTTAAAATACTAAACAAGGTACAGGCTGTGATGTTGAAGAGGCAGTCATCATTGGAACTAGATGAACAGTTAAAAACCAGCCCAGTCCAGGAGATGATCTAGCCTCTGCCTGTGTTATTCAGAGATCCAATCTGGACTAAAAGCAACTCTAGTATTGCAAAATTCAGTTCAGCGGAGGTTGCTCTTTCCTTGTGTGCATATGTGGTTTTGGAGCACAGATTCTTCATGAATTATTTGCATGGCTGAGATGCTTAGAATTTTTTTTTGCGAAGTGTTTGAAAGTTGGCAGATGTGATGGTAGAAGCTATGCTGGCCACACTCCACTCTGGACTCGGTGAATTGCCATTTGTCGGCTCCTGGAAATGGCAGCATGTTGTGCATCTGCTTTTAAACAGGTGTTGTGACATCCTGTAGAGAATGTTGTTCTGGCTACTGGTCAAGGCTCATCTGATTATAGGAAGGAATCATAAAAATAAGACAGATGAGATAAATGATGAGGGTTTTTTCCCTGAATTACATACACACACACACACACACACACACACACACACACACACACACACACACACACACACACACGCACAGGTATGCCCACCATGGAAAATCTACTGAAATGAGAATGTGATAACTCTTAGCATTATGAGCAAGCCATGTGCTGGGACTGACCCTAGCCCTGAAATAATAGCAATAACAAAAATCGACTGAGGTCCCAGAATATGCTTATTTTTTCACACTTAGCTCTTAATTTAAACCTTGTAGGCAAGTGTCTTCAACTGGCTTAGAACAAAAGACCGTCGGAACTATGAAACATCAGAAAAGACTTCAAGTAGAATTGGCTCGGATAAATACTTCTTCTGAGCGTTCCCTCAGGCATTCCTAAGAGTCACTTGGCTTTCTGCTGACCAGCCATGATCAGCTCTATTCCTGCTGTCTGATGATTGATACTGAGAGGATTTACAAACCAGTGTGGAAAAAATTTGAGCCTCATTTATATTAAATAAAAAGGTCGACCTTCAAGGAGGTTGTGTATCTCAATGTGAAGAGCTCGTGGAGAATGTCTTCATGAATTTAAGTAAGGAAATCTGTTTAAATGGCATTAAAGACAAGGATGATAGTTGTTAAATAAAGCCACAATAAAAATCAAGAATTTCTGTCCCCAAAAAGAAAAGCATAACTGTGAGGGGGTAAAGTTTACTGTTTGGGCTTCTTGGGACGCTGTTGGTGACCACACAGACCAGGTGGCTTCCATCAAAATTGCCTCAGTTGCATAGAAAAGGTCATTAATAGAGGAGTGTGAGAGTTGTTTGTCTGTCTCTGCTTGTGCCAGATTTAAAGGGCAGGTCTGTGTGCACACAGAAGCTGCTTCTTTTAGCCAAATCTTGCTTTACCACATAGCTTCCCTCTGTGTTCTGGTCCTTTCCTGGCTTTTCCTTGACACGGTTATTGAGCATGGGTGGATTCTGTAAGAATTATCCTGTTTATTAAATTTCGTCTGCCTTCTAGGAAGTCATGCAATAAAAAAAAATCTACAGAAAGTATTTTCAATTTATTTAACAGTCAAAGGGCACAGAAACAGGATTGTCTAAGTAACTTCTGATAGTTAAGAACACCAAAGAATCCAAGAAAAAAAATGGATGAGGAGTTTTAAAAGGAGGATTTCTAAAATTTCCAATAACCAAAAGGTATTAGACTTTATCAGTGATAACAAAAATATACCAGTACACACTGGGATTGCAAACACTTTTTAAAATATCATGCATGTTAAGCATTAGTGAGGATCCAGAGCATCAAAAATTCTTACATGTTTCTGTTAGAGGTGTATTCAGAAATTGCAGCTGTATTATTCCCCATCCTGCTACTTAGAATATTTTTAGTGCTATATCAAATTAACTGATTTATTTGTTAAGTATATTCTATCAATTTGTGCTCTTCATTAAGATGGTTTCTTGGTTTGATAAAAATAGATGAATGCATGTACATGTACACACTATCTACACGTTATGTATATAACGAATATTATATATACATATGTAAAGTATAATCTGCAGTAGGCCATATGCTGGGGTAATAAAATACCTTCAGTCTCCTGTACTATACTGAATTAAATAGTTCTTCTCCAAACTCACATTCACTGTAACCTATGGTTGTATCTTATCTGGAAGTAAGATTTTTCTAATACAGTCATTAAGATAAGGTCATACTGTATCAGAGTAGTTTATATCCAATATAACTGATGTACTTATGAAAACAGAGGAGTTTTGAAGAACACGTGTGGACATGTGCTGGTGTGGTGCTGAGTGAGAAAGGATAGTTGGGAAGGTCCTGTGAGTGATGGGGTAGAAGGGTCCTCAGTACAGAATTTGCCACTGAGTACAGAGCTTTCTTTCTGGTCAAGGCCCTCAGACAGGTGGGGAAATTCAAGCCTGAGGTTATGGGAAACAAAATTCCCAGATGCCTGAGATCCTCTGATTTTATCAGCTAGCCCCCAGAACCTGACGATACCAGAAAAACTGCCAATTGGTACCTTCAAAGATTTCCATAGCAACCAAATGTGATGGTAACTTTTAAAAATCTCTTCCCTGAATGGCTGGATCTAATTACATCCAGCCAATCAAGATTCCTCTAGTCCTCAATAAATCTGGCAGGCCTAGGGCTTGAACATACATTGACTGCAGTCTGTGGAGAAGGGAAACAGGAAGCCATCAAAGACCAGCACAGCCCACCCTGGACACTTGTGAAGCATAACATTTTGTGTTTGAAGCAGCGGTAACTGATGAGAGGACCCTCCTTGCCTTGGACTTCTGCCCAAGCAGGGGATTCTCCTGATTCTTAATGGCCCTGAGGCATTCTTGATTCTTGGCCAAACACACTGAAATGAAATGGTCAATTGGTGAAGGGGTTAACTATCTTCGCTTGATCTCTTGCCTGCTTTTCAAGAGCAGAGTGGGCAGGGAACAAAGGCAAAGGTAACTATTTGCTGTAGAGAACTCCAAGACCCAGGGTGGTAAGAGATGGTTTGGTTCTAAGTGCTCAACAGGCTTCAGGGTACCTGGCTGAGGGGACAAGTGTTACAATGAATGGGAGGTGTTTCCTATGTAAATATTGTCCTTTCCTTAAGGGACAACCCTACCCTCTCAAAATCTGTGAAATGGATCCTGATTTGGGAGATTTATTCCTATGGACAAGTCACTGAGAATACTTTTATACTGGACCAGAGCCTGGGGGTGGGGATAAAATAAAGTCTAACCTGACATATTGTAACTCAGTCTATTAGATTATTTAGAAGTTAAACATGTCAGCATCTTCAAAACCAAGGCCCCCCCCCCCCTGCTTGTTTCTAGATGATCACCCTGAGGGAGGAAAGTACCATTCTTGATGTCTTCTTGAAACCTTCTTCCTCTCAAAACACAGCAGACAAGGGGGCCTCTTCTGGACAAACCTCAGAATAACTACTCTGTGTCCAGCCTCCCATTGCTGTTCTCTTTCCCTGCAATCTGTTGGTCTTCCTGGAAAGAGTGATAGGCTCTCTCCTTCAGTTCTTCATGGGGAGGGTTTTTCCTTTTATATCTATGCAAAGCTACAACCGAAAGTTCACTGAGTACAAATTTGTGACCCTCTTTGTATTTCCTCTTCTGATTTTTCTTGCTTCAAGATAGTCTACTATCTGGGGTCATTAATTTTTTTTTTATCTCTCTGCTTTAAATGAACACTGTGTGTGTGTGTGTGTGTGTGTGTGTGTGTGTGTGTGTGTGTGTGTGTGTGTGTGTGTGTGTGTGATATACATATATATGTCAAAATATTAGTATCAAGTACTTAAGATAAATTGCCTTTGAGTGAGTGTTCCCTTCCTTATTAGGACTTTGAGATCTGTAAGATGGATCTAAAAATTACTATTGCCAAACAAAAATATTCCTTAACTTGAATGAAGGAGAAGAAGACCACAGTGCTCCTGGTAATTAATTATTCTAATACGGTCCTATGGTGACAGAGGATGCTTCGTGTTCTCTTTCAACATCATTAAGTTCAGGAACATTGTGACCTTGATGGTTGTACAACTTCTGTCACTTTGCCAGCACTGACATGGCTCATGGGTCAATTACTCCATTAAAACTATTACCTCCATCCATATGAACCTTTGTTACAACTATTACAGAGATGGACACTTTTAGATACTTAGGTCTACATTTACTTTTAGGATTGTAGACTTGGTTTTCATAAACTATCTCTGATGTTCTCAAATCCTCAGACTTGTGTGGCAAAAATATTTTTTAAAAAAGTCTTCAGAGAAATCCAGGCTTGGGGTTGGAGAGATGGTTCAGCAGTTAAGAGGCTGGCTGCTCTTCCTGAGGGCCACAGTTCAGTTTCCATCACCCAGACCAGGGGATGCACAATTACCTGTAAGTCTAGCTTCAGGGGAGTCAGATACCTTAAAAGAGGAAGGATGAGGATGAGTAAGAGGAGGAGAAGAAATAGGGTTTCTCTTACTCACCAGTCCATCCTTACATCTTCATCTTTTCTGGTCACAGTTTTACAGCTGTGGATGACAAAATTCTGATTTAGGACATTCATGCTAGAAGAGAAGCCTGTTTCCTTTCAAAGCATTTGCCATGAGGCTCAAGGGAATGGGCTGAGCCTGAGGGGGATACTATCTACAATTATTCTGACTGCATGATGCCTAGGGATTGATAGATTGTGGAGGTGAGTATGACCTGAGACTCAGTTTGTGTTCTGCCTGCAGGCTATGTACTCTCAAGCAGTCTTATTTGCTTGGAGAAAGGATTTCCTTTGACTGATTTCTAGCAAGTACTATTCCTCAGCAAACCTTGCATCGCCTGCCTGAGGGCACGCCTATCTCTAATCCTCACATAGACTTTACTGAGTTGGCTCTGGCTTTGCATGCACATTTATTGATGATATTTCCAAGATGAATATGAAGCCAATCTTTCCTCCCACATAAGTTATGACGGTAGATAGCCCAGGGATGCTTGTATTTGGAGAACTGATGATAAAAAGTAGTTTAGAGACTGAAGTAGCTGCTGCTTGACAGCAAAAGGCAAATCTGTAGTTGAAATGCAGTGCTGGAAGGGATGGGAAGAACCCACCTCAGTGTGTTGGGTGCATCCCACACTTGGCTTCCTGTTCTTCTGATCATTTCCCCATCCCCTCTGTCTCCCTAGAAATAGCTTCTCTGTAGGTGTTGCTAACTGCACTAGTGTATGCTTTGTCTCAGTCGCCTCCCTAGCGACTCATTCCTTATGTTCCATGATTCCACTGGAGCTTTCTGTCTCTATGTGCCTTATTGTCCTCTGAAATCCAATCTCCCTGCCTCAAAAATGAAAGAAAGATGGCTTCTTTGCAAAAAAGAAAATGATGATAAAAATAAACTGCGTCTCTTGAAACTGTAAGATTTCCAAAACACTCTACAGGTACTTTTAGACAATTGGTTCTGTGCTGCTGTTGCTCTGGATGCTCATTCTTCGAGGTTGTATCCCATGGTTATTGGACTTACAAGCACACTGATAATAAATTAGAGACTCTGCAAGGCACTATAAAATAATTCTACTTAACATTAGTTTCTATGTGTGTTTGTGTGAGCGCGCATGTGCACCCTCATGACGCAGCACTTGTGTGGAAGTCAGAGGACAAGTTCTAGAAGCCAGTTCAATCCTTCCAATATGTGGGTTCTGGGCATTGAACTTGGGTTATTTGGGTTGGCAGCAAGTGCCTTTACTCAGCAAAATTGCCCTTATCTATCTATCTGTCTGTCTGTCTGTCTGTCTATCTATCTATCTATCTATCTATTTATTTATTTATTGGAAGAAGGGTTTCAGGGTTTGTCTGATAGTTGACCTGTCTGTCTGGCTGTTCTGGAACTTGCTCTATGCTCCAAAGTCTCTGCCTCTGGAGTTCTGGAAACAAAGGCATGTACCCCCCCACACACACACCTCTCACCCCATCACCCGTGACCTTAATAATTTAAACCTACTAATACTTGGTAATTTGTGAACACAGGTTACTTTACTAAGTACTAAATACACAGAAGTAGATAACTTAGTAGAAAAGGTCATGGGCTTGAATACTCTTTGTTAATTGCTTTCAGCTTGGCCTCATAGACACCAGTCATTCAACATCTCCAGTTTCAGCATCAACTTTCTCCACGAACTTCTTCCTGACCAACCTAAGCTTCCTTTCCTCTCATCAAATTGAAATTCTCTTACATTTACTTTTTCCTGATTTTGCCATTATTGTTTCCAAAAGGCCTTGTTGTGTCTCTGGCTTTAACCCTGGTCCCCTTCTCTCATGTAGTACTATGTAGAAATCTTCTAAATAACCTTTGCCTCAGATACAGAATTTCAAGTCTGCACTGCTCATCCAATCTGGACTTGGCTGGGCTTTGGAGGAATAGAACACTTTCATTTAAATTCAAGTATTTATGTCCCATTTAAGAAAACCTTGTTGGAATCCTCACTTCCTGATTAGCATACTCTTTATATTCTGGCCTACAAAGGGTGTGCCAAATTGTCTTGATTTAATTTTCCTGGGATATTTCTTGTTTCTCTTAATATTGTACTTTAATAGACTCCCTCTTTTTTCCTAAGCACCATGAGCACTTTGCACATGTGTGCAATTTTGTCTGCATAATGCTTTGGAAACCTCTTATTACTTTTCAAAGTTAGTCCCGGGACCACATCCCCAGGCAGAGCTGCCTCCCCCTTTATGCTCATGGAGCACTTGGTGTATAGTTACATAATAACAGTCATATTGCATTCTAGAAGGACATGGGTTTGTGTGTCTAACATAGTTCAAGCTATAAATGGGGAGTCTCCGTGATTAGCTTCATGGTAAGTGCAGAGCAGTGGTAATCGTGCCGGAGACACTCAGGAGCTCTTCAAGCAGACTGAAATCAAACCTTCCCCTTCTACTTAGAGCTGGAAGACATCCTTATCATCTTCTCAGAGGGGTAGCATATGCACAGCTTTCTTCCTCCAACATTTTAAAATTCATGATAATTGTTGCTAATCTAAAGTGGCACGTGCCCCACTGAACCTGGGCATAGTTTTAGAACCATGTTGTTATAACTCCTGAAAGATGCCACTGATTTGCTAAAGTCAATGCCTAACTTAAATCTGTTTCCTGTCCTTAATGTATTTGAAGTCTCTTATTTTACAGATGAGAAGAGAGGCTTAATGAGTACAAGAGGCCTAACAGCAAATAAATAACAGACCTAGAACATGAATCCATATTTTTCATTTTCATAGCAATCTCTCAACTCATTTTTTGAGACAGGGTCTCCTTTAGCCCAAGCTGGCCTTGAACTTACTATGACACTAAGGGTGACTTTGAGTTCCTGAATCTCCTGCCTCCAACTCCCAAGTGCTAGGATTATGGGTATGTGCCACCATACCCTGTTTTATGCTATATGAGGAATTGGAGCCAGGGCTTCCTGCATTCTACACAAACAGTCTATGAACTCAGCTGCTTCCCTAGCCCCAGGATGCCTACATTTATTAATGTTTACCCCCAACCCCTGCATTTCCTACCCTCTTTAATGCATTTGAAATTATCTGTATGTGAGGTCAAAGGGCCCCACAGTTCCTATACCCATTCTGTAGCACACTATAGCAGCTCAACATGGGATTTGGTGAGTATTTAGCTTGTAGTTTTCATGCAAGCTGCATCTGTGATATAGTTCCAAAGGTTTGCTTTTCTCCTTGTTTAAAATACCATTTTCATCTTTGTCTTTTTACAGTTGGTATGAGCAAAGATTTTTCTAAGAGTCGGTAATCTTCACCCAGTTCTGGCATGGTGCATTGTAAACTCTAGATAGAAGTATACCCTCTCAGATGGTGCTCTGACCTCCGTCATTCTGCTTCACACCACTGGCTTTGGAATCAGGAAGACTCTTCACTTACACAATTGCCAGACATTTTGTGAACACCGCACTTACAATCATGGTCTCACCAAACATCCTCACCCAACGCTGGTCACACTACCAGTAATATCTAAGCCAGCACAGCAGAGGAAAGAATAAATCATATTTGCAAAACACAAGCAACCCATCTTCCCTTTCCTATATGGGGCTTGTAAACATACATTTAAACAAAACAAAAACAGCAAAACCCACCCTTTCCCCTTCGTATACTTTTCTGGGTGTCTAGAATCAATGATAGAGTTCTTCTTCATTCTTACAGTAGCTGCTCCAACATAGCTGTACATCATGAAATTATCAAGAAATGTCCATACTTGTGCTAATGTGACTCTCAGCCCCAAATGAACCATCTCCCCAACTTCAGCCTTGATCTTGACTTGACTCACCAGCGTGATTGAAATTTTAATAACTGAAATACATTGTTTTACATCGGTATATTTCCAGAAATTATAATAACAGTGCCATAAATACCGATAGACATTTCACTGTGAAATATTTAAGCAAGCTAATTTTTCACAGAAAGGATAAGACTGCAGATCATGGATATAAAAGATGGTTAAGTTCGTCAGGAATTGTTTTCACAAGTTTCAGCATGCATCTAAGTAAGTATTGTATTGCTTGAGTATGGAGGTGCCAAGGGCCCCCTTCCCCAGTGGAGCACATAAATACTTGTTGCCCTGATTACTCTGCCAATCCTGACTGGTGGGTCTCCCTCCCTTCTTTACCCATTCCCAGTCAAGAGTTCAGGTAGATTTCCAATACAGAGCCCTTACATCTGCCAGGCAGGTAAGTACCGTATTTGGGGCTGCTTGCACCTGTCTCTGTGGCATCATTACTTGGCACTGTTTTCCCATCTATATCGCACACTCCTTTTTCCTCTTTATTTTTAGGTGTCTAGCACTTAGTATAATGCCTGGTGCTTAGCATGCTCTCATTAATGCTTTTGGAACAGAACTGGAGCAGATTTGACAATCTGTACAATAGATCAAATCTGTTAATAATTCTTTTTAAGAGCATGGCTCTGCGTGTGTGTGTGTGTGTGTGTTTGTGTGTGTGTGTGTGTGTGTGTGTGTGTGTGTGTGTGTCTGTGTGTGTGTATGTGGTAGTACACCCCTTAATCCCAGGACTTGGGCAGAGGCAGGTCAATCTCTCAGAATTCAAGGCTAGTTAGCTTGATCTATCCAGCGAGTCCCAAGCCAGTCAGGGATGCATATTGAAATTATGTCTTAATACCAACAATCAAGAATTTCTAAATTTTGGGGCAAAGACATAGAAAGGATGTCCCTCAATATGTAAGAATTCGTCTATCTCTTTTGAGATTTAAAAATCACTTTATGTACGATAGAAGGAAATGGAGTTTTATTACTAGCCCTCACTGGAGGGTCTTCTCTTCCTCTTCCCTCCATCCCTCCATGCCTAGTCCCTCTGTCCATCCCTCCCTCTTTTTTTCTCTTTTTTATTCCTTCCTGTTTTTTATTTACACATTTTAGAAAGAATATCAGGGCTGGAGAAATGGCGCAGTGGTTAAGAGCACTGGCTGCTTTTTCAGAGGACCCAGGCTAAGTTCCAGCACTCACTTGGCAGGTCACAGTTCTTTCTAACTCCTGTTCCAGAGGATCTGATGTTTTCTCTGGCATCTGTGGGCACAAAGTATGCACATGATATATGTATTTATATGCAAACACACACACACACACACAAATTCAATCAGAAAAATATATAATGACTAATGCCTATTTGTTGCAGAAATTCATGGAATTTGCTGCTATATTTTACGTGGGCACATTTATGGTGTTCTTCCACCATCCTTTAACCTATTTTCCTGAGTCCCTTATATTTTATCTTTTATTTTCATTTTTTTTCAACTTTACACATGTGATAAAGATCATGTGATACTTATTGTTCTGGGTCTGGCTTATTAAGATTTGTCCTACTGTAAAGAAAGGATCTTATTCTTTGTGACTGAGAAGCACCCCATTGTGGGTGGATACATACATACACATGTGTGCACACATTCCATTCATATGTTAATGGGCATAGTGATTGAGTCCCAGTCTTGGCCATTGTGAATAGTCTCGCATAAAAACATGAGTACGCAACTATAGATTTGATAATATTGACTTCACTTCCTTTGGGTATGTGCACAGGAGTGATATGAGCAGATCCTGTGCTACCTTCTTTCAGATTGTGAAAGTAGTATCTGTACCAATTTTCATTTCCAGCAATAGTCCCCTTTTTGCTTTTCATTTATTATTTGACTGAAAATGGACTTTTTTACACAGTATGTTGATTATGGTTTACTCTCCCCCTACTCCTTCTAGCTCCTCCCACTTCCCCTCCCCCCAAATCCACACCCTCTGTCTCTCATTACAAAACAAACAGGCATCTAAGAAAATATAATGCAATAAAATGCAAAAAGGGAGAGCACTTCCCAAAGCTGCATGTCATCCTTGTTCAGGGGCCGTGCTAATCTCTGTATCATTGTTTTTAGTATATGTGCTGTCGAAGTGTGAATTTGCCTTTTGCTTTTAGAAAAATTATTCCTAACATTTTCAAAAAACTAGACCTGGCTGACATATCTTTTCTTCTTCTTCCTCCTCCACATCCTGTCTCACTCTTTTCTACCCATCAGTGCTGCTGCTATCAGCAGGCATTAGCGTTTCATTATCCGTACGCCGTTCTTCTTCTGTGGGTGAGGTGATTGACAAATACACCCTCATACTTAATGCTCACAGTGCTGTACAGCAAACAGTCTTATTCTCTTTCTGTACAACGAAGAACTTGGCATTCTGAGAGTTAGCCATATCCGTGACCAGCCACTTATTTTTTTTTTTGGTTTTATCTACTTCTGAGTGGGTTTTAAATTCTATTCTTTGACTTCTGGAAGAAGTCAAAGCTTATATGTGCATGCTTGGGGTGGTTTGCACCCATTCTAGCAGGCAGGCATCCTTCCAGCTCCTGAGAGGCAGGGCGGATGCCCATGCTGTTTGCAAATATGAAGCGTTCAATAGCGATCAGCCTGAAGGTACAGCCAGGGCTCACTTCACTCACTGTGTGGGCTTCTCCTCTAGAATCAAGTTTTCCTCCTTCTCTACGGTTGCTTCTTCTTATTTCTTTATTTTAGATCCAACTGTTTTCTTCTGGGACAAATCTCTATATTTCACCCTGATTTAGCTTTGCCAACGTAGCAATGATTGTCCATTTCTAGACAATGAGACTTAAACATGGCTTTATGTTCCTGCAGCACCTAAACTGTAAACACAGGTCTCCAGGCTGTTACCAAAGGCAAGTGCATGAGAGATAATCCAGCAACTGGAAGACAGAATAAAAGGCCTAAGCCAAGCCAGACAATTTTCCTCCTAACTTGTTCAATTCTTAACTATCACTGACCCAGATAAATAGTAACAGATGGATTGAGAGCTAACTTGAGCTAGGATGTGGCCACCCTTGCTGTTAACTCTCAGTTTATAGCCAAAGATGCCAATACGGAGGCGCAGAGCTGTCTGTCCCCGAGGGGCATCTGCTGCTGCAACGTGGTAATTGAAGCATCTGCTCTATATTGACCTGTGGTCCTTCGTGGCTTTCTTATCTCATAATTTCTATTGTCCCTGCACAGGTTACTTCTCTTCAGTGACTGATTTACTGCATTTTCCCCTTTAGAGGTGATGCCGATGCCTCAGGAGAAGTCCTTGTTACCAGCGACCCTTCTTTTGGTCCCACCATCTGCTCCGGGGCATAATTCTACTAGCCACATTTTCCATGACTTTCTCAGTATGTCTCCATATCCCTTACTGTATATGCCTTTTTCTTTTTTCCTAAATGGAGTTGGTATTTCTTAGGGAGGAGAGCAGAAAGGAATGAGGGAGTTTATGGAAATAATGAGAGAGAATGAACTTTGCTTAAGGATGCTCCAAATCAACCCACTTATAAATTGACTGTTTTAGAGAGGCAGGTTTCAAAATTGGCTGGGGAGCTAGAAGAAAAAAGAAGCAAAAATACTTTGAGCTCAGCAGATATATATTTAGTTAACAGATTCAAAAGGAAACAGATGCAGAAACCCAGAGAAGCAACCAAACCCCAGTAAATGAAAATAATATACTGCAACGGGGCCACACAGCTGACACATGAGTAGTAAGCCCTGGCCGGGAGGCTTGGGAAGGAGGGAAGCCCAAGGACGCAGAGATCAGAGACTGTCTGAGAAGTTGGGCTCTGGCAGTGTGGAAGGCCTGATGTCTCTCACCGAGAACCAGAGGATGCTGCATTTTCTTCTCAGCTTCAGCATCAGAAGGAGATTACACACACCAGTTTGTGATGCCAACATCATTTTCCTTGGCTGGCCTCTGGTACCTTTCTGGTCCCCTGTTGCATTTTAAGGCCTCTTCTGAAGGAAAGAAGAGGTGTTTATGAAAAAGATGCACACTTGTCCCTCCATCTGATCAACACACACTTACTTGCCAGGAATTAGGTTGGCTGCATGCAAATATTGATTTGTAGCTGTACAGTGACTTGTAGTTTGCCAGCTATGTTCTAATACAAGCCTCTAAATAACCCAAGGAGTGGATTTCAATGCTTTCTTCTTGCAGATAGGAAGATAAGGAAGCTCAAGAGGTTCAATGACTTTGTTTAAGGTCTCAACTCCTCACGGAACATCTGGCATCTAATATCTATCTCTCAGTATACAGGGCATGGGATTAGTTGTTGAGATGCCAAAGATGTAAAAAGACACAGCCGGTCTCTGCCCCCAGAAGATTAGAAACCAGGATGGAAGAGCAAAGATGAACAAAGGCTTAATTCTGTAAGTCCAATGCAGGGAGAAGCTGCCTCAGATAAGAGAGTTTCTGATAAGAGAAACATAATTGAGTGGCGACTGATAAGGATGTAAGGACTCTTCAGTGCCCAGGGCTTTTGAATTGTAGTTGAGAGGGGATGAAGCCAAATGGAGTCTCTAAGATCCAGAGGTACTAATCAGGTGTGGGGGCATTTCAGGTGCTGGTGATTGAAAGGTGGGGACATTGTTTGGGGCAGGAAATACTGTAATTCATACAACATAAAACCCTTTTTATTGTTAAATGTGACCCCGTGGTCTATGAGACAGAGGCAAAGGGCTTTTTAGGATGGATCCCAAGTGACCCAGCCTGGAATTTCTTCCTAGTTTCTATTCTGTAGTATGCTTGGGTTCTGGCCTGTATTTGCATGTGCAGTCTAAAAAATAATTCAGTCTATTGGTTACGTATATACAGCCAATTCCTGTCCTCACTACTTCTGCCCCACCAGAGGCTCATATTCCTCTGAGCTGACTCTTAAAATGGCCCCCTCCTCTCCCTCCTCCTCTTCCTCCTCAGTGCCTCATCAAATATCGCCATGATGTCTGCTATTTCTGGGGTCAAAAGTATTTTTCTGACTTGCAGAAATGTCATGGTGTGACACTGAAGGTCGGGATGGCCAGGACATTCATGATTGACACCTAGAGTCCCAACATCACAGCTTGTTCTTCCTCCTACTCTCATGTGTGGTCTGTATGTCACCTCCTGTAGGCCTCTGGTCTGTTCCTATTCACCTGTCTAGACCCACACCATACTTCACTCTCATGCCTGTGTACACCATGCAACTTTGTGCCTTTGCCTAGAGTAGCTTTTTTCCCCTCTTCTTCTTCCCATTCTGCTTTCTTAGCTTTCAAACTGAGCTCAGATGCCCTTATGGGCAGGGACTGGGTTAATTACCTATCTTTGCAGTGCTGAGTCCTGGCCAGTATTTTGTATATCTAGGGACACAGAAATGTTGATAGAGTTTATCATTCATCGAAAGGGAGTTAGTGCATGGCCCTCCAGGTAAGATAAGATGGTTCCCTATTCCACCATTGAGTCTCCCAGGGCCTTGATATTTTGCCAGAGGGGCCCCATAGGAAGTCTTCTTAATATAACCAGGTCATAAATTTCAGCCAAAGACACCTTATCCTTCACCAGATACTCTTTGCATTTTTAATAACCACTATCCTCTTCTTTCTATTTCATTAATTGAATGGTGGTGTCCTACTTAGAGGTAACCAATATAAGTCAACCAAGGCTTATAAACATATTGTGAGGCAGTCATTCACTTTACAAAAGGACTCTACAGAGAATTGCTTTTGATAGCCAACTTGTGTTATTTTATTTAAAATGACTTGAGTGCATTTTAAAAATAGAGGGAGAACATGCGTTTTGAAGAGAGCAAATTAGTAATTGGATACAGATTACTTCTTCCTTGATTATTTTGAAATTAATTAATTTCACGGTAGGCCATTCTAAGCGTCTGTCTCTGTCAATACTTTTATGCAGACAAATCAATACATTAGTCCTCCCTCATTCCCTCTGGAAGTGACCAGATGAATGGTTGTCTGATTGCTATGCTTTTGTCACTCAGCACTTTTTAATGTTTCTATTCTAGACTGACTTATGACCTTAAAATTAGCTTTCCACTATGGAAGACAAATATAATGTCTCTCCAGTCTCCTTTGTAGCTGGTTTCTACATGTGGATTTAGTATTTTCAAGTAGGATACATTGCCTGAAATAAACTAGAAGCTAGTTATACCAAAAAAAAAAAAAAGTGAACAAAGCCATCATGGCAAGAGTGGAGGTGTTACACCAGGTGTGGAAGCTAGAGATTACAAGCAATCTGTGCTGTACTCAGCATGAGTCACCATTTTGAGTCACCATTTTGGAGTGACAACTCCGAGTCCTTCAGACCATCAGTGATATTAAATGATGTTTCCAGTGAAGTAGCATGGTGGCATGATTTTGCCATTGTTCATGACTGCAAACATTTTACTGTTCTTCTGACCTTCCGGGAGATTTTATGTATGAACTTGTGTCCTTTAGTAAATAATTATTTGTATAGGATAGCAAGAGGTACCTTCTATGACTTGAAACTATACAAACCATCTACTCATCAGTTGGGAAAGTTGACTCTCCTCTTCCCTGTCTACTTGCTCTTATCTATTCCTGACCATAAGGCCCCCATTTGTTACAGCATGAAGAGAGAGAAAATGAAGCATCTTTACACAAGTGCTGAAGTTAGCATTACACACACATACTCTCTCATAATGCATTTTCTCTCTCTCTCTCTCTCTCTCTCTCTCTCTCTCTCTCTCTCTCTCTCACACACACACACACACACACACACACACACACACACTGCACACATTGTCACTTAAAATCCTAAGGGAGACTGAAGCTTATCATCTACCAGGCAACTGGAATGGACATCTGCCATGGAGCATCTTAATGTTATTAGACTCAGCAGTGTCTTTTAGAGGATTTCAGTTCCTTGATTTAAAATGTGCTCACTCCTATTGATGGTCTCATCCTACCATGTTTCCTAAGAGATGTGTATTCTAGAACCAGACTCACACCTTAACTTATGGTTGCTTTCTGTTTGGGTTAGAATGGCCTTCTCTAGAGCAGTCGAACACCAATAGTGCCTCCTTCAGAAGCTTGTGGTGAGGACTAAGACAATGAATGTATGTCAGTTAGCTTTCTCATTAGGAACAATATCATTTGAGGTAAATATTACCACTTACAATTGGTTTATTTATTCATCCTGTCACCATGGGGACAGGTAAACACCACGAGGTTTCAGGTTCTGCTCTTATTATCCTTCCACGTACTGTGGCTATGGTTAGGATGTTTATGTTGGGAGTTTGCCTGAAGGCAGAGCCTAGCTCAATGCCTCCTCACTGAAGCTCAGAGAGACTGGGTACAAGTGATACGACAAAATGTGGAACTGTGGAGATGTGAGGAGAGGAGTGTGTGGAGTACATCTGCCTCCTGTCCAAAGAGAGTCATGTGGTTCAAACATCACCCAGGACCCACAGACATACTCCACAGTAGGGGGGAGTGTCTTGAGGGCTGGCAGGAAAAACGGTGAGACACGAGATCACATCACTGATCTCCTCCAGCCTCACCAGGGCTGAATATAAATAAATGTAAAACTGGACTTGTAGCTTCATTAGTAGAGTGTTTGCCTAGCAGGCAAGGAGCCCTGTGTTTAACTCCCAGGATATGACACATGAGGGTAATCCTAGGACTCAGGAAGAGCAGAAGTTCAAGGTCATCTTTAGCTGCATACCCAGTTGGAGGACGGGCTGGAATACAGGAGATGTGTCTCAAAGCAAACAAACATGAAAGGCCAGGAGATGTTTCTCTTTCCGAGTCCGGGTTGCCTCACTCAATACTGTCTTTTGTGGTTTGCCTCAGATGAAGACTGTTACAGAAAACCACAAGCAATCAAAGCACAGAGTTGGAGCCCAGTCCTAATGTATATATTTACAAAACACCTCCAGACCTGAGGCTCAGTGAACACTGTGGAAGAGACCTAAAAGACTGTAAGATCCAGACGATCACCTCCAGACCTGAGGCTCAGAGAACACTGTGGAAGAGACCTAAAAGACTGTAAGATCCAGATGATTAGGGAGTTAGCAGCAGTAAGACTGTGTCTCCTAGGATTGTCAGAAGCTACACCAGAGAGTCTTACCAACGAGAAGTGAACCAGAGCAACAACAGACACGCTACAGTGGTCAGAAAATTTGTGTGGCCTCAGCCCTACACAAAGAGCTACAAGTGCAAGAAGGAGCTGAGATTGGGAGGCATAGCCCTCCCTAGGGAAGAGAACACGGCTCGGTTACTCAATACCAAGTAGTCAGCCTTGAAACCATACACACTAGCAACACCATGCAGACTGACAGGTTGTATTGTGTGTGTGTGTGTGTGTGTGTGTGTGTGTGTGTGTGTGTACATATGTGTATATAACAAGTAAGAAGATGAAGGCCCTGAAGTTAAAGGCCAAGGAGGGCTACCATGTAGGGTGGCTTGGAAGGAGGAAGTAAAAAGGGGAAATTATATAACTACAGCATAATCTCAAAAAGAAAAGAAATAATATCTTTTTGATAAAGGAAAGCAAACTGAGTTGACAATTCCCTGAGAAAGAGTGTGTCAGTGATGCCATGAAGCACTCCTGTGCCTGTGCTCAGGGTCCTTCTTTGTCATTTTGGGGCAGGCTGAACTGATTAATTTTACCTTTCACTTGGTGCTGGAATCAGCTGGGGTAACTTCATTTATCCGTATTTAGTAAATTTGGGGGAGGGCCTCACTTTTTTTTTAAGGGCCTCAGCCTATTCTTGTATCATCTTAATCCTTTCTAAAATTCAACGTGGTCTGTGTGGGAGGAGGGACACCTTAAGATGTTTCCAGTTCAATTCTCCACCTCCCTCAGGCAGGCAGGCCAGGCCTGCCCCCTTTGTTTCTCCCACAGGAGAAGACCATGTAGTTAGTCTCATGGAAATACAAACTCTCTCCTGTGTTCATCTGAGGAGGGCCTGCCTTCCTCCATCTGCCTGCCTTTCCTATTTTTCACAGCTCCTTTATTATGAGATTTACTAAAGGTGATAGGGGGGAGGGCTTATGGCCTTCCTTTATCACCTCAAATGGGACATTTTATTTTCAGAAATGTTATCTACTTCAGTTTCAACCTCAAGCTCCAGCATTCATGCCACCCTATCGGCTGCCTTCTGCAACCCTCTACGTGGCTGTTCTCTGAAAGAATTTAGCAACCTCTGCTCATCTTCTTTTGTTAAAATTCTTCTCAATCTGTTTATTTACCATTGTGGGTTATATGTCTGTGACAGCAGGGACATTGTTTTATATCTCTTTGTTTATCTGGCATAAAATATACTATCTAGAGTAGAGACTGTATAAATATGTCCTCAATGCTTCATATATCTTTTTTGAAAAGAGAATTTGAACCCGAGTATTCCTATACTTGTCCCAGTAGAAGCGATAAAGAACTCTTGAACACTGAAGGGGACTTAGATCCCACATTCACCTTTGTGTAATGGGCAGCTGAAACCTCAAAGACCTTGAATGATGTCCCTGAGGTCACTGGCAGAGTTGAGACTTGAACACATTTGCCCTGTCTCCAAACTCAGCTCTTTTGTTACATGCAGCACCTTTGCAGAATGGGTATTCTGATGGCTTGTTCCAGGCAGAGGATGGTGCTACGTGAGAACTGAATAGATTCTGAGTGTGGGTTTTCTTTTAAGGGTCCATTCAGCAGAGACACTACCATGGTCTGCTATTTCACCACAAAGGTATTTTCATTTCCCAGGAAAGGAATCCTCTATCAAAAGAAGAAAAAAAAAATTATACTCGCTACTGGGCCTTTTATTCTGCTATTTCAATTCATCGGTTTATCCTCAAAAGCATAAAAGAAAAAAGACTAAGGAACAGTCATTATTTAGAAACTAACCTAACCTGAAGCTGTGAAAATGCTATACTTGTTTCTGTTGAAGAAAAACTATATCTATTTACTAGGAGATTAAAATAGTGGGTATTTGCATTTCTTAAAAATAGACATTGAAAGTACTATGATGGAATAATACACAGCCCTGTGAGAGAGATGCCTGTCCAATTGTAGGGCTTTGCCAACAACAGCTAAGAACTGGAAAATTCTGGCATGAGAATTATCAAAGCCTTGAGCCTGGCCCCTCTTCGATCGATGTGTTTAGAATCTCTTTTATTGAACTGAGTTGCCACTGTGCTTGTTGGAGGGGGTTTTTTGTTTTGTTTTTATGCAGGACCTACGGACTACAGCTTTGCTTGTTTGGTTAGCCATAACAATTTCTCAGGAGAAAGGAACGTCACCTGATACTTACTATAACCAGCAACCAGAATGATGTCTCTGAAAGGCACAATTATTTCTGAAGTCCTCTGGAACTGAAATGAAGGGAAGGGAGGAGCCACAGTAGTGTTTCTGATGCGTTTCCTTCCTCTCAATTCGGAGTTACTGGACACTCTGGCAGTGTGTGCTTGACAGGGTCAGCACAGGGATAGTAGAGTGTTAAGTGTGTTGTCAAAAATGTTTCTACCATTAAGTTGAATCTTTGATTGTTTGATATCTTCAAGGTTCCTATTATAGGTTTGAAGATCACTTCTGGCCTATATAGATGCTTGGCTTCTCTCTCTCTCTCTCTTTCTCTTTCTTTCTCTCTCTCTCTCTCTCTCTCTCTCTCTCTCTCTCTCTCTCTCTCTCTCTCTCTGGTATTCATGTATTAAACATAGCATATAACAGGTGTAAATAAATACCTGTTAATGCGTCTCATTGTTATTTTGATTTTAAAGAACCTTTGGTGATATTAACCATACTTTGCCCTTGAAATGTGCTATTTATAAATGCCATTTAAAATAACCTTTGTATGGAAACTCATACCCTGCAGGGAAACTCCTTTCTCAGCCTTGATACTGGGGGTAGGGCCTTAGTCCTACCTCAACTGGATATGCCAGACCAAATTGACTCACCTTGGGATTCCTTGCCCTTTCTGGGGAATGGATGGGGGGATGGTGTGAGGGGAGGCTGGGGGTAGACTGGGAGCAGGTGAGGGAGGGGGAGCAGTAGTGGGTTATGGGAAAAAGTTAAATAAAAAATTAATATAAAAGAAAAATAAAAAGATATTTGATTGCTTGTGGAAACTAAATTTAAATATACAAAACCAAAAAATAAAATAAAATAACCTTTGTATATGCATGTGATATTCATGAACCCTTGTATGCTTGTGTTTGTATATATTCAAGAAAAACCCTTTGAATGGTAAGAATGGAGTCTGCCATGGTAATTATTGTCACAGTGACTCAGTGTGCCTGCACACTTCAGTATTTTAGGCTTTATCTTTGGTTTTTGGCTCACAAGAATTTCTCTTACTTTCCTAAGAGCTTAGCTATATAGTTAAAAGAATGTCATATTCTGTCAAGTTCTACTGTGTATTTTGTAACAGGAGCTTTCAAGTTTTTCCCTAGAAATATAAATCTTATACAAACATCGACTAAAACAAAACACCATTATGATTTGACTATAAACATGTTTCCTCAGAACACATATGTTAAGGGATTGGCTGTCAACTGTAGGCTTTGGAGAGGTTACTGAGTCCTGAACTCTCTAACTTCATTGGATTAAGTCATGGCTCATGGACTATTGGGAGATGGGGCCTAGCTGGAGGAACGGGTCAAAGGACCATCCCTTAGAAGGTTCTTATTCCCAGTGCTGGTCTTTCATTGTCTTCTTCTGCTTCTTGTCTGTCACAGGTAAGCAGCCTCTCCATCGTGATGTTCTGTCTTACCAAACATGGGTCCAGAAAAAAGTAGCCAAGTGACCACAGGCCTAAACTATGAACCAAAGTCAATCCTTCCTCCCCTAAGATGTTTTCTCCAGGATTTTGTCACAGCCACAAAAGTTAGCCAACACAAATCAGCTATCTGAGATTTAAGGCCTAGACCAAACTCCGCATTCTTTTTTTCTTTTCCTTTTTTTTTCTTCTGAGTACTCTGAACTATTTCTCTTAAAAAAAAAAAAAAAATAAGCATGGTAAGCCAGAGAGACATTGGGTGCCCTATGAGAAAGAAAGAAAAAAAAAAAAGACCTAGATTCTTTTTGCTAAATTTACCACTTGTGTGATCTTGGGCACGTTTTATTACTTCTCAGATCTTTAGTTCCATTATTGGAGAGATGGGAATAATATCTGCAGTGTGGATTGCTGCTCTGGTGGTTAGGACATCCATAAATGGAAGAAAGAAGTGTTTATAAAACGTAGAAAGCAAGGGGAAGAAAAAAGACATCTTATTTTCCTAAAACACAAAGCCTCATGGGGGTGGAAGAGATAGAATGACCGTGTTCATCCCGGGAATATTGTTTACAGTAAGCCCTTCATTTTTCTTGTTTCTCTCATCAAGAATTCCAAGCTCCGTATAGACCTCAACAGTCCTTATCTTTGTGGTTTCTGTGCTATTTCATGCACTTGACCGTCACCCCCCTCAACCCTGGTTACTCAAACATTTACTAAAATCCCATCTGGAGATACAGAGTATTCGGTATAATAATGAAAAAACTGAGTAGACACATGAAGTACGGATGAGGATAAGGGAGTCACAAACTCAAGCATCAATGAAATCCTAGCCAGGGGTCATTTTTACATCACTCTCTCTAAAGTCATTATCTGTTGACTTTTATGGAGTCCTGTCCCCAACCACATAAAATGATGAGCCAGGGGAAAAAAATGACTGAGTTTGATAGAGTTATTCTTGGGGAAGTCAACTTTTTCAAGACAGCACTGCCCCAAGTGGAAGGAAAGATATAGAGTTACAGTTTGGGTAGCCAGGCTAGGACAGATGCAGATGCCTTAAGGACCTGGGTGAGTAGCTCCGGCTGTTTCTCTCTAGAACTATCTGGCCAGCATTGATTAGAGTGACTGTTAGGACTTTGGGATTCTTTCCTTCAGGAAGTTCTTTTCATAAGTGCAGCATGTACCCTTGGGCTGGTCTTGTTAGAACAATGTCAACAAGGTGTCAAGGATGACATTTGGTTTTGCAGCAGCCTTTCATATGACTTGAGATGCCTCCACTTTAGCTCTGAGGTTATCAGAGTTGTAGGCTGCGGCAAACTTGTCATATAGAAGAATATACTCAAGCAAATTAAATCAGGGGTTGGTGGAGAGAGTGGGGGTGGCTGAAGGGGGCGACTAATCCTAGAATAGGTTAAAAAAGCAAAACGCCCAAAGTAGAAATATTAAAAATAGAGAAACCTCCAGTACCAGATGGTCAGAATTATGAACAAGCTTGGGGACAAAATTAAATAAATCCTCCTGGAAATATTTTGTCATCTGTTGGAAGCCTGGATGGGCACCCAGAGCTGCTGAAAGGCTTCCTATGCCCCCTCTTTCATCTCAAAGCTACAGGGCTGAGAGTTTGCTGGAGTCTGACCTACTTTCCAGGAAACTTCTGGTTAGGAAGAAAAGAGGGGGAAAAATGAAGTGATATCAAGGCAGCAGGATGCAGAGATAAAAGCACTGGACTTGCTGTTAAGAAAAATATTTTTAGCAGTAGTTAACTGTCACAACTGATGTGATGACACGTAGCAATTATTGGGTGCTAAGTGTGCTGTGTGCACTCATGTAGTGACTACAGACCTTGGGTGTGTGGCCGTGTGGCCTGCTGCCATCCTTCTGATACAGAGGTTCCAGAAAAGGTTCGGACACTTCACAACTCCTGGATAGTGGAGCCAGCACATCCATCTCATCCCCATCCTGCTCTCTAGAACACACTTTGCACCATATGCCTTTCTGACTCATCTCCACAACTGACCTTTGGAAAGTCTCCCTCAGCTCCATTTTTTTTTCCTTTCTTGCTTCAAGTGATCCAACTAGACTTGCCCCATCTGCTAATAAGTAAGAGCATAATTATTGTTTTAATTTCGTCTCTTTCTCTCAGAGTCTAGCTGCCAGGAGGATGGGCTTTTGGTTGGAATTCTTGTGCCCTAGTACCTAGCACAGGATGTGTCTGGCAGACAGCAGATGCTCAGTAAGTATTCACTGAAAGAATCAGTAACACATTTCTGCTCAATAATCAACAACAAAGAAGTCATCTGAAGCTCATTGCAGCTCCGTCCCATTTGGGGAGGGAATTATTTAGGTCATAGACTGACTTCTTTGGATTCTACTGTCTAACATAAACACCAGTTAGTGCAGGATAATTTCTATCACATGCATTGCAACTGATACTGTAGTTTGAAGTCTGCACAAATTGAGAAGGGATGGTACAGTTGATGACTTCGAAGACAACTTGTCCAGACTGACCATGGAGATGGGAAGAACGTCAAATTTTACCCAACAATAGATTAGTGTTTAAGGCTGCCTCTCTATTCCCACCCCCCACAAAGCATTAGAGACTCCCTGACAGCTGACTTTTCCATCAGAGGCCCACCAATTGGTTTGCTTCATTGTCCCACAATTCCCACCTAACATTTAAATAACTTTCCTTCTATTTGTGCTTGCTCCCCTCCATGGAAAAAGAGAGATGAACAGTTGTATAAAGGGAAGTCTGGGAATGAAGCTGAAGGTGACCTAGTAGGATGTGAAGTTAAGGAAAACGGTACAAAGACTCAATATTTATCCAAGCGTTGCTATGTCCCTTCTAGATGGCTGGGAAATGGCTTTGCCCAAGCCTGTCTCAGCAATGACCTTGTTGAAGGCTTCCCCGAGACTATATTGTAAACCCCCTGCTGTTGATGACTACAGTCTTCTTCCAAATGTACTCTAAATTAGTGTAGTTAAGGTCTCCAAGCCTTTTTACACACATTAAAGCCTTTTTACACGCATGATCTTTTTTCTTTTCTTTCCTGCCTCTGCCCTCCTGAGTACCAAAACTTAAAGTATGGGTCACCATACCTGACGCATCTGAACTTTTAAGAGGGTCATTGGAGTTGGAATGGGCACAAAGAAACCTGGAAAATAACTCAGACCTGAGAACAGTGATGCATTTCAGCTATGTCTTTTTGTCTTTAAAGTTCTAGGTGAATGATGGAACATGGTATTTGCTTTTTTAAAAAAAAAATCTTGAGAATATGGCTTTGCTTCTTTTTTCAGATTTTATGTTGAATTTCTACTACAAATCTCAGATGATTTGTGTATTAGTTACTCTTTAATACTATCACTGCATATATACTGAAAGGTAACCTAGAATGGGGGCCTTCTATCTTACAGTCCATCATGGCAGGAGAAGAAGTATGATGTCTGGAGCTTTGGGCAGCTGGGGTGTCCTTGGTAAAGAAGCAGAGAAGAAAGAATGCTTGTGCTCAGCCAGCTTTCTCTTTTTAATGCATTTAGGATACCAACCAAGGAAATGGTGCCAGCCACATTTCAGATAGGTGTTCTCATGACAATTAATCTAATCTAGAAAAAGCCCTCACAGATATGCTCAGGATTTATCTCAAAGTCAGTTCTAGATCTTACAAATTGACAGAGGCAGTTTGGGAAAGACTGTAGAGACATTGTGTAGAAGTGATTAATTTCCTTCATTAGACTTTCTTCAGTGGGGAAAACTCATTTGTGGAACGTTAGTTAATAAAGAAACCATTCTCATTTGCCAAGAAATGAATCTAAAACAGTCTTGCCCCATTATCTTCCAGAGATATATGGTCACTTTCTTTATGATCTTGAACATTTTCCCTTATCCTGTGAAGGGATGGAGTTTTTCATTCACTATGGTCATTTGAAAGAAAATGGCCCTCAAAGAGAGTGTCACTATTAGGAGGTGTGGCCTCGATGGAGGAAGTGTGTCACCGTGGAAGCAAGCTTTGAGGTCTCATATATGTTCAAGCCATGCTCAGAAAGACAGACCACTTCCTGTTGCCTGTGAATCAATAAGTAGAACTCTCTGCTACTTCTCCAGCACTATATCTGCCTGGATGCTGCCATGCTTCCCACCATGGTGATAATGGACAGAACCTCTGAACTGTAAGTCAGCCCCAATTAAATGTTTTCCTTATGAGAGTTGCTGTGGTCACGGTGTCTCTTCAGAGCAATAGAAGTTGTAACTAAGACCATGGGACCAAGTGTGACTTAAAGATTTGCATGAAGTGGAGCAGGAGGGGAAAACTCATAATGAAATGTGACAGAGCTAAATTTTCAATGCATTTATATTTCATGGATGTCAAAGTCCAGTGCTCCTGTCCTTGCTTGGAGCTGTCACTTTTGTTACAAAAGTGTAATAAAGGAGATGTGTGGGTTCTTAGCAGTTTATGTGCCTAGTATTTGCATTTGTTACCAGAATATTGCTTTCTTTTGCATAGCTCTTGGTCCGCTTAATGAAAGGATATGTTAATGATGATCTTCTGTATTAAGAATTTTCATGGAAAGTGCCAGCCTCCTGAGTTTCTTGGTAAGGCTCTGCTTCCCCAAGAATACGATTACTCATTGATGATAAGTAGTACATGCATACGATGGCTTTATTAGCCATTCACCAGCTGATGGACAGCTGTGTTGCTCTCAATTTGCGGCTATTGTGAATAAAGCAGTGTTAAACATTTGCGTACACATTTTGGATGAGCGTAAATTTCTATTTTCTTGGACACAAATGCCTGTCATGAACCCCTCCAAACTTCCTGCAGAGTTGGTTGCCCTGGTTTGCAGTCTCTCCCACAGCTGATAAGCTTTCCCACATCCTTGCTAGTATTTAATATTGCTGCTGCTTTTAAAGTTTAGTCATTTTTCAGGTGTATTTTGCTACTGTACATGGTTTTAATTTGTATTTCCCCTAGTGACCGATGTTTAAGTATCCTTTTGTGTACTTCTTTTCTGTTTGTAAATTTTCTGTTTATACATCCATTTATATCTTTTGCCAATTGAGTTGTTTAATATTTCAATATTTGTGTTTTGATTTACACACTCTTTATATGTTATAGATTTCGGATCTATTTTTATATTTGCATATATATATTTGTGTCTCTATAGATGCTTATTTACATAGAGATACTGTACATATCTTCAGTCTGTTATGTGATTCACTCTGTTCTTCCTTTGGTCATGTGTTGTGATGGAGCATCTTAATTTCAATGATGTCCAGGTTATCAGAATTTTACTTTATGGGCTATGCTTTTTTTTAATCCTGCCATAACAATCTGTGACTATTTGAAGGTCATGGGAATGCTTTCTTGTATTTTTCCTAAAATTCTTACCATTTACCTCTACGCTTGAGGACTCTGTGAGAGATTCTGCTACTGCTTTCTTCCACAGTCTGAAGAATTTGCCACAAACCCATTCAAGTGTGAGAATTTCTTTTTGGCAGGATTTTAAATAACCAGCCATTTATTTTAAATAAATGTAAAACTGTTAAGACTTTTTTCCATTTGTTTTAGTTGTTTCTAAGTTTGAGAAACTTCTTTCAAGCAAATTGTATTATTTTTTGCATAAAGGTTACATAAGATGCTTTCAATTAAGCATTGTGTGTGTGTCTGTGTGTGTGTCTGTGAGTGCACATGTGTCTGTGTGCCTGTGAGTGCACATGTGTCTGTGTGCCTGTGTCTGTGTGTGTGTTTGTGTGTGTGTGTCTGGGGGTGCACATGTGTCTCTGTGTGTGTGTCTGGGGGTGCACATGTGTCTGTGTGTGTGTTTGTGTGTGTGTGTCTGGGGGTGCATATGTGTCTGTGTGTGTGTTTGTGTGTGTGTGTGTGTGTCTGGGGTGCACATGTGTCTGTGTGTGTGTTTGTGTGTGTGTGTGTGTGTGTGTGTCTGGGGGTGCATATGTGTCTGTGTGTGTGTTTGTGTGTGTGTCTGGGGGTGCACATGTGTCTGTGTGTGTGTTTGTGTGTGTGTGTGTGTCTGGGGGTGCACATGTGTCTATGTGTGTGTTTGTGTGTGTGTCTGGGGGTGCACATGTGTCTGTGTGCCTGTGTCTGTGTGTGTGTGTGTCTGGGGGTGCACATGTGTCTGTGTGCCTGTGTCTGTGTGTGTGTGTGGGGGGGGGTGCACATGTGTCTGTGTGCCTGTGTGTGTGTCTGTGCTCGTGTGTGTCTGTGTGTGTCTGTGTGCCTGTGTGTGTGGAGGCCAGAGGCCTACATAGAATGTCTTCTGTTCTTGCACCCCATCTTGTCTTTTGAGGTAGAGTCCCTCACTCAACGCAGGTGCTCACTGTTTGACTAGACTGGCCAGCCAGCCAGCTCTGTGAGCTGTCTCTGCCTTCGTTCAGTGCTCAGGTTATAACATCCAGTTTTTAAGTGGGTATCAGGGATCTGGACTCAGAACTTCATGCTTACAGAGCCAGAACTTACTGCTTGAGCCACCACCTAGCTTTCACATAGTTTTATTTCTAAAATATTTAAAATTGTGTGTTTTTGTTTTCATTTCCATTTGTTGTTATCTTTTATAGAACCGATTGCCTTAGTGAGAAATCCCAGGAATGGCTGTTGTCTTAACTATCTATAATTTCTATCACATTGGTTTATTTTATTATTTACTTCATTTTAGATTTTTTCTTCTTTAAGAACTTTGTGTGTCCAATGAGCTATGATCACTTCCACCTCTGTTTTCCCTCTCCAATTCTTCCCAGATCTTCCCTACAGTCCATCCCCACATTTTACGTGCTTTTCTTTATTGCTTTCGATAGCCACTATGTCCATTAAATGACACTTGTATGTGCTTGAGTGTAGGGCCATCTAATTGAGGATGGCCAACCTGTTAGTGACCATACTCTCAAAATTATCCACCCGCACACTGCAGCAGCCAAATTGCCAGTAGCAGTTAGAAGTAGGGTCTTTTGAGTTCCTCCTCATCCTTGCTGGAGTTTTGAATGAGTTGATATTCTGCCAGTTACTGAAGCTGTGTGTTTGGGAACACTCTAGTCACACTGTATTTAGAAGACAGCATTTCATTTCTTGACATTGATCATGATTATGTTGTATAGAATGGCTTTGAACTAGAGATCCCCCTGCCCCAGCCTTCTGTGTGGCTAGAATTACAAGTGTGTGTGACATTGTCTCATATTAATTCCTTCCTACTTCTTATATATTTGGTTGTCTTCTTTTCTTAGTTTAGTGAAATAAAAGATTAAATGATCACGTACTTTTATTTTGCAATGTGAACAAATAAAATTGATAATTTTACTCAAAGCTTTGGTTTAACTAGGATGGTGTATGATGTGTGTATGTGTGTCTTCACATGCGTATTGTGTACCTGTGAACCTGTGCAAATGCACGTGGAGGCCAAAAGATGACATTCAGTGTCTTTCTGTATCACTCCCTGCTTTATTGCCTTGAGAATTATTGAATGGAGAAGAATGTGGCCAGAGAGTTTTGGGAACCATTATAATCCTCTCCCCGTCAATTCTCCAGTGAGGAGATTACAGATGCATGCAGCCACATCTGGCTTTTTGCTCAGGTGCTGGGGATTTCAACTCTTTCCTGATGTGGGAATGCCTTTTTATATGCTGTGAATGTCAATCTTTAAATAAAGAAGCTGTTTTGGGCCATGACAGGCACCATAGAAAAAGTAGAAAAAGAAATCAGAGCATAGGTAGGAGAAGCAGGGCGGCAGGCAGACCGAGCTGAAGCCTAAAGGAGCAACATGTAAGGAACACAGGTGAGCCATGGGCTACATGGCAGACAGATTAATAGAAATGGGTTGATTTAAGATGTAAGAACTAGCTAGCAATGTGGCTGAGCCATAGGCCAAACAGCATAAAGTTAATATAAGTGTCTGAGTCATTTCTGGGGACCTGAGTGGCAGGCGGCTAAGAGGTCTGGCACGGCAGGTTCTGGGCCTCTGGCTGCCCAGAACCAAGAAACCCCTCTACTACACTTTCCCACTAAGCATCTCCCCCACCTCCAGTATTTATTTTATTTCCTTTTTACTACTATAGATGCTTTCTGTTTTCCTTAAATTTTCTCCTATTTTTCCCCTTTCTCTCTTTTAATTTAAGGCAGGGGTTCATGTAGTTTAGATTGACTTTAAACTTGTAGATGGTAATGACCTTCAACTCCTGATCCTTCTGCCTTCAGACCTTGTGGTTCAAGTCCAGGGCTTGTTGCACTCTGCCATGGTATATTCTAGTGCAAACTGCCCCTTTCCTCATAATTTATATATAAGTATGTCATTCAACTTCCATGGAATTAAGTGGTTTTTTGGTTTTGTTTGTATTATTAACTCCTATTTAATTCCATAGGGGCAGACCGAATATTCTGAATGATTTAAGTATTCTTTTGTATCAAGGCTTTCTCAATGGCAAATAATACTATGAATAAAACTAAAACAGTAAAAATTTAAAGATGTTTTGTGAATGTGTGGAGTTACAAAAAAAAGATATACATTATGGGGCATGAAGCCATAATGATCTTCAATTCAGGATGACAGTTGTATTTTGAGGTAAAAGACAGTGTAAGTAAGAAATAGATTCATTGCCATATAGTTAAAAGTATATTACCATGACATTTTTAGCCTCCCTCTTAAGCTGTGGATCTATAAATAAGTATTATATTTTTAGTGTAGACTATTAAGCTTTTTTAAACCTCAGTTTTTGTTAAGTCTATGAGACACATAAATGTAACTTCTTTATCACGTAGGACCCATTTACATTAAAATTTTGTTTGTTTAAAATCATACTTTTCTTCTTGCTCATTGTATATAATACATATCAGGTACTGTCACAGTCTTTTTAAATTTTTATTATTTACTTATTTTTAGGTTTCTCAAGATAGGGTTTTTGTGTGCATCCCTGGCTGTCCTGAAACTTGCTCTGTAGATAAGGCTGGCCTTAAACTCACAGAGATCCTCCTGCCTCAGCCATCTGAGTGCTAGGACTAAAGGCATTCACTACCACCACCCAAATTTTAAATTTACTCTTCTCTTTCCTTGCCACAGTAGAAGGAATCACTCCTGGGGAAGGGTGGGTCTCATTCCTCGGAAGTCTGTAGCCTTCTTGACATTTGCATATGCAAATTGAGAATCCTAAATCCTCAAGTTCAAAATATAAAACCTACACCCTGTGCAAAGCCAGATCGGAGCTTTCCCTCCCAGTTTCTTTGACCGGGCCACAGGTCATTTTAGTACAAGAGGCTTAATTGCTTGACATTGTAAATTATTAGGTGCCA
Source organism: Phyllotis vaccarum (assembly GCA_033318265.1). Classification (NCBI taxonomy): domain Eukaryota; kingdom Metazoa; phylum Chordata; class Mammalia; order Rodentia; family Cricetidae; genus Phyllotis; species Phyllotis vaccarum. The sequence goes on from JARWLC010000012.1 coordinate 78,746,834, forward strand.
AAAGTAATTTCAGCTGTGATGAGTGCATTACGGTTCTGGGAATGATAATGTGTGTCTGTGTCCCATGCTCTTTCTTTTAGTTTTTAAATCTATAAAATATAGGCTGGGTGATGGTATAGTGGTAAATATCTTCCAAATGCCAGTGGCTTATCCCACAAACTTTGTGTCTTTCTTGTGGGCCATTTCCAGTCATTGTGATCACTCAGACAAATGAAATAGCAGCTATTTCCAGTACTGCTGATTGTGGCCCTGAAGAGAAGAAGGGGCCTGGTAAGGAGATGGGAATTCAGTTCTGGGTCTTGAATGACCCGTATCTTCCCATTAAACTGCAGTTTCCAAATCTTGTCACGTGGCTCCTACCAAATCAGAATATGGTGGTGAAACTGGAAAATATTTGGGGAAACAACAATAATGCCTACCACAGCAAACAAAAATCTTTGTATTTCTTTCAGGGGGTCTTGGTGGGGATGTGAGCCAAGGTTAGAGCACTTGTCCAACTGTCACATGCTTCAAGCTCAAGCCGTAGGGCTACAGACTGGAGATCAGAGTCAGAGGGCCTTGCTGCTCTGTTTCAATCTCATTCCAGATTCAGGAGAGAAAGCATCCTGCTTCCCTTCACAATATGAAATAAGCTCACTGAGAATATGGGGATAAAATTATGTCTTCATGCTGCATAAAGACAATTTTCACCTCTAAGAATATTAAAGTGAGAGAGATCTATTTGGGGGACCCCTGATTCACACAGAATTGGATTCTATTCTTAACCCTCACAGCTTCTATCTATTACATAGAACAAATAATTATTTCCAAAGGATGATAGTGGCAAAACCAGCCATAGTTAGTGAGCAGTCTCTCCCAAACATGCCAGAAGCTACATGGATTCAATCATGTAATTCCTTATGTCACTACAGTCATTCATTGATTTATGGATGTGATTTATGCAAACGCAAGAGAGAGAGAGGACCTTGATTTTAGCCCTGCATCTATTAAGCCTAGAAGTTGGGGCCTTATTTCAAATATTCTGGCCCAGCTACTATGATAGACTGCTTATACCTGTGTTTCTGTGCTCATTCTTATTTTAATTTTATGACTACATTCTTTATCTGGACTCATAGAAATTCTGATGTCTATATTAATGTGCAAGCAGAAACCATTCTCCACCCGTGACCATTTAGCTGTCTCCCCTACTCTTTATTATATGACCATATGTTTGTGTTTTTAATCATTTGAGAATTCAAGCTACATTGAAATAGCATCATTGATGAGGTGTAACACGATTCTCAATTCTCATTGTATTAAAGGAAACTCAGAGCCAGATCTCAGGGAAAGGCTGAGATATCAGAGAGGAAACACCACAGTCAGATCTCACCCAGCTGTCTTCCAGCTTCCCCAGCCTCACTCCTCCTGGCTTCTACTGCATGAATCTGTCTTTCTATGCCTGCTTTAAATACCCTCTTCATCCAGTTGTTTCACATCCAGGTTAAGATTAAAGGTGTGAGTTATTACTGTTTGATAGTTAGGTCTTGAACTCATAGAAACTCAGAAAGATCTCTGTTTCTGGAGTTATGGGATTTAAGGTCTGGCATCACCACTGCCTGCCTGTGTTTCCCGTGCTGGGATTAAAGGTGTGAGTTACCACTCTCTGACCCTCCTGGCTTGACTGTGGGTAGATCTCTTCTCTGATATTCCAGTCTGGTTTTACTAATTATATAACATATCACCACAATGAGGTCATGACATGACTCCTCACAGATCTCCTAAAATATACCATGCACTCCAATTTCCATTATAGTGGCTATTACGGGTAGGATTATAGGACCACTTCGACATTTCATATGGGGGCCATTATTGAGGAGCGTGTTCAGGCATGGGAAGAAAAGAATTAAATAGAGAAAGGTGAGAAAACTGGAGACCTGCAATTACAGGAATCTAACTACTCAAGGGCTTCAAAGACAGTGTGGGTGTCGGGGGGGGGGGAGTGGGGGACTGAGGAAATCACATGGTGAGTCCAGGACATAGGGCCAGTGAGTAAGAGAAGAAAAGCTATTCAGAAGATCTAGGCCTACCAAGTACATGCTATCTATGGATGGCCTGAGTGGCTGGGACACCTGCTAAAGGCAGCTCCCATGACAGCCGAGGGAGGGACCTCTATCCTGTCTCCTCCTAATTTCATCTCTCTGCTGTGTTATCAGCCCCTTGCCTTAGCTGGTACATCCAGATGCATATTGAAAAAGGAACGAGGCAAATGTAGTTCCTAGTTTAGAGGATTTTGGGGGAAGTACAAGTAAGGACCTAGAAACAAACATTGCTGTGTATACCACTGTAAAGACTGAAGGTCGGGAAGTGATAAGCATTTGAGTGTGCTGAGTGTACTGTATGATGCAGAGTAACCAAGAAGTATAGAATGATAAGGCCACCAGGCAGTATAAAAGTAAAACCACCAGGCCTCATCACCGACGGGGCATGCTGAGACTCTCCTCCACCAGAGACCAAAGATCCAGTCTTCACTGCTAACAAGATCAACCAAGAGAGCCAAGTCCCAAATCCAGAGGAACAGATGGTGGGAGCCCGGATCTGCATCGGAGAAGGTACTCCTGTCTCCGGACGGGAGAAACCCTATACCTTGTACTAATACGCTTATGAATTTTGCTTGTGTGTAAATAAACAAGAGTTATACCAAGTTCAGACCAAGAGTAATTATTTCCTCCCCCGTATCTGGGGTATGTGCTTTCGACAACCACCTAGCTAGAGTTTCCTGTGGGAGAGACTGTACAGTTCATTGGTGTCGATAAAATTTTAATCTTTTTTCTAAGTATTTGTTATATGATATGTTTGGATGATACTTTTTACTTTTAAAGTGGTTGGTTTGATATAGAAACAACCATGCTAAATATATTTTACTATTATTTATGAGTTGTAATTCTGCATTATAGATGAAAATGAATAGCTTATGCCTCATTGTATATAATTGTATGCCCCTTTCCATCCTAATTGCCTGAAATTGTGATATTTTATTTAAGGCTTACTCTACATATTTTGCAATGGACATGTAAGAATACTAGGTTTCAACTGTAATATAGAACTGTGGTCCTTAAGCACTATGGAAGTCTGAGTGTGTCTTTGTGACATGAATTTACCTTCTTAAAAATGAGAACAAAGTCTAAGCTGGCTATGGTGAGTCACATAGAACAACACTTTCCAAATCATTTTTATACTTGCCATGTAAGACTTGCTATGAAAAAAAGGCTATAATAAAATAAGTTTGAGAAAGACTGCATACCGTATTCCCTTTTTACAGTGTTTGAAGGATTGGTGATATTTGGGGAGAATATTGCTTAATGTAGCACTCCAAAACTAATGTACTTTAAAAGGAGAGTCATCTTCCAACCATCATTTGGATAAAAGGGGATGAATATCTGAACTAGGGCAGATATCACAGGACTGTTGTGGCAGATGGTGATGACAGGGGGGACATTTGTCTTCAGGCTGGACTGGGAGGGGTATTGACTTGAACAGCGAAGTAAAGACAAGCTAAGGGAGGCATGGCATTTGGTTGTTATGCTATTGATCCAAAGAACAACGATGTCAATGACACGGAGGAGTGTGAATAATGATGCTTATTCTGGCACCATTTGTAGCAGTAAAAATCGAAACCAAGTAAATATTCATCAATGTTAATAAGTAAATAATATATTGGCTATAAGAGTATATGTATATTATTATTTCAACCACTAATGGGGATTATCAGCACTCATATTTACAGACTTAGAGTTACTTACACAACATTCTCTTGCAACACTGATTTGTATAAAAATGATTCAACTTTATTTAAAAACTATATAAAAGAATTGCAAAAAAATGTATTCATCATGAAAGATTCCACTGTTTTAATGGATTTAACTGTGATCAATCCAAGTTGCTTGCAGAACCTTACTAGAGACACTCAATGGGTAGTGGGAAGGGCAGGTGGGCTGTGAGCAAACAGAAGTCACCATCTCACAGCAGATTTGCTGGTCCTTTGTCTCTTCCAACCTTCCCACCACTTCTTTCAAGATATTCTATGAACCTGATAGGTTGCCCAATCCCAGCTAGATAGACCTAGCACTTATACATAAGGGCAGCACCAAGTGCAGTCAGTAGGTGTGTGTGTGTGTGTGTGTGTGTGTGTGTGTGTGTGTGTGTGTGTACATGTATGTTTGTATAGTGATAATTATAGTAGAGGTCAGGAATCCAAGGTTGGAAAGTGAAACATGGAAATGATGTAAATACAGCATAATCATGTATAACATTCTTGATTTATGTATGTTTTTTATGTAACATATATAATATTCTTATACTATGAATAATTCATATATATATGAAAACCCAACAGAAACTGAAGAAGAGTGTTGAGTCATTTGCTCCAATAAAAGCACATGGAAAGTGAAGGGACTCCTAGATACCAAGGGCATAATATGCATTAACTTTTATTTTGTAAAATGAGAGAAATGAACCAAGGACACAGTAGATCACTCAGAGAAGTAGGAACAGAGTTGGTCTATCACAGGACCATGCCGGTACATCTGAACTTGATGGACTGTCGGGGGGGGGGGGGGGGTCTGAACCACAGCTGGCTGCATCAGGTTGATGTGTTTGGAAGCTGGAGACTTCATCTCAATGTGCAATTGGAAGACCCTCCAAAGTGGAGAAGGTGAGGTGTGCTTGGCAGCTCATTTTCTCTTGATTCGGCACTTCTGGCTTTACCTACTTTCTCTGCTTCATTGAGTGAACATCTCTTTCCTTGTATAATTCACCTTCCAAGAGAAGATTTTATCAGTTTAAGTAATTGCAGTATAGAGAATGCTCTGCCTTGGTTTCCCCATAGCTCCACAGAGGCAGGCAGGCTGGTGCAGTCATGAAAGATTAGCTTGGGACCTACTCCTTTCTTCTCCAGGAACAAAGCAAAACAAGGAAAGATAAATGTTTAATATTTAATATACCAAAGACTATTTTTGGTGAAATCGGGAAATGCTTAAAATCTTGAAATCCCGAATGCTGTGAAATAGAGCCAGAAATGTATGCCAGAAAGAGCTGTGAGGGAGATGTTGGAGCCACTTGGAAGATAAACAAGAAGTATGAGGTGTTCAAGGCTTCCGGTGGCAATAGACTGCAGCAAAACCTTGTGAAGTGTACCACCTTAGGAGAGAACCCAAACCACCCTCACAGGGCAGATGAAAGGTAGAAGTGTGGAGAGTATCACATGTCAAATATGCAAATGATCATGTCAAATATGCAAACTATATGGAAACTATTCTGGAGGAATTTAGCAGTAATTGTTTATTGAGTTTTTCAGGAATTTCCTAAGAGATGACGGACCAAGAACGCACTGAACAACTTTGGTAAAAAGCTTGTAGTAAGTACTGATTTTGGAATAATCAATGAAGAGAGAGAGGGAGAGAGGAAGAGAGACTATCAAACCCAGGAATAAGAAGATTGTTGGTTTCTTTATCCCGATTCCAACTTGATCAGTTGCGTGCATGCTGGTTGCAAATATTGTTTGAAGGAAACAAAAATATTTTCTATGGAAATCAAGAGTGCACAGTAATAAACAAGGCATTTATAAGTGGTTCCTACAGATGATGTTCTAGGGATCCCTGTTCAATCTGCAGTCATCTCATTATGCTAACTGGATGTGTGGTAGTTTGTGCATGTCCTTGAAAAGATGGCTGAGGGTAGATAGAAGTTATCATGTGACCTGCACTCCTGGGAATAACCTGTCCCAAAGCTTGGCTTTGTGAGAACCCTTTTACCCGGTATGAAATTCTTACTATGTTAACACCAACAAATGTGGATTTTTCTCAGTTAGAGCATTAATGACAGACTAAAGGCATGCTTGCACTCAGGTCTAGCCTGGTGAAGCACTGAGTTTACTAAGCGCAGATAAAGGTTATCTACGGGAGCACAAATAGTGTTCCTAAAGAGCTGCAGCACCAAAGCTGCCTACATGCTCCCCAGACCCCCATCCAGTTAACTTGCTCCCTCATAGACACTCCCACAACCCTAGACCAGGGACAGAATTATATCTACCTGGGTCGGGGCAGGAGGGTGTGAGTATCTATAATCTCAGTGAGGGTTTAATGACCATCCCAACTCCTTCTTTGGTGAGGGATCATCACTAAGTCTGATCACCTTGTGAGAGTCCCTTGGGTGTGATCTCAGTTACTCTGATTAAGATGATAATGGCTTTATTTTTACCCAGAGGCACCTCTCTCTCCCTTGGCTCTGCTCAGGTTAGGTTTGATCTAAGGGAAAGATCTTTTAGGAGATTGATAAATATTTCTTCTTTCCTTCTTGGTCCTACATCTGCTCTGCTGGAGTTGGAGGTTGCATTTTCTGCATTTTTTTTTTTTTTTTTTTTTTTTTTTTTAGCGCTTGCTGAGTACAGCAGTATAGCAGTATGAAGATTTGAGAGTATGGATGATGGGATGGCTAGAGAGCTAATCCTTCTGTGTCCCTGAGGAAAACTGACCCTGTTGTATTTTCGTACTGCTGATTAGTTATGGACTTTAATGAAGCCTCATGGTGAGTGCTGAGTAGGCTTCAGAATAACATGAGAAACAAGGGGGAAAAACAGAAACAACAGGAAAGGTCAGTTGGTTTCTTTCCCAGTAGCCAGAGACTTTTACCTTGTTCAGGAATGCTCCTTTTGGAATTCCTTGACCCCACATCCTTGGAAAATGTGAAAAGAATAACTTACAATGTCCTCATAGTCTAGTTACATACCACAACATAGCTCATGTGTTAAGAGCATCACAAAGACCGGCTAGGAGCCAAATAAATTACAGAGATTTGGCACTGAGGCTTAGTAAGATCACTGCAGCGTTAGCATGGAGCAAGGGAAGATCCACTAGCAGGGAGCTAAGGGCAGGAGACTACACCGATTTATTTTGCTTAGGGCCAAACTTGCTGTTCTATGGAATGGAAATTTCACATATATTGCACTGGCCTCCTTTTCCAACCATGCTCTGAAAAGCATCTTCTATCTGGGCTAAGAGGTGAATATAAGGAGGACAAAGGGGCAGAGAGGGGCCAGTTATTTAGGGGAGGGCCAGTTATTTAGGGGAGGGCCAGTTATTTAGGGGAGGGCCAGTTATTTAGGGGAGGGCCAGTTATTTAGGGGAGGGCCAGTTATTTAGGGGAGGACCAGTTATTTAGGGGAGGACCAGTTATTTAGGGAAGGGCCAGTTATTTAGGGGAGGACCAGTTATTTAGGGAAGGGCTAGTTATTTAGGGAAGGGCCAGTTATTTAGGGAAGGGCCAGTTATTAAGGGGAGGGCTAGTTATTTAGGGAAGGGCCAGCTATTTAGGGAAGGGCCAGCTATTTAGGGAAGAGCTAGTTATTTAGGGAAGTCAGAGAGAGGATATGGGAAACATTTGGGTTAAAACTGAACAGAAAAAAGCAGCAGTTAAAAGACACTCTGTAGGAAATGAGACCAGAGAGGACATTTAAAAGCCTTGGCTTTGTCTCTGTGCATTGTCACCTTCCTGATTCTTCCCTAGCAGAAGAGAATGGTGAGTTTTGTCTCAGACATTTCTATGAGCCAGAAGAGGGTGTGGCGGTGTTTGCCACTGGTTCATGATCAGGAGAAATCCCCATGCCTTGATCATGCTGAATGATAGGTTGAGTAAGAAAGAGCTACTTAGAATTGTAGAATGGCATCTCTGATCATCTTTCCTCTAATTGAGGTTTAAACCTTGCTGGGAAGGATCACTACGTACAGTGCTTTGTTTAGAATATCTAACGAATCAACCTCTTGACACGTGAGGTTGAGGGTGTAGGCACAGTGTAGCACAGAGTACGCAGCCCATGAAAAGAAAAACATGTCCACATAGATGATGGAGAATCAGTTTCCTATAGGATTAGCCAGTTTCAGGTCCAGTCCCTGGACATAGACATACACATATGAGTAATGCTAAATGGATTCAGTGGGTTGTATATATATATATATAGATATACACATGTATATTCTAACAATAATAATTAAAGGAAATATATTGAGTTTGGGGGGATGTGAAAGGAATTGCAGGAGGAATGATGGGGATTAGATTGGGGAAGGAAAGGTGGGGTGTTATAGATGCTGTGTTCATGTGTAAAGATATATACTCTCCTCCACTCCCCTACCCCCCATGCAACACACACACACACACACACACACACACACACACACACACACACACACACACACTCACACAAAGAACTTGAGAGGGGGCCTAGGTGAAGCTCTGAAGGTAACATCACCCTTCAGTTCACCCTGGAGGGAATAAATAGGTAGAACACCTACACTTGGGTTAGATTTTGGCTAACCAGAAGAGCTGTAAGCTTTGGTGAGGCAGATTTCCCTAAAGAGGCATGTGGCATGTGAAATTTGTCTTCCAAGAGTGTTCCTCTCAGCTGGGAAATTGAATGCCTAGACCCTGACATCCTTACTGTCTGGCACAATTCACAGAGCAGTTGTCCCTCAATATCCACAGTGTGTTTATTGGTTCGAGAACCCTGGGAAATTCAGTTTCTTATAAAACTTGGAGCCATGCAGTCTGCAATCACACACATCCTTCTGTATGCTGTAAATCACCTCGTATCATAACTGATACAATGCAAATATTGTGTACATGCTGTATTGTTATTATGCCATGTTATTTACAAAGTAACTACAGGAGAACACTTCTGTCCATGGTCGTTACACATTCTACTATAAAAACTGTATTTTTGATCAAAGCTGTGGATCTATATGGAACCCTGAGGTAAGGAGGGGTCAGCATCCTACAGTACTCTGAAGAACTCTGAAACAAAAACTCACCCAGTCAAATTGTAGAAATTGCTTTGGCCTATAGGGTGGAAATGAGACTTTTAGATGCAACTCTGCTTAAGACATGCCTCCTCCCTTTCCCACCCCATGTCCTGAGCCTCTCATTTACCCTACTGAGCTGCTATCTTGACCCAAATATTGTTGAATACTCATCTCTTTCCTTCTGGACAGATTTGTAAATCATCAACTGCGTGCATCTCACAGTGTTGGCCACATGGTAGAAACTCCATTGGTCCAGTTCTGTTTTGTTGGGAAAACACCAACTCTCATTTAAGATACCTCTGTGCCAGACATAAATGATGTAAGAAATCCATTCTGGAAGTGTCAGGAGAGCAGGTCAGAGAACAGGATTATTGCATTGACACTATGCTGCAAACTATGGTCAGTCACAGGCCTGGTTCCTGTTTGCATCTCTCTGGAACTGAAGAACTAGGAGAAGCCAAGCCTGAAGATAGCTACATTTATGCCTTCCTAATATCCTTAGCCTCAGAGGTAGCTGATGCCTTTCTCTTTCTTCTAATGCCCTAGACCAACTCACTTTTTTCTCTTCCTTGGTTATTTGTCTCTTGGGGTCAGGGTAGCCAATGAACTTGTGTAAGGGCCTGGATTCAGGGACGTATTGGTCCCTTACTGAGGAGGTAGAGATGTGACCCCTTTCTTTGCCTTCCCTAGCCTGGGAGGAAAAGGGAGAATTACTAACCAATTTTCAAAACTGACCTTGGAATCTAGATCTTTGTCCCATTGATAAGAACCTTGTGCCCACAGACTAAATAGTTCCAGCTTGTCATTTAAACCAGCAAACTAATTATATCAGTTTGGAGCATTCCATGTCTCCAGGACCCAAAGTAGTTCAGATTGGAGCATATACTAATATATGTAGATCCATTTTTTATTTTCATGGAAGAAAATCATGTTTATTTATTTATTTATTTTTACTAGAATCTAGAATTCCAGCTCTTAAGCCTCAGGAGAATCTCTTCCAATGATTGTATAATTCCTTCCAGTTGCTGAAAACCTGCCTAGTGTTTATTTTCACAGCCAGCCCTAAGGGAGGGTTGGTGGCAATGCTTTGCTAATGCCATGAAGCTCTGTCCTGAGGAAAAGTGTTCAGTTTGTAGAGTGCACTTCTCCCCATGCACCCTGGCAGTCTGTCATTGAATTAGATGTTTAGGATATGTCCCATTCTAGTCATAATAAAATCATTATGAAAATCCACAGAGAAATCCATTCTTCTTGGGCAGACACTGGCTTTAAATTAGAACATCTCCAATGGTTATTAATTGGTTTTGTGTGGAAATAACAGCCACAAATGATTGAACCAAATTATGAATCAATCGTCTGCCCATGTAAATTTTAAAAAATCACTATCATGACCGGGCTATGCTAATATGAAAAAGAAGCGATGAAGTCCAGGAACATCAATAGTATTTTTACATAGTTAACAACTGAATTGACTCAAAAGAACAGGATGATGTTTTCCGTCACTCACCCTTTTGATATATATCCATGGCCAGCCATTCCTCCCACATTCATGCACTTATGCAGGTATGTGAACACACACACACACACAGACACACACAGACACACACACACAAAGAAATACAGAAAAATAGAGACAGACTAGCACACACAGACAGACAGACAGACAGACAGACACACACACACACACACACACAGAACACAAGTTAACAACTTGATCACACTAGTTAGAGGCCTAATCTGTAAGCATAGCTCCATTTGAACAATGACCTGACAACATTAGGAATCAATGATCCAACTTATTCACACTTCACAGTACCCTTGGATATCCAATCTCCGTGTGAGATCCTACCCTGTACTGGTGGAAACATGCAGAATTTTAAAGCAATCTTTCTAGGCAAGATTGGAGTTTGAAATGTTTTATTAACATTGAGAGAAACTTCGGCAGATGTAAGTGCAATTCATTATTTAGATGTGAATCCAACTCCACGTTCATAGTTGATCAGGCAGTTGTGTAGTAAATGAAAGAAAAGAAAAGTTGTTGCCTTCAAAACCACTGACTGGAACAAGAAAAATACGTATTTTCATGATCAGGGTCCCATTCCAACATAACAAGAAGAAGGAGCTTGTAGTCTTAAGCTCGATATTCCATGTTGTAAAATTCTTAGCTGCTGAATCAAACATCTCTGTCGGTTAGTTTTGGTCAACTTGACATAAACTATTGTCACCTTGGAAGAAGAAACCTTAATTGGGAATTACCTCTGTAAGACTGTCCTGTACACCGGACTGTGGGCTGCTTTTAGGATTAATGATGGATGTGGAAGGCCCAGTTCACTGTGGCTGGTAGCGTACCCTTGGGCGGGAGGTCCTGCATTGTGTAAGAGCAGGCTGAGCAAGCCAGGGAGGCAGATCCAGTAAGCAGCACTCCGCCATGGTCTCCACTTCAGTGCCTGCCTCCAGATTTTTGATTTGAACTCCTGCCCGAGTTTCTTTCAGTGATGAACTATAACCTGTAAGCCAGCCAAGCCTATTCCGCCTCCAAGTTACTTTTGTCTGTGCTTCATCACAGCAACAGAAAGAAAAACCTGAACAAGCTCTCTGTCTGTGAGTTAAAGTAGAAACCAAGGAAACAGTACACAAAAAGGCCTTTATAAATCCCAGTGACACGTTAGCTATTAATCACCAGTGAACCTTTCTTCATCTTTTCTTACTTTTTTATTTTAGTACAAGATTTCTCTATGTAGTCCTAGGTGTCCTGAAATTCACTCTGTAGATCAGGCTGGCCTCAAGCTCATAGATCTTCCTGCCTCTGCCTCCCAGTGACTGAGATTAAAGGCCTGTGCCACCACACCTAGCATCAGTGACTCTTTTAACACTGGAAATAAACTTGACTTCCATTTGAGCCTCTAGAAAACAGCGAACACATTTTAGAGGAAGAGAATGAACTCTTCAGTCTATCTGGCATCTCATTAGGAATCGGGGACCACCTCTGATTTCCATGTCTAAGGTGTTTTTCGTAAGTGGGCCCCTCATGAACTTATTGGTGGAGCAAAATGAGGAAATGGGCACAGGGATGGCTCATTTGATAAAGGAAGAAAATGAGGGTGAAAGGGCAGAACCACTACCATCCTCAGAGCAGGCCTCCATACAGTGACAGGGGACTGAACTCAAGCCCCCAAAATGTGCTGTGACAGAATTCAAAGCAAACATCCCAGACAAATCAAACAGGAAGCATGGTAGTAAAATTTAACAAAAACCAGATAGATGTCTCTGTAGACATCCCATATCTTGCCATAAATCCTGTCAATGTTCTATAACTGTTAAACATTACTAGAAACCAATAATTTCAAAAGATTACCTCACTCTATGTCCTTGTACCCAATCCTAAAATGCTGGGACATACAGCTTCCTGCTTGTGATTTTTCCCTATATAAGCCCTTTGTAATCAGGGCTTGGGGCTTCCTCCTTCACTCGCTGTAACTGGAGTGCTGGAAGAGTCCTTGCCTGAGCTCAAATAAAGAAACCTATGTTTTGCATTGGGAAGTCAGCTCCGTGGTTTTATGGGGGGCCTCACAACATGGGCATAACAATGGCGGTTATAACGCTGTTATAAATAACACGCTTGAGGTCACATGGAGGAGTCCAGAACTGAAGAACAAGACAAGATCTTAGAGATGAAGGTGCAGGACAATATATAAGAAAAGGGGGGCTATATAAGCTTGATGACTCAAAGACAGCCCTGTTTGTGAAGACTAGAGATCCTTACCCAAGAAATGCTAAAATGAACAATGACTTTACAAATTCTTTGCACTGGTAATAAAATGCTCTTTCTTTCTTTCTTTCTTTCTTTCTTTCTTTCTTTCTTTCTTTCTTTCTTTCTTTCTTTCTTTCTTTCTTTCTTTCTTTCTTTCTTTCTTCCTTCCTTCCTTCCTTCCTTCCTTCCTTCCTTCCTTCCTTCCTTCCTTCCTTCCTTCCTTCCTTCCTTCCTTCCTTCCTTCTTTCTTTCTTGCTTTCTTGCTTTCTTTCTTTCTTTCTTTCTTTCTTTCTTTTTTAACTTCTTTTGGGGGAAGAAACATGGAGAGAAGACAGAGATAGAAACAGACCAAAGTTGAGACACTATTCTGATTACTAGCTATCCCAGAATTCTGACCTCAAAGGAGCCAAGCTGGCATCTTGGGAAGAAGCAGATAGACATGTAGGAAGCTTGAAGGCTGAGTCAATAGCTCAGTTAGGGAAAAAAAGTCACATAAACATGAGGACTTGCATTTGATCACCAGACTGAGTTAAAAAAAAAAAAAAAAAAAGAAAAAAGAAAGAAAAAGAAAAGAAAAAAGTCCAGGCACACTGGCATGTGCTTGGAATTCCAGTGTTCTGGGTATTTGTAGCTAAATGGATCCTAGGAGCTCACTGATGAGCCCACCTCACCTGCTTGATGTTCTCCAGGCCAATGAGAGATCTTGTTTGAATAAACATGGTAAACAGCTACTGAGGAACAGTATCCAAGATTGTCCTCTGGCCTCCACATAAGCAGCTTCTGGCCTTGGAAGCAACGACTCAAGGCTTCTCTCTCCTTTGCCTCAGACCAGCATCACAGCATCATCTTCTCTTGTGTGGGGGTTTGCTCCTGCTTCTTTTGTGCTTTGCTGCCAGGGCTTTGCTCTAATGCTTTATTTTACTTGTGTGTGTGTGTGTGTGTGTGTGTGTGTGTTTATGAATTATTCAGATAGTTTTTCTCTGCCTTCCCAATCACTATCCATGCTCTCCTGGAGCTGCTTATAGTCTCATAAATAATGGGACCCTAGCACAGAAGGCAGATTGCAATTAAGCTTATCATTAAGCTAGAACACAAATATGTACAACAGGTAAACTAATTTTATTGGTGGAAGATGCCACTGAATCCAGTTAAGTAACCAGCAATGTTGTCTGTGGTTGAAAGGGGGACATGAGTTGGAAATAAATCAATTAAACCAAGTTGGATTAAATTGACTGGTCATTTCAGCCCAAAACACTTTGCACTGGGTAGATACAGCCTTAGAGAGCTTCTGAAGTACAGTTCCCATAGCAACTGTACAAAAGTGGCAATAAGAAGCAGTGCATGTGGAATTTATTTTATCTCCTTTGCCTGACTTCCGTTAGTCCCATCTCATATTCCCCCAGGCTCTGGCCATCTGGGCATGCTCTTTTTTCTTAGCAGTTTTTCCTCCAGGAAAGAGCCCCAATTTAAAATGTTCTTTCTTACCTGCCATTGAGTGACAGATTGAGATTGTCATCCACAATGGTGAGCTTCAGTCCTTTGAGTGGCCAGTGAGATCTCTCTCATATGGCCCCATTCTCTCTTAACTTTCCCCATTCCCTGTGCTACAGGATTAGTGAGTTTACTGCAAGAGGGATTAAGATTTGCAGCTTCAAGAGCTGTTCTAGGTGACTTCTCCCAGAAAGGGCTCATCATTTACACACAGTTGCTCCAGTAACTCCAACACCTCAAAGAAGGACATCTAACCTGGAGCTTCACTTCAGTGGTCCCCATCACCTTTCTTATCTCTCCCAATGAGATAGTTCAGAATAGTCTGTGTTTGGACAATTTGAAGAGTGATGTAATTCAACCTCCTCTACTGATCTATATCTTGACTCAAATGTCCATCTTCTGAACCCATAAAATGTCTTCACCAGCACCTCACTTAACTCCTTTCTTTAAATGAACATGTAACAGAGCAGAGCATGCTGAAGCCTGTCTCGTGACTTATAGAAGAACTGACTTTCAAAAAATTGTTTCCTTAAGATTACCTCACTACTATTTCTGAGACTCATGTAAGCGGGGAGGTTCTGAATCACCGAAACAGCGACTGTGCTTCTTAACTATTCCTCCTAGGCTATATGTCAAATTTCATATGCATCAATATTCAAAGTCTTTTAAAATTTCATCCTAATTTACTTTTAAATTAATGCCGAACAAGAAAGCCACAAAAATCTTCTACTTCATCCAGGCACTGTAGCACTTACCTTTAACCTTAGGATTTGGGAGATAAAGATAGGAGAGTCAGGAATTCAAGGTCATTCTTGACTACATAGTAGTTTGAGGTCAGCCTGGGCTACATGATGCCATTTTTCTTAGACATCATCTGCTTTAGCTAAAATGGTTTGTTCAGTGCACCATCAAAGCATTTTGCTATTTTTAGCTGTCTATCCTTGTTTATGTCATGCTTTTAAGAAAGTCAAAGTTTTCCTCTTCACTGGCTATTTAAATTCATAACTCATTTTAGAGCTAATTTTGAGCATATCAACATGTCTCTTAAGTAGTCCTTGGTTGTGTTTGTATTGGTGTATAGCTGCTGTCTAATAATCCACTATGAAAGTCAATGTGTTAAAATAAACTTTATTCTTGTCCTTAAGGGGCTGTAGATCTGTTTATATATTAATTATGGTGCTAGATATTGAACACAGGGCCATACTCATGGTAGAATAGCTCTATATCATTAATCTATCTTCCAGCCAAGGTGCCATATTAGTAAGTGGGCTCAATTGATCAAAAATGGACTGGGCTCTTCTGCTTCGTGGTAAGGATCAAATAGTTTTGAGTCTAGTTTGAAGGGACAGCAGTCACTTGGGTGGATATTCTCTTGGCCAGTCACAGAAATAGACAACAAAATAAAATAAAAGCAACAAGCTAAGCATATGAGTGCTGCGTAGGGTTTCATGCCGGATTGTATTTTCTAAAACATTATGGCTAAAGAAAGATGTGTGACCAAGCCCAAGCTCCAGCTGAACAGGGGGGTTTCTCTGCCACTGTGGATGTGGGGAGGAGAATGAATATTTGCTGAAGGCAATGCAGATTAGCACATCATTTTCTGCTTGTGACAATGCTTACTTTCTTTGTAAATATGCTTTACCCATTTAGTTGCATAATCACCTTCTCCGTGAAGTTCTTACAGCAATAAGGAGAGGATTGAATTCGGTTTATTATTGTTTATCTCCCACCCAGCACCCACATGGGTTACTGAAAGATATCTGAATCTAGATTAATATGTATCTATTATTTTACTGCATGATGTAATATCTTTAATTTTTTATAAGAATCACCAAAAAACTTAAGTAGAAAGTGTGCAGGTTTCATATATATATATATATATCCCCCAGCACCATACATAGCATAGTTTTCCCTGCAATGAATGGCTCCTACTGGCATTGGACATATGTTATGATTAATAAACTTGTATTGACAATCACCCAAAGCTCATAGTCAAACTTGGTGCTGTATATTATCTGGGTGTTGATAAATTTAAAATAATCCATACCACCATTACAATACCATTTTATTGCCTTAAAAATTGTGTGTTCCTGTTTATTTATCTCCCCTTTCCTATAGCCCCTGGAAACCACTGACAATCTTTATCGTTCTCATAGTTTTGATTCTTTTAGGATGTCATGCAGCTGGAGTCAGATAATATGCTGTATTCTTAGCCTGCTTCTCTCCTTTACTAATACAAATCTATGTTTCCCCTGCGTTTTGTCAAGGTTCAAGAGTTCATTTATTTTTAGTGATGAGTAATACTCTAATACTACTCCAGATAGTGATAATCACTGGATGTACCAGCCTGTTTATTCACCTACTGATGGATATCTTGGTTGCTTTCAAGTTTAGGTAATTGCAAATAAAACTGTGATACATAAAAGAAAAAAAACCCAACCACCTGCAGGTTTTTATGTTTCTCATCTCCTTTTGGTGAAATAACAACGAACGCAACTTCTAGCTGTAAAGTAAGAGTATGGTGAGCTTTTGAAGAATCTGCCTAACTGCCACCCGGTGTATCTACTATTTTATATTGGTAAAGCAATCAAGAGGGTTCTTCATATGCCATATCCTTGCTACTGTGTGGGGCATCCGTGCTCTGAATTTTGATCATTATAATATTTGTAAAGTGATGTTTTATTCTTTTAATCTGTATCTCCAGGTGGCAAATGTGGTACATATGACATTGCTTATTGCTTATTTGCAACCTGCTTCACACCTTCACACTTAACCACACACCCACAGCTAGTGTAGCAATAGGATTTAGGAGCTGTAAGAGTGGTTCTGGGATGACCTGGGTGTGAGTGGGTCCAAGAGCAACATGAGTTTGGAGTAGGCACAGTGACTATCTTCAAATCCGTAGTCATTTAAAGAGCCTGGTAGCTGTACAGCCATACAGAGGTGTAGAACCAAGATGGTGGGATGGGTAGTAGGCTTTTTATTTGGACTGCACATCATGGGGTCAGTTTCAAAACTAAAGGCCCCAAAAGATGAGGTCCTTCTCAGAGATTTTCTTGTGCCATCTGAGTTTATTCAAGGACAAAACACTGGTTCTCTCTCCTCCTCTTTGTAGAAGTCACTGTAGTAAGTACAGTGCATTTAGTCATGGTCTCTTAGCAATGTGCTTGCTGTTACTCTTCATGACCATAGATTGATTTTCCTTCTCCCTCTGTCTCCTTTATGGCACAGATTGCAAGCATCTCCTTGGGGGAATGTTTGAGTAGTGTGATGTTAACCTGTGGTGGCTTGGATAGGCTGTGATACAATAAAAATTTCCCTGTACTCCTGATCAGCCTCTACAAATCCTTGCTTAGATTTTGTTCACATGAGAAAGTTAGATCTCCTGGGGGAACTTGCATCTGAGAGCCATTATACTCATGGCCTAGGTTTGAAGGTAAGACGGATATGAGTTTGAATCCTAACTCTGCCACTTTATTTCTTTATAACCTTGAAAGAATTATGTAACCACACAGAACCTCAATTAATTTATCCAAGAAACTCACCTTCAGCAATTTAAAAAAATTAAATATTGCTAATAATATACTTAGGAAATAGCTACAGAGTATTTTCAACAATATATATTTTATATAAAATGTAGTTGGTGAATATGAATGTACATTTTACAAAGCTATTTTCCTGTTCCTGACTTTATGAACCTCAGCTTCCTACACTGAACTTTCATTTTTCTCTTATTATATCTTTAATACATTCATGTTTTAAAATTTTTATTCACATTCAACCATTCATCATCTAATTAATAAATAACAATAGGTTTATATGCATAGTGTCATATACTTCTCTGAGGCCCATAAATATCTATTTTTGTAATAAGCTAGAAAATCTATAACTTTGGAGTTATTTAGTCTAGAGAGGATAAAACCTAAATCTCCCTCTACCTCAGTGGTTTTTCAGTCGGAAATAATTGCTCTTTCCTCATAGGGCATTTGACAATACTGAAGACATTTTGTCATGATATAGTGGAGGACATAGGACAGATATCTTAATAAACGCTAACGTCTTCTGTTTCAGGGGGCAGAAGTCTGGGGGGTATTTCTCTATTTTCTACATTACACTGAGTATCTCCTGTTCCTACAGATGCTGAATTTAGACAGAGTGGAGTTACCCAATGGTTGTTGAACCATTTTTAGTAATTTACATTAAAACTCTCACGGTAAAAATGTGGTTCTTATTCATTTCTGGTGGGACTACAAATTTGTACAGACACTATGGAAATCTGTGTGACAGTTCCTCAGGAAGATGAAAATTGATGCACCTTAAGATTCAGCTATACTATTTGTGGGCATATACCCAAAGGACACTTTATCTTAACACAGAGACTCTTGCTTAACAGTGTTTATTTCTCCTCTATTTATAATAGCCAAAAACTGGAAGTGGCCTAGATATCTTTCAACAGATAAATAAAGAAAGTGTGCATTTACACACTGGAGTATTACTTAGATGTTAAAAATGAAAACATAAAATTCACAGGTAAATGAATGAAACTAGAGTAAAACCATCCTGAGTGAGGTAACACAGATCCAGAAACACAAGTATGCTATATATTCACTTATATGTGGATATTAGTTGTTAAGTCAATGATAACCAAGTTGCAATCTATAAAACCACAGAGGTTAGATGATGTATAGTAATGAATCAAGGGTAACAGACAGGTTTCCCTAGAAAAGGGAAATAAAATAGATAGCTAGGAATAGATGAAGGTGGGGGGTGAAATGGGAGAGTCAAGGAGGAAGGGGAGGGAAGAGGAATATGAGAGAAGGAATGGGGGGAGGCATCGCTAAAATCAAGGTCCATTTGAAGGGTAGTATGGAAATCTAATTTGTATGTATATGCGTCCTAACCTACATACAAATATGAAGGTGACCTAAATGAAATCATCAAATAATGGGAGAAACAGAACCCCAACTGGAAATCTCTTACCACCAACTTAAGCTTCCAGTGCTGGAAATGGGCTACATCAAATTAGGTTGTTGGCCAAAGAGGTCTATGGAAACTAACCAAACAATTCAGGCTATTGCCAAAAGAGTAAGTTGCTCTAACAATCCTATGGCAGAGTGTTGTGGGATTTTTATACAATGTGTGAAGGTGCATTGTTATAATTGTATAATAAAAAGCTGAACAGCCAATAGCTGGGCAGGTGGTGTGGGTTGGACTTCTAGGTAGAAAGAGAAAGGAGGAGGAGGAATCTAGGGGCACAGGAGAAGCCAGGAGACTCGAAGAAGAAATACGAGGTACAAAATGGAAGAGAGGTAACTCCATCTGATAGAATGCAGATTAATATGATGGGTGAATTTAAATTAGAAGCGCTAGTTAGGAACCAACCTAAGCTATCGGTTGAGCTTTCATAATTATTAAGAAGTCTCTGTGTCATTATTTGGGAGCTGGCTGGTAGGACAGAAAAAAAAAAAAAGACTCATTACAACAAGATCCTATCACTGAAGAGACAACCTCCACAACTCACTGAATATGGAGAAGTTGAGCTGGTGCCTACACAGAGTCTTCACCCTGAAAGGCGAGCATCTTTGATGAAGGAAGGTACTCTGCATGCTACCATATCACAAACATATACAATAGTGTCCTGCCTGTAAAACACGCTAGGACAGTAGTGGCACAAAATTTATGGGAATAACTAATGATTATCTTATTTGACTTAAGGCCCACTCCACAACATCAAACCCAGACTTGGCACTTCTTGGATGACCAAGAACCTAAAACTAGATATCTCTGAGACCTGGGAGAAAACCAAATACCACTATTCTATGAAACAAGTGTGGTAATAAAATGACTCCTAATGACATTCAGCCATATTCATGGACCATATCTTATTGATATGCCTTATTCAGCCATCATCAGAGAAACTTCCTCCTGCAGCAGACCTCTGTTGCAGGTCTCTGCAACAGAGACCCACAGCCATATAATTTGCAGAGAATGTAAGACCTTGAGACACTCAGCCTTAAATGGGACATCTCTATTAAATCCCACCTCTCAAAACCCAGTAGAGAAAGAGAACCACAGAAGAGAAAGCTGAAAGAATGTAAGAGCCATAGGGGATGGGCACCATGTTAACGATTCCCTCTAAATCAACATGTTCAAAGCACATAGGCTCACAGAGGCTGAAGCAGTATGCACAGAGTCTGTACAAGTCTCCCCCAGAGGGAATTCTGGGGCTGAAGGGAGTGAACACATATCCCCATCGCTGTCCAGAATCTATCTCCAACTGATAACACTTTGCTAATGAAACTCTAGTTTTCTCCATGTGGGTTTCACTGAAGGAACAAACTACTTTTAAGGATAGGCACATGGCCAATAGAAAATGAATTTAATAACATCTTTGGAGATTCTATGTTTTAGTTTTTACTTTTATTTTATTTAAATCTTTTTTAAAGCCCTACAAGTTCCTTTTATTTATTTTATGGCTTGCAGTTTTGTGTTTCTATGGGGCCCGGAGTTTAAGAATGAGTGGGTCTCCATTCCATATCTATTTCCTTGTGCCATTTCTTAGACCCTTTTCCTTTTGGATGCTTGTTTTATCCTATACTAATATGATAGTTTTGGGGTTTTTCTTATTATATTTTATCTTATTATTATCCTTGGAAAAACAATAGATTTTCAATAAAAAGGAAAGTATGTGGTCTAATTAACTATACAGTTGTGAGAAGCAGAATACCCTTGCCTTTCATTGCTGACAGACAAAGGTAAGTGAGTGAGAATTTCTTGGCAGGGATTGCTGACAGTACTCTTGCTTGCAAGCTGCATAACCCCGGGAAGAAATGCAGACCTGAGTTAACAACATAAATACCGGCCCTGAGCTCTTGGGCTTTCCACTTCTCACTTCAGCTTTGCTGTAGGTTTGAGTTCTTGGCTGCTATTCAGGAACTACAGGATTAAGATATTTAAACAATTCTCATCCTCAGTAGTCAGATTTCAAGGGGAGCCGGCAGGCTCAATTTTCCCACACCCTACACAAATTCCTCCTCTCCTCTCACCTCTTACCATGGGGGAGTGTGAGTGAGCCCATCTTGTATATTACAAGTATCATTTGCCAAAGATGAATCCAGTTTTGAAAGCTGACCATTCAGAATTAGATTTTATGTATCAAAAGTTTGGTACAATTGATGGGACTTGGCTGAATTACAGCAAACGGGCAGTTGGGAAGTAAAAATCAACAGGCAAGCTGCATTTACACTTAAAGAGGAAAATAACGCAGTCCTCTACCGATGGACAGATCAACTTCCCTTTTGTGCCATTCACAGCAAGGTCACATATCCTAATTTCTTTTGGATAGAGGTGTGGTCATGTGGATACCCAGTGGTGGACCGTGGGAGTAAATGGTAGCTGCCAGAGTAGCCTGGGACATGCTGAAAAACCTTTCACATCTTCCACCTGGATTTGGAGACTTAGGACAATCTTGAAAGTTATGTGTTGAAGGTAGAAGCTTTTCCCTCTCCGTCAAGCGATATAACAGGAAAGGGATAAGCAAGACTATATCCAGAGTCTCTCATGGAAGGACGGAGACCAAGTGAGAAGCACAGCCCTCACTCTGAAAAGCCTGCCATCAGAGACGGATGTCAAACCTTTAATAGCTTTTTTCCTTTCTAGACAGTCCCTTGTTCTACTCAAATATTTTTTTTTTCCTTTATTATGCTCTTAAGGTGCAAAGAACGTCTTTTAAGGAAACAAGAAAGCAAAGAATAGGCATGTTGATGAAAGGAGCAAACAGATCTTTCCTGAACTTTTCATTCCAGGCGCCCTTGGGTTTTAATTAGGAACAGACGCCTTTCTCCACTTCAACCTCAGTTTCCTAAGAAACACAGGTGCCCATAAAAATAACCTGGAAATGGCCTTGGAACATGTTTAATGTCATTGCCTAATCACTTTCCTAAATGTCACTGGTTCCAAGTGCTCATTTTCTGTTAGGTTTCTCTCTTTCTTCTCTTTAAGCCCTGATGCATCTGCAAAGAACAGACCTTCCTCCTGCTTGAATCCACCCCATCCTCCTCTAGTCTTCTGAGACAAGCTCCAGGTAGAAGACACCAGAAGATCAGTTAGTATTCCTATTTTGGTAAAAATGTTGTTATCACCAACAACTGAGATTTCTTTATTTGCTAACAAATTGGTTCTACTTCTTCTGAATTTTTGCAATATTGACAATGTGCATGCTCTTTGATCTTTGAACTCATATCTCTTGAAATGTCCAAGGATAAAATCAGAACCTTCCAGAGCCTCTTAGTTCTCTCTAAATATTCCACTGGCACACACTTCTTTGTCTTTTTTCAACTCCCAGCCTTAACCAAGATTTATTCCATGCTTATTTTCTCCAACCTGCTGATAGAGTTTGGTATTGTATTTTAAATATGCTACAACATAAATGTATAATATAATCCCTTCATTGGAGCTTAGCATAAAGGAATAGTACAAAAGAGGGTAGTGGGAGAGAAAATTAATCTGTCCATTTTATCTCAAGACCTCATCTTTACATCTTTTACATCTTCCTTTCTTATAAAACTGTGGTTTAATGAAGTTAAATATAGTCTTTCTCACACATTTTTCTTCTGGTGAAATTATTTTTTGTTTAACAATGTTGTATAAAGTTATTAAAGCAAATTTATACCATAGTAAGCCTCAGTATGAAAGAAAAGCAAGCCTTTACTACTTCACCACAGTAGCTGTCTTGTTAGGGTTTCTATGGCTGTGAAGAGACACCGTGACCACAGCAACTCTTATAAAGGAAAACATTTCATTGAGTGGCTTTCATTTTCAGAGTGTGGGGCTCAGAGCAGCTTGACCACACAATTGCCGTGACAGACTTAATGAAAGCCAGACAGATAGCAGGCCCTTGCTGGTGGCTCTAGGAAGGGCCCACGAGCAGACACCATTCAGGGAGGAGCCAGCACCTAAGGGGAAATACCTGACATTTCAAACATTCCCTTCCTGGGAAAGGGACTTTAATGGAACACATAGTCTCCAGGTACAGGTAAATCTTAAGGACCACTGCTAAATGTTGAAACATCTTTAGAATTCAAAGTAGCCAATGACTTAGTAACAGGTACCCCTAGCCAGAGCTTGGACCAATCCCAGGATTACAGCTCTGAAGCCCCTAGATGTTCCTCCCTCCCATAAAAAATCCTTGCCTAGGCCACTCCATCCCTCCTACTCCACCTCCACAATAGGATATGATCCTAGCTAGCTTGTCAACAAAGAGACTCTTTGGTGTTGCTTTGGACCAGTCTCTTGGTGATCTATAGGGGGGTTCAGTATCAGCATGGTACGACACGGCGGCATGCAGGCAGACATATTGCTGGAGAAGAAACTGAGAGTCCTACATCTTGACTGGCAGGCAACAGGAAGTGACAACAATGAGCCACACTTGAACAAAGGGGAGCTCAAAGCCCACCCCTACAATGACACAGTCTCTCCAACAAAGCCACACCCACTCCAACAAAACCCCACCTTCTAATAGCGCCACTCCCTATGAGGCAATTGCATTCAAATTACCACAGTGGGCTTCACCACTCTGCTCAGCAGACATCAAACGCTGCTAGTCTGTGGGGTTCAGAGATGGGTAGAATCAGAGCCTGCTTCTTTGTGAGTTTTCATCTCACGGATAGTGGGGGAAGTGTAAATTAAATCCAGGAAGCGCTGCTAAAAAGATAAAGGAATCAAAACATTTTATCACAAAAACTGGGTGACGCCTGCAGAAAAACAGCAGGAGCAGGAAAGTAGAATTAGAGATCTGTAAGGCAGAGAGAAAACTATAAAATAACAGCAACATGTCACTCCCTGTCACATTAGCATAGCTGAGTTAAACTTCCCAATTTAAGGCAAGAATAGCCAAATGCATAAAAACACTAGACCCAACTATATTCAGTCTATAAGGAACTCACTTTATATTTAAGGACACAGGCTGGAAACAAAAATGTGGGAAAGATAGGTTCTGAAAATGAGCATCAAAACACAACAGGGAGAGAGCCAGAAATCCATCAGCAAAATAGACTTTAAGTCATAAACTGCCACCAGAGACAAAGAATAACACTATATCGTCATAAAAGGATGGCCTTATTAGAAATATAAAACAATTATAAATGTGTGTGCATATAAATATCTATGTATCCAGTGTCAGAGCGTCAGTAACTGATGGCAGAAATGAAGGGAGAAACAGATAATCAAATAATAGCAGGAGTTTCTAATATTCTATTTCTTTTTTATTTAAAAAGTTTTTCCCCATATTCGTCACCGCTCCCCCTCACTTACCACTTCCCTGTCCCCCCTCGGCCTCCTCCCCTCACCCCATTGCTCCACATTCCCCAGGAAGAGCAGGGAGTCCAAAGGTAAGTCAGCTCAGTCTGGCATTTCAAGTTGAAGTAGAACCCAGTTTCTCGCCAGAGTATCAAGGCTGAGCAAGGTGTTCCTCTGTAGGGAACGGGCTCCAAGAAGACAATTCATGCACCAGGAATAAACTCTGGTCCTACTGCAAGAGGCTCCACAAACTGCCCACACCATTCAACTGTCATCTACATTCGGAGAGTTTGGTTCCTTTCCGTGAAAGTTCTTCAGGTGTCATTTCAGAGTCACTGAGCTCCCAATAGCTTGGGTCAGCCATCTCTGTTGGTCTCTACCTCATGGTCCTGATTCCTTTGCTCATATAATCCCAGCTCCCTCTCTTCGGGTGGTCTGGGAGCTCGACCTGGTACTTAGCTATGGATCTCTGCTTCTGCCTCCATCAGTTGCTTGATGAAGGTTCTGTAATGGAAATAAGGGTGGTCATTCATTTGATTACAGAGGAAGGCCGGTTTAGGAACCTCTCCACTATTGTTTGGAGTCATCTTGTGGGTTCTTAGGTGTTTCCCTAGCACCAGGTAATGTCCTATTTTTAACAATGGAGGGATGAAAAGAAATCATTGAGAAAACATTGGACATAAGGTAAACTTTACATCAAAGAGACATCAGAGTCTTGAGAAGATCCCTAGAGGCCAACAGAACACACTCTTCTTCAGCCTATGAATAACATTTTTAGGAAAGGTCTTCTATTAGGTCCCAAAACAAGTTCTAACAAGTTTTGTAAGATAAAAATTACATCAAATATCTTTTTCTAACCACAATGGCACAAAATTGGTCATCAGCAAGAGGAGAACTTGGAAAGTCACAAATAGTGGCAATTAAAACACCTTTTTTTTTTTTTTTTTTTTTTTTTTTGCAACCGAAGATTCAAAGAAGAAACCAGCAATTTAAAATTTTTAAAATGTCTTGAGGTAAATGAAAACGGAAGCACAATATTCCCAAATCTAAGCAGTGTAGCTAGAGCAATCATTAGAGGCAAACTTCTGGTGCTAAATAAAGCCCACTTAAAGAGAAAACAGGGAAGTATCTGAGGTTATTATCTGAGGGATCTAGAGAAAGTGGAGAAACAAGTCAAGGTGAGGAGATTAAAAAGTTTTCCCCCACATCCATCACTGCTCCCCCTCACTCACCACTTCCCTGTCCCCCCTCGGCCTCCTCCCCTCACCCCATTGCTCCACATTCCCCAGGAAGAGCAGGGAGTCCAAAGGTAAGTCAGCTCAGTCTGGCATTTCCAGTTGAAGTAGAACCCAGTTTCTCGCTAGAGTATCAAGGCTGAGCAAGGTGTTCCTCTGTAGGGAACGGGCTCCAAGAAGACAATTCATGCACCAGGAATACTCTGGTCCTACTGCAAGAGGCTCCACAAACTGCCCACACCGTTCAACTGTCATCTACAATGAGCAGAATCCGTGAACTGGATGTGAATAGAACTAAAGACTAGACCATGTAATTAAAGGTTGAGATTTGGAAAAATAAACAAAACCAGCAGCTTTTTAGCTAAACCACGGGGGGAAAAACTCAGAAAACTCAGCTAAAATAAGAAATCAAGGTGATATTATAGTTGATAATATGGGTATACAAAGAAGTTGCTAAGAGACTACCATGAAAAATTCTGCATCGACTCCAGAGATAATACCGATTTGGATTTAGTCCTACATGCATGAAACCTACCTAGAATGGAACATGGTGAAACAGTAAATCCAAGCAGGCCAAAAACAAGTAAGATGCCTGGATCAGTTATAAGAAGTATTCCATCAAAGAGAAGTCCATGGTGACTTCTATAAAAAAATGTAAAGGGGAGTTGATATCGACTTCTCTCAAAATTTTCTAGACTCATTTATGAGCCAGTATTCCCTGATCCTAAAACCAAAGAAATTATCTGCCTGCAATCCTGAGGACTATGGAGGCACGTGACTTCAATGAGCCAAATTTAATGTCTCATTAAAGGGAACATAAACCATAACAAAGTGGGGTCTATCGAAACATACAAAGGTAGCTTGCACATTCAATCAATTACTGTGATAAAGTGCATCGATAGAATGAAAGATGGAACCCAGACACTTATCCAAATATATACAGATAATTAAATACAGGATAATAAAAGCTGAAAACTTTTAGGATTAGGAACAAGGCAAGGGTATCCACCCTCATTCCTAATTAACCTAGGACAAGGAGTAATTAATCAGGAAAGGAAATATGAAGCATTCATGGATCCTAGCTACTAAAAGTCTCATTTAGCATGCACTAAGCTCTAGGTTTAATCTCTGGCACCACATACGTTTGACCTGGTGGCACACCCCTATAGTCACGAGGTAGATGTATGTGGATCGGAACTTCAGATTATCCTCGGCTCTATAGTGAGTCTGAGGCAAGTCTGAAATACATGAGGCCTTGTCTCAAAATAAACACGCAGTAAAGGATAAAACTTCATCCAAAGTCATCTGACTCAGAAGTCTAGCTACCAATGATATAATATATAGGAAACTTTAAGTAACTAATCCAAAAAAATATCAGAATTAAAATATTCAGTAAAGTTGCACAATATAAAAATCAGCATACAATGTAGTTTTATTTCTATACAATAACAACAAACTATCCAAAAGATGAATTAAAGAAAACAGTGTCACTTCTAATACTATCAGAAACAATGAAATACTTAGGAATAAATAAAAGAAAGTGAAAATTTTAAACTATCAAAACCACAAACATCATTGAAATAAATTAAAGCATACATAAGTACTTAGGAAGACATTTTGTGTTCATAGATCAAAAGAGTAGACATTGCTAAATTGTCTATACTGTTCACAATGACAGGCTCCACTATCTCCATCCATTTTCCAATGACACATTTTTGCATAAATAAGCGCTACATTCTACTGTGGGACAATGCTCTTGTACACTGTAAATATGTGTCTCATCTATTGGTTTAATAAAATACTGATTGTTCAAGTAGACAGGAAGTAGAGGTGGGGCAAGCAGACTAGGAGAATTCTGGAAAGTAGAAAAGCAGAGCAGCAGACACCATCCAGACGCAAGAAAAGGAAGACAAAATGGAGCAAAGGTACCAAGCCATATGGCTAAATATAAATAGAACCATGGGTTAGTTTAAGGTAAGAGTAGGAAGTAATAGGCCTGAGCTAGAGGCCAAACAGCTTGTAATTAATATGAGCCTGTGTATGTTTATTTGGGACTAAAAGGCTGTGAGACATTCCTCAGATTTCTGTGATGTTTACAGTTTTCACCTGGCAGTAGTCTGTCAGTAAATGAAATCCACCTTGAGTAGCAAGGTCCTGGAATAGGGATCTCAGATGTAATCTTATAATCAAGAATCATCTCAGAACATCTAGAACTGTTCTAGACTCTTATTGATATATGAGGGAAGCAGCGAGAGGTCTCCAGGGATTATTTTTAAGACGACAATAATTTCCGGGAGATTCTAATAGAGAGTCAAGTCTGAGGTTCATACCTGAGAAAAACATTCTTTCAAGAAGTACAGAGATACATATTATGTTTATTAAGGTCAGATATGATTTGAGGTCATCAAATGTGTGTCATTTACTTTGTGCATAAAGTAAACCTGTGACATTTCTATAGAATGACACTATTGAGCCAAAAGAGACAAAACAGACTTATATATAGCAAGTTGGACATATTGAAAATGACTCAAACAAAACAGCAATGCAATTAGTTTGTGTAAAGCTCATTAAAATGTTTGGAAATTAAACCTACAGACAACAATGATATGTATTTTGCCTCACATTTACATATGGTGACACATTTGCGTATAAGAATACACAAAAGGTGAGTTGATACCTTAACCAGATAGATAGAGAAGAATTGAAATAAGCATCAAGAGAAGTCAAGAATCCTGAAGTAAAATATTGATAGTTTGGCGCAAGTATAGAGGATAAAACCCTCAGTTCTGTATAACACGGTAAGAACAGGAATCACCAGAGGAACTCTGAGGAAAATAATTTTGATGAACAGAAATCAGAACTTAGGACACAATATAAAGTATGATTACCTTTTTTGTAGATAATATTACAAAGACTGCTACAGCTGAAGAAATCAAAGAGGAAGGAAGGGTACCAATAAAAGGCCAGAGAGAAAGCTTTTCTGTGAGATTATTGAACCAGTGAGGGAAGGGAATAAAATCTGTGGAAAGAAACAATTGAGGCCATATGTAGCTGGAAGTTTTTCTATCCTGTCCTGGGCTCCTTAGTCTGGACAAGGCTCTCTCACACACAATCCTGTAGCTGCTTATAAAAATAATTACTCAGAGGCTTATATTAATTACAAACTGTTTGGCCTGTGGCTCAGACTCATTACCAGCTAGCTCTTACAACTTAACCCATTTGTGTTAATATATTGTATCGCTATGTGTTTCATGGCTTTGCCTGTGTTCCATTACATCTTGCTCTCTGGGCAGCAGGCTGCAGCATCTCCATTGACTCTGCCTTCCTTTGTCTTTATCTCTGCTTGGATTTTCCCCCTGCCTCTTAGCTGCCTTGTCATAGGCCAAAAGAGTTTCTTCCTTAACAAATGGTAATAAAGTATATTCACAGCATTCAGAAAGATATCCCACATGAGCTATGGACTTGTTCTTTAAAAGAAATCCCTAAAGATAGGGGAGGAGGCAGAAAGCCACCTGGGACACAGGCTCTGAGTGTGTGTTTGTTCTTTCCTTTTGTTTCACAGCAAAGAAATAGATCACCAAGAAACAAGCTAAGCTGTGGGTATTCCATATTCTCATCCTTGTGGATTCTTATGGACCAGAGTGAGTCTTGGGAATGTGTATTTTAGCAAGGTCTCTGGGTAACGTTTATGCCCCCTGAAACTGGTTAGCACTCATTTAGGGCATAGGAGAAGAACATACTTTTAGGAAGGAGAAAGAATGCTTCTTTGTGGTTGGTAAAAAAAAAAAAAAAAAAAAAAACCTTTAAGGATAGATGAGTACGCATATAGGTAGACAAGCTGACAAGCAATGACAGATTGATGGATAACAATCATGATAGATGATAGATTGTCATTGACATTTTCTTTGAGTTGCCAAGCAGTTCCCAAATAAAGATGTGAAGATTTATTAATGATGAATGTTCAGCCTTAGCCTAGGCTTGTCCCACTAGCTCTTTTAACTTAATTTAACCTGTTTCTATTCATCTAGGTTTTGCCTCAGGGTTTTTTTTAACCCTCCTTTCATCCTGTATGTCCTAATTTCCTGCTTCTTCTGTGCCTGGCTGGCTGGCCTCTGGCATCTTCCTGGTCTCTCTCTCTCTCTTTTTTCCTTCTTCTTTTTCCATGAGCCTGAACTGCTCCTATTCACTTTCTCCGCCTGGAAGTCCTGCCTATCCCCCCTCCTTCACTATTGGCCACTCAGCTTTTTATCAGATCAATTAGATGCCTTAGCCAGACAAGGTAAAACAGCAACACATCTTTGCTTCATTAAACAAATATTTGACAGCAACAGATAGATAGATAGAGGGATAAGAGATTGTAAATTAGCTGGATAAATAGACAGATATATTGGTAGAATTACTAATTAAATGTGTCCTGCATTTAATAATTTGACCTCAAAGCTTTGAAAAAGTTCTTTTATAGTAATCATGATTGACACTGTTCTAAAGTGTCTTGTCGTCTCTCCAAATAACAGTGATATTGTTAATCTAGTTGAGAACTGTAGCTATACTTTTGACCTAAATGTCACATGATGCTACTGACGGTGATCAGTGACAGCCCGCCTACTGAAGTAGGTCCTTTTAGTATGAAGCAGTGACACAGAGCTGGACCATACCTGGAAAATTATGGGAGCATTTCTATTGGCTGGCCCTGTGTGATATGAGGATGGGGTAGAGAGGGATTTGGGAAGGGAGATCAGTAGAATGAGTACTAATCTGAATAAGTCCTACTCTGTTTTCACACATGTGCTGTGTCTCTGCTCAAATCCCACTTTCCTCTACATTCTTCTCCACACTATTCCACCTGCCCACCATATCAGGGGTTCATTCTTCAGGAAGCATCTCAAGAATCATGTTCAGAATCATCTCAGAGATCTGTACTTTGTCTTCTAATGTGTCCAGTGCATCATGATTATGTCTGCCTCTGCCCCAGATACACTCTTGCATCTGCATCTGCCCCTGGTCTATCAGTTTTGATGTCACTTTGCAGGTTCTTAAATAAGCAACCAAACTGGTTTACTAATAAGGTGATAAAATGAGGGATAACTAGAGACAAGCTAGTCTCTGAATGTCAGTCAAACTCATGATTGCACACATGAGGAGCAGATAGAAAGAAGTTTTCAGTAGACATGATTGCTACTTAGGTTTCCTGGAAGGCTGTGCATCCATTTGTCTGCTGCCAAGGCACCAGGAGGTCTGGGTAAAGAGAAACTAGCAGGCCCAATTCTATCCTAGGTAATTTGAAAGTGACTGAACTGTTCCTGGAGCATCCTGTGATAAGCTTTTTATTTGCTCAGGGCAAAATAACCAAGGAACGTGAATTTCAACATAATTATACCTGCTATTTCCTGATGCCAATAAGAGAGAAAATCCTATGAGTATAAAGGGACTTCTTTCCAGATAGGAAATATATTTCTGGTTACCATCATTCATCAACTTCCCATCACATCACCTTGTGATGGTGTATTTTATATTTAATAAAATCATCCTGGAATAAGCAAATCACCACACCACATAACTCACAGAATGCTGGGCATATCTTTGTATATTTCTATGTCACTATCATCATATGTGATAGGCATGCATGTTTCATCACTGTGAGTATATATTTTAAAGCATATAGAAGCAATATCTCTAGAACATGTTGATTATTGATTTTCATACAGAGAACACATTAATCCCCACATCTCACTTTGCTAGACAATACTAAACCTTGGGAAGATAATTGCTAATTTGACTTAAACTTAGCATTCACTTCAATAATGAAACACCATGTCCTTCATCCGTTTAGTGACTTAATATACAAAAGTGGATGTTAAGTATACAGATGGCTGAGACACTGCTCCAGATGTCAACGATTTTTCAACCTTCTTGGGAACAAACCCATAAACAGAAATATGGGTTGGTTTTAATCTTTAGAGGACAGTTGGATAATATTTAAGGCTATTTTTTAAATAAATGACTTCATTCTTTCACTTCTACTCTCAAGAATTAATTCAACAGAAACAAGCTTAGAGGAAAGTGAAGATGTAGCTATACAGTGTCCCCCTTAAGTGTCATCCTAAGAGGGACATGCCTGGCTCATCCTAGGAAGCGGAAATAGATAAGGTCTCCTGGATAAACTGGGAGGAGGGATGGGAGATGAGAACATGAGAAAATGGAACGATCAAGTTGGGAGAAGGAACAAAGAAGGAGATTAACGAAAGAGGTATCTTGATAAAGGGAGCCATTAAGTGGGTAGGTAGAAATCTGGTGCTAGAGAAAGTCCCAGGAATACACAAGCATGACCCAAGCTAAGACTCCTAGAAACAGTGGAGAGGGTGCCTGAACTGGCCTTTCCCTGTAATCAGTCTGGTGATCAGCCTAATTGTCATCATTGACTCTTCATCCAGTGACTGATGGAGCAGACGCAGAGATCCACAGCTAAGCACTGGGCTGAACTCCTGGAGTCTAATCGGAGAGAGAGAGTAGAAATTATATGAGCAAGGGGTGAAGGTCAAAGTCATGATGGCGAAAATGACAGAGACAGCTGATCTGAGTTAAAGGGAGTTCACGGACTCTGGATTGACAGCCAGCCGAGGAGCCTACGTGGGACCAAACTAGGCCCTCTGAATGTAAGTGACAGTTGTATGGCATTGGGCAGTTTGTGGAGCCTCTGGCAGTGAAACCAGGACTTATCTCTGGTGTGTGAACTGGCTTTTTGGAGCCCATTACCTATTTCTCAGCTTGATGCAGTGGATAAGGTCTTGGTCCTATCACAACTTGATATGCCAGGCTTTGTTGACTCCCCATGGGAGGCCTTACCCTCTCTGAGGATTGGGGGGGGGGCAAGTAAGAGGAGGAGAGGGAGGGAAAATAATGAAAAAGATGTGTTCCTTAATTCCAGAATAAAGTCGGGCTTATGATACCTCGACTTCTTCGCAGTCAAATGTAACTGAAAGAAAAATACTGATATAGGAAGATGATCATGATATACTATCGCAAGATCAAGCAGTAGATCCCGCTGGACTGTAGAGATCATGAGTCTATCTTTGGACATATATTTTTGTCTTTGTGCCTAGAGTCACCTTTCAAAGCGTTACCAGTAGGCATTGTATTTTCCTCATGGGTGCATTTTCTAAATATTTTATAGTGTATGCACATTTGCCTTAAAATAAGAGAAGAAAAATAATAATACAGTCTGGATATTGAGCAGCACTTGCATTCCTGAATAGTTAATCTACCCATGTGGAGTTGGACTGACACTTCATCCATGACCTTTATTTATTTATTTATTTATTTTTAATGGACGCATTCATGGTCTATGTGCAAAACAGAACCTAGAACAAATGTTTTATTTTTTTTTCTAAATTTTAATGAAGATGAACATAAAGAAATAAACATGTCAGAATGAAAGAACACTTTCCCAGGGCATCTGAGGGCACAGCTCTGCTTAGACAAGAGCCACTGAGGCTGGTGGTGAGTCCCGTGTCCCTGCTGGTCTGCAAGGCAATGCCCAGGTCACCTCACATCTCATTATGTCCCACACTGGAAGTGTGTGTTTTGATGAACCGAGTTCTCTGAAATAGGTAATACAGGCATTTGTACGGGTTTCTTAAAGGGCAGAACAGCAAGTTACCCAGAACATCTAGGGTAAACAAATATTTAGTGGTTATTCGATCGCACTGACCTCTACCCTCCACAAAGTGCTTTCAACCTATTAGAAAGATATCAGCATGACATCAGAAGAAGGAGCTGAGACAAATTCAATGGGAACACTGCACCAAAGGCAGAGGGGAAACAGAATTTACCTCCTAGAGACCTCCAGGCTCTCAGACAGATTAAACTGGAATAGCACAAGCACATAAGTTCCTTTATTTATTTACTTGGCAGAAGGTGCCTTATTTTATATAGATCACATAACCATCATTGAAGATGTCTTCTATTTTTAAAGTGTCACACCCTAGTGGAAAAAGCATCTGGCTTCTTGAAGGGCACACCGCAGTCTAAGGAGACACAGGAAAGGAGGCAGAAGTGGAGAATAAACACATACTGACCTCTTCCTGGAAGATTCTCTAACTTCCTCACATCCTCTTTAAACCCAGCTCTCAGAATTTCCAGGGTGTTAGTATGGCTTTGTTTTACATAGGGACAAGCAGAGGCTGATTGACACAGTTAGAAGCATATCTGCCTATGGCTGTGCTCTTGGTAACAGAGACAGGTTATAGATCCAGACCTGTCAGATCTCAAGCTTCTGAGATCTTTGTAGCATCCTGCTTTTTTTGGAAGACCATACTGCATGCATGTCATGGTGTCAGATTAAAGGCATGCAGACTTGGCACTTAATGTTGAAATTCTTCAGTGAGGTTGCAGCAGGCTTTTGTACATTGGTCTCGGTAGTCCCTGAGCAACATCATGTTCAAGCAGGGTAAATCTGATCAGTCACATGTGCCTTTGCAGTTACTCAGTAGGAGTGACCTTCAACACTGTCATTATCTCTGATGCTGATGGTCTGTCACATATCGAAGGCAGAGCATGGAGATCTGTCCTGGAATCCAGTGCCAACGAGACTTGTTCTAGGTCAATTATGTTTCATCCTTCACTGTGATGCCTGCTTACTCTTGAATAGCATGTCCCTCTGACCCTGTGACTTGTATGCTATGGTCCTACCATTAGAAATTTAATTGGAGATAGGACATTAGTGTGGAAAGCTTGTCTCTTTGGGTTAGGAATAAGGACTGAGCTCAGGATACCGGATTCCTTGCTCCTCTTCTGTGGGGACATGTTTCAAATTTAATAAAAAACAGTCTGAGCTATCAGAGGACAGATCCATCTCTTCCAGTCTTTCTTTTTTGTTTTTGCGAGACAGAGTTTTCTGTGTAACAGTCCTGGCTGTCCTGGAACTTGCTTTGAAGACCAGGCTGCCTTTGAACTCACAGAGATTTTCTTGCCTCTGCTTCCCAAGTGCTGGGACTAACAGTGTGAACCATGGCTTCTTCTGCCTGTTCTGTCTTTCTATGCCTGCCTCAAATACTTTCTTCACTCATTTAAGGCATGGCACCACCACTGCCTACCTGGGAGCCTGGATGGAACTCCTTCTGTAAACTAAGATGACCTCAAATTCAGATTTTATTGGATTAAGGGCATAGGGCACCACTCCTGGATATTCCCTGTGCTGGGATTAAAGGTGTGAGTGAGTTACCACTGTCTGATCCTCTTAGACTGACTGTGGATAGATAACCTCTGATATCTCAGGCTGTTTTTTATTAAATTTAAAAAATATCCCCACACTCTTTTATAAGTGGTACCCTTGCCATTAATTTGTTTTTTGGCCTTCTAAACACCATTTTTTCAGGCACCTAGATTATCTTGAAGGCTTCTTTCAGTTCTGAGAGCAATATAGACTCACAGTTCTCCAGGCTTCAAGTTCTCATCTAAGCTTAGGTCTGCAGTGTTACAGTGTCACACCCCTTTTGGCATTACAGGGTCTCTACTTGGCTTTAAAATCATGGAAATGTGACCTCGACCTAGGACTCAATAGACTTCGATCTCAGATCTGGCCCAGTGCAATTACTTATTCTGGACTAATTATTTGAAAGTTTGGTCTTATGTCGAGTAAAAATTGCTCTTTCAGCTGTTGCTTCCTCAGATTTGCCAGGGGAGCTAGAGTCTCCTTCCACAAGCTCTGCTTCCAAATCTTCACAAGATAGTTGATGGCTCTGTTTGGAAAGGGAAGCTTCTTGTAGAAGGCTCATGATGAGAACAAGTTTTAGTTAGTGTCTTTCAGGAATCACTGTGGAATTCCAACCCTCCCATTTGCTTTCTTTGTCAGAGAATGTTTGAGAGTTTTGTTTTCTACCACCTGACACCATGAAGCTCCAGTGGCCCTCTGACCAGACTGAACCTTGATCAACCCCTATTTTCATGGTAGAGGTTGTATATTGTGGCCCACACTAACATCCCAGAAGTATATACTGGCCAGTTTAGACTGTCCTTTGCATGGCAGGAATTACATTTCAGGAAACTGAATACAAAGAAACTCTTTCAAATGTACATCCCAATATCTGGTTGCTCTACTTTGGTCTAAGGGGTGAATTCATCCATCCCTCTGCTCACCCTTTCCCATGCTAATAGCTGACCTAGACTTGTGGGCCACACATAACCTTCAGTTGGATGTCTTCAGTGATTATTTCCTCCAGTTGTAGCTCTGAATTCATCAGTGGGCTAATTCACTAGTGCAATTAATGCCCTCATGATCCAACTACATTTTCATCGAGCCATTGGCTGGGATCAAGCTCCTAATACAGGAGTGGTGCTTTTCAAAACCATAACAGATCCCTTCTCTTCTCCATCCCCCTGGATTCTCTCTCTCTCTCTCTCTCTCTCTCTCTCTCTCTCTCTCTCTCTCTCTCTCTCTCTCTCTCTCTCTCTCTCTCTCTCTCTCTCACTGCTGAAACCAAAGATACCAACTGTCCTGCCATTGCTGGAGTGGCACCTTCCTGTGGGTTGGGAAAGACATTAGGACTCTTGAATCCTCATTAGTTGATTTTGCTTCCAGTGAGTTTATTTCTAGAGGTGATGAATTTAGCGGCAGCTTTCTATTGTTAATAAAGAATGACAGATGTGCAGATAATTTTGTATTGTGTAATGCTGTGAGAAACAAATCAGCCCTATTGGCATAATACCTGATTTAAATAATGAATTAGCACATATTAAGTTTCAATGCCCTTACTGAAAAGTGAAAATCTGAAAGCAAGATGGGTTCTTGTGCAGTTGATACCCCAGTAATCCAGTTTGCTTCATTTTCTTATTTTGAGAAAAAGAGCAAATTTAGCCCCTTTGGATTATCTGATCAAATTCCCTAGGGTAAAAGTATTACACTCTCTAAGCATCTTTATAAATTGACACAGTCATGACACAGTATATTCTTTGATCCCAAAAGTGATTTAGAATGCTAATTAGAATATGCATCCTTTTTATTTTGGTTTACTTTCTCTATTAATTATGATCATAAGCCTATTTGTGAGTTCTTTTCAATAATTGGCATCAAATAATACTAAAGAAAACATAGTTCATGTTTTCTTTTTCATTTCTTTATCAGCTGTGAGCATGCTGTGGACTTTCTTCTACCATGTGACATCTGCTGACCCTTTAGCATCAAAGCCAGTCCAAAGTTGACTCTATCCTTGACAAGCTCTGAAACCAGCCCCTTTTAATTAGAAATAACTATATAGTTAGAAACCTAGGCTCAAAGAGATTACAAGATTCATCCAAGTTTTCAGAATTAACAGTGACTGTGCTAGAGATTACCCATAACTTTTCCAGTTTCAGGACCACCACACTGATCTAAGTTAGCAAAATAGAGGATAATGGTCTACTCAGCTCAAGACCATGGTTTTGCCCTTTTTGAGATCAGCACTAGGATTCACTCACCACAGTCAGCTGTTTTTAATATACTTCACACATTTAATCCATGCCTCCAATACTCAGTAACATTTGAAGCTTGGAATTCATATCCCTGGTCTAAATGGACAATCATGAGCTTTGGAGTTAAGGAGGGAAGGATTTGTCTAGATCCATCCAAAACTCCCAAGCCCATTTCCTTCATGTTGGGAATAACAAAACCTAGATTGTAGAGCTGTTGGAAAGGCTATAAAGGAACACCTATAGAGTGTTCGGTGACCCGTATATATCTGTTTCCAGTGATCACATCCCTCATTACTGTCCTTCACAGAGAATTTTCACATAACTTCTTTGCTTTGAAGATGCTGACCACAGAGAAGTGTTGACTGAGGTGTTTTAATTGTTACTATAAGAAAATGTTAACTAGAGTTCTTGCCTTCCTTCCTTCCAAAGTATGAAATTGAGTAACATCAGATGCAATGGAGCATGTAATATTAACTCTCATGCTTCTTTATGGTAAATTATGACAGAAATGTTCAACAGCTACCTTCATGATCTTAGTTCGTCTCTCAACTAAATCAGAGATATTGAAGGAGGCCATAATGTCAAGAGATCCAAAGGCTAGAGAAAGATGTCTTAGGATTTGGTTGTATTTTTAAATCTATCCACTGCTTTACTTGAGGCCTAATGGGGTTGGATTATTGAGAGTGTGATGTACTCAATGCTGCAGGTATTGGTGGGGAGTTGGACATTGTCTAACTCTCATGCAGGAAATCTAGAGGACAAATGACAGATTGTTTTGGTGGTAACATCAGGGGAGGCTGATACAATCAAATTAGTCTGCATTCTCCAAGGTCATTTAAGGCAAAGATATAAGAACATCTTTCTTGTAGTGTATGTAGGCCACATGGAAGTTGTTATGGGAGATGTAATTGCTTCACCCTAAGACTCTTTCATTTCATCAGTGGTCCATTGATTAATAATCACAAGTAACTCTGTCCCTAAGTACTTTTAGAATTGGAGGAGACCCTTGTGCTTGTGGAGAAGCAGCTGGGAATACTAAGGAATTGGAGCAGCCAGCATAAACTTAAAGAGCTATGAGACTTAGGTGCCTTCTACATCTGTAAATGGCACAGCTCCCTTGATTGTGAACTAGAGTGATCCTGCGGTGTACATTTGGCACCATTTACAAAAATCCACTGGTAGCTGATTAGCAATATTTCTTTGCATAGCTCTTCATCCTTCCCGATGCCACTTTCTCGCTCTGCAAGAACTCAGTACACATTCTAAATACACTACATCTATTGAAACTCTTGCCACATGATCTAAGGGAACCAAAACTGGAACGGAGACATGAGAAGAGAGCCTAGAGATAATTTTGTTTCTGGTTCTTGTCAATCTGATGACAAAAGACCCTACTGTCATTGTAACAAGAGAGGTGATGGTACTTCCTGGTGCACTGAATCTCAAGTTCAAATGCTCTCACTCGGTAGAGGGTTTTGCAATATTATTGGCAGTTCTTAAGTATGCTAATGATGGTAATTATGAATACTGTGAGGTTGATCTTTGATAAATATCGTCATTAGACTTAGGTTTGTTTTCAGCTAACCACCAGCTAAGAGCTCAGTGTGCCTCCCAGAAGAGCTTTAATGGCATTCATGGAGAAGATGTTCCCTGTAGAGAAAGGCAAAATTCAGCCGAAAGGCAGGGATTTGACTGAGTGTGTGAGAGGACATGTTGCAAAGACTTAATTTTCAATCCTAAGTTTTTATAAGTTAAAGATAAAATAATTTCTAATAGAGTGTGGCCCCTGAGATCTAAGATGAGAACATTTGAGGCCATTGAGACCTTTGAACTTTCAGATTGTCCTAAACATCTGGGCAGGTAGAAATAGTTCTTTATTCACCGTTACAAAGGAGTAGAGTGAAAGAGAAGGAAAATTATATCACATGAAAGAAACCAGTTAGCTGGAGAAAGACTGTTCATGGAGGCTGGCCTGTAACAGAGTGCGCATGCGTGCACACACACACACACACACACACACACACACACACACACACACACACACACACACACACAAGTAAAGGTCCCAATGCACTGGCTGTGTGGATGGAACACTGAACTCACAATCCTTTACTTCCCTAGCTTTAGCTTTGGTTCATTTCTTCCTCTTGGAGGTATATGCTTTTCTTTCTTTTTTAAGTGTGTGTGTGTGTGTGTGTCCCCACATATGAGCGCACATAGGCACCCCCCCCACACACACACACATACATACACAGCTATGTTTGAGGATGCTTGTAGGGACCAGAAGTCAGCCTCTAGTGTTGTTCCTGAGGATTGATGGCCTACTTGCTTTTTTATTTTTTTTGAGACAGGACTCTCCATGGAGCTTGCCAAGTAGACTAGGTGGGCTGGCCAGTGAGCCTAGGAATTCATCAGTCCCGGGTACTGAAAGCCCCTACGATTATGTCTGGCTCTTTCACGTAGGTGCTACTGATCAATCTCAGCTGCTCGCACATGTCTGACAAGCATTTTTACTAACTGAGATGTGTCTCCAACCTAGAAGTACACGTTCTCATAATCATCGGTCTCTGCTTCTACCACATCCCTGTGTCCTTGTTCAATTTATTGTTCCTGGATAGAAGAACTCGGAAATTTTAGTGGGGCCCGCCAAATTCAGATATCTGTCTGCAACAACAGCATGGCATGGTCTTGCAGAAATAGAAGTCAGCCTCTCCAAGGCAGGCATCTTATAAGATTCTACTTGTTTTTAAAATTTACCCACAATCCCCTCACAGATTCTAGCATAAAAACTAGGGTCAAAACTCAACTTGGATTCTTTGGAAAATATTTTTCCTGTTCAAAGAGACAGACAAGCAAGTAGACAAATAGACAGACAGATACACACACAAACACCCCCCCCACACACACACACAGAGAGAGAGAGAGAGAGAGAGAGAGAGAGAGAGAGAGAGAGAGAGAGAGAGATTGTTAACAAAAGAGTTATAAGACTCAGCTAATATGTTCTGGCAGAATCATGGGGAACATTTCCAAATGTTGGCGTCTAGAGTGCTGTCCCGATAGTGGTGGCCTGGTAGTGCTGGCCGATAGTGCAGACACAAGACATAGACAAGAATATCTTTGATCTGGGCATTGCTGTTCTTCAGTGGACTGTACTTAATACATGAAAGAGGACAGTGAGGAATAAGTCTGTTCTGCTGCAGGGAGTTCCCCAAGCCTTGGAAAGCGAAAACATGTAGGCAATGAGGTGAAGGAGCTGTGCACATGTCCAAGTGGGTGAGTTCTTAGATAGCTCTTGAAAGTTCGTGCCTAATGTTTTCTCAGAGGACTATACAGCAAGGAATTAAAAAAAATGGCAGATTCCTACACAGTGAAGGAATGAACATCCAGGGCTGATGACAACAGAGCCATTGACCGACTATATATTAGCCAATGGGGAAGTTGTCCATCCAGAACCAAGGGAAGCATCTTTTAGGCAAAGAAGTCACGGAGCAAAGCCAATCTTAGTCAAGTTTTCTGACCCCCTTGCCATTTTTTTCTGTTATTACTTTATTGTATTCAATCCAGGGATTGAGGAATCTGCCTAGTAAGCTAGGGGTGGGTGACAGGCTAGATGAATAGAAGTAGAAAAAAAGATGGTTTCTTTCCATGCACCAAGCTTTCTGTCAAAAATAATCCCAGTTAGGAGGTATTTTGTAAATTGTTAGGTATTATATTTATAATTAAAAAATGGAGACCTATCTTTGAAATAAAAGTTACTCCAAAAGTCATTATGCCTGTCAACTTTTCACCCAGTGACTGAGAAAATACTTCTACATAATTGGCCAGAGGCACAGTGATACCAAGCTATATTCGATGATGCTGAAAAGAAGGAGGCCATTAGCCTTTACTCCGTGGTTCTCAGGGTGAATGCAGGGGTATTTACTTTATACTGAAGAATCAAGCAGAAAGATACTGCCTACAATGTGGAGAGAGTCACTTAATGTCAAGGTGTTTTGTCAGCAGTTTATCATATAACAGCTACAATGTTGGTGACCTAAACCAAATGTTTCTCATTTGCTGTGAGCTTTTATACTGCAGAAAATAAAATCCAGGGTGGGGAAGTTGTATAAAGTCCAAAGCGACATTCAAACACAGGAAGATCACCTTCCCTATCTTGCGTGAACTTTTATTTATAATAGTAGGAAATAATTTACGTTAGAATTACTTATTTATTTTTTTCAAATCCTCTTAATTGATTCCTGGGCTCACCTCTTTTTTTTCCCCTTTAGATTTCTTAGTAGCCTCTTCCTATTTCTACATTGGAGTCTATCTTAGTTAAACTTAACTTATATAAAACAGTAAATGAAGTCATAATGAATCAAGGTAAGTTTTAACCCCCCCAAAACTGACACTGTTTCTAAGTCTATAGGGGTAAGATGTATGTCTAGACTAGTGTTTCTAAATCAGGGGTGATTTTTTGGTCCTTTCCATTAACATTAGACAATGACTAGACATAAGTTTAGATTGTCACACCAGGGAGGGGGCTCTAGTGAGTAAATGTCTGCATCGGCTTCTTCCTGTTGTGTAAGACATTATCTGATGTAACAGCAGATCCAACACCTACTTATTACTTCATGGTTCTCTCAGTCAGAAGTCTAACAGAATGGATGTAAGTGAATCTACATTAAGCTCTCTGCTTAGGGTCTCACAGCACAGAATC
This sequence comes from Phyllotis vaccarum, assembly GCA_033318265.1. NCBI lineage: Eukaryota > Metazoa > Chordata > Mammalia > Rodentia > Cricetidae > Phyllotis > Phyllotis vaccarum. The sequence goes on from JARWLC010000012.1 coordinate 78,788,579, forward strand.
CAGGTGTCAGCCAGGCTGGGCTCTTACCTGGAAACTTTGGGAAAGAATCTATTTTTATGTTTTCCAGGGTTTTAGCAAAATTCAGTTCCTTAAAGTTGTGATAAGTCCCTACTTCTTGATGGCTGTCAGCCACAGGCTTTGCCCTCACTTAAGCCAATACCCACCTGAGCTTGCTTCTGGCTCTTCACATCTTCAAAGTCAACAGTGGCATGTTGAATATCCACATGCTTTGAATTGCCGACTTTCTCTTGTGTTGCTAGCAAGAAACAAATCCCTTCTTTGCAAGATCTTGTAAGATTGGATTTGTCCTATCTGATTTTTTTCTGTGTCTTATCTTACAGTTACATGTTTAGGCCTTTAATTACACCTACAAACGTTCTTTCACAGCAGTAGCTATATTGTTTCTTTCTTTCTTTTTTTTTCTTTCTTAGAAACCATTAGATTTAACCTTTGGGAACCATCTTTAGAAGTATACTTATTATAATACTCTACAGTGCACAAAACAGGCCTTTTGCAACCAAAAAATTTCATCTGGCTCTAAATGTCAATAACACTTGATCTAGGCATATCTTTTGTGCATGGTGAAGGTATTTTCAGTTGCTCTGTCTCCTGAAAAGCAGATCCACAGCCTATAGCACTTGAAAGAAACGTATGCTACAGGGCTTCTGGTCACAATCCAGAACTCCCATAATCTAAGAACTATTGGTCACAAAGATTTGATCAATTTGACATCTGTTGGTCCATCTATCTTTACCAGCCTCCCTCTATTAGCTTAGTGTATGTTCTTCTATTCTTTGATTTAAGGGATGTCTTACTGGAAATTTAATTGAAAATTTGGAGAATGAGAAAATTCTTTGTATTTGGACAGCTAACTGGATTGTGAGTATGTGTGTGACTAGGATGCAAACGCCTGATTTAGAGACTTCCCTATGGTCTCCAGCAGCATATGTTGTGGCACATAGTATCCACACAGTAGGTACTTGTTGAATGTAAAAACCTCTGAAGATAATGTAGCATAAAAACAATCTTGGTATTGTTATATCCAGATCAAATTGATTCTGAGGCTTTATTAGAGAAAATTTGAAGCATAAAACGATGGAATAGGAGGCTGGAAAGAGCACCTTGTGAGTAACATGCTTCCCACACCAGCTCGAGGATCTGAGTTGTGTTTCTAGCACCTGCACATTTTAGGTGTCGTGGTTTGCACTCATGATCCCATCACTGGTTTGGCAGAGACCTAGTGCATTCCTGAGGCTCGATGGCCAGTCTGTCCAGTCTGGTTAGCAAGCTCCTGGTCTCAGTGAGGAACCTTGACAGCCTCTGAGGAACAACACCTGAACTAGATCTCCTACTCCATGTACATCCACACACATATGAACATGTACACACACATGCACACACAAACATGTATACACACACATGCACACACACATGTACACACACACATGCACACACAAACATGTATACACACACACAGATGTACACACTCGCCTGTACCCTCTTGCGCATACATACATTTGTTCACAAATACTTATGTGAGACAGGAAGGAAATATATTTTGAATTCCTTGACTTAAACCTGAAGTCATGCTCTTTCTAAGTTACAGAGCCCACCTAGTCCAAATTCCACCCGAGTAAGACATTTCTTTGATACTCCTGAGAGGTCTAGTTTATGACTGAGTTCTTCCAGATGGTTTAACCAAGAAGCAAATACTTCAAAATAGTAATTCTCAAAGCTTTGTTTTGCCTGTATGTTCTCTGAACTAAATTTGGAAAAATAGTAGACCTCTTTGGATATTTTTAGCTGGCATATAAAACCCATGTGCATAAATATAGTAGTTGCAAAGGATGTGGTTTTTAACATATTCATATCCTATATGGCACCTGTTTTACAAAACCCTTGGAGTAACATGCGAAACTCATTCACTTTGCAGATTTAGTCTTCTTCATTATCAATAAAGAAAATTCATTTCAAATTATCAATAGAAACAACCCAGCCAGGGCTATTTTTCCTAGATTAAAAATGGGTTCATTTTTCAACTCAAGTGAACCATAATACTTTCATCTCTGTGACAAACATACTCTTTTAAATTTCAAGATAAATCAATATATAGACAGATAAGACAGAGAGCCTTAAAATGACTTTGTCCCCTACGTGATAGAAAGTACAATTCCATCAATATTTGTTACAGGGTTTTTGTGTTGAATCTTTTTCTTTTGGTCCTGTTTTTTGTGCCCTGGTTATTCCTTCAGGAGCTGCATCTCTTCCAGGTTTCTCTGTTTGGTTCCCTCAAAGGATTTTCCACTCTGAGGATTGATGGTTGATAAGACATGTTCATCTTTTGTGAAATAGGAAAAATGAGAGGGAGCAACAAAAGATAAGTTTTAAACCCAAATAGATATATCTGAGGAAAAAAGTTTACACAGGGGTAGAGGGCTTGGAAAATAATGTCCTTAAAACACATCTTACCCTCCTGGATATTTATAAAAAATATACTCTTTAGAATGTCTTTTGAAGACTTTTAATACCAAACCTACTATGTGCTTAGAGAAGTATTCACAGCATGGAGATGATGAGTTAAAACATCCTTCTTACCCTAGGTCCATTCCACTGTAGTTCAGTACCTGATCCCTGTCGATGACTGGGATTGGAAGATGCTGTGATGCATGTTCCACAATTGCGTCTCTAGGGTTCATATCCCAGGCCTATGGCTACGCATTCTCCCCTCCACTTTCTAGTCATCTTTACACAAGGATACTAACACTCAAGATGAATCTTTTCTAAATTTGGCTGCCTAAAACAAGGTAACATTTATTTCTATTGCCCAGGATAGAATGTCAATGTTCGTGATTTTCCCTATAATATGCAGGGAATTGTTTTAAAATTGTTTGCTGTGTTTGTTGGTTAAAATAGTCCTACAAAGAAGTTATTCTTATCATCGTTTCTGTTTTATGCTTACAGACAGAAAGGTTGAATTGGGAAAGACCTAAATGACTGGACTACCTTGTGCCCTTAGCAATTGGTTACTTTATTACTGGCTGGGTACTTTCATGTTTGACAGTAACATGATATCATGTGGATGTATCTCTGTAGATTTTCAGAGGGAGGATCAGAAGGGATTAGAATAGACACCCTGTCAGAATTCTCTGCATAGTCTCTGGTAACTTCACTGACCAGCAGCTAGAAGGCTCTTAAACATATAGAGTGATGGTCCAAAACAACCTACAGAAGTGACCCAGTGCATGTAGTGGTTTCCAGCCTAGACTGCCCAGTCCAAGAGAGTCTGTTCAGGTCTATTGATTGTTGAATAAAGGATCCAAAGAACCAGAACGTCCTATGTTGTGTCTCCCCGAGCCCCATCCCAAACATATCTTCTGTCTTCTCTTGTGTTTTTTATTTAGTTCAGTGAGGATGGGTTAGACATAAAAGTGGAATATAAAAGTGGAAATAGAGATACATGTGTGCAGAGAGGCAGAGGAGAAAGTGAGAGTAAAGATGTACACAGAGGAGGAAGGGATGTTTAAAACAAAAACATTCTGAGGGAGCTCAGAGCAGCTCAGTGGTTAAGTAGCTGCTCTTCCAGAGGACCTGGGTTCAATTTCCGGCACCCACATGGCAGCTTATAACCATCTGTACAACTCCAGTTCCAGGGATCCACTGCCCTCTCTTATGACCTCCATAGGCACCAGGGACTCAGGTAGTGCACAGACATACACAGACAAAACACTCATACACATATAATAAACATAAATTAAAAATCTGAACTTCAGTGTTTGTATATATAGTATATACTCATTTTTTTTTAAAAAAAAAATCTCATTTATTCCTTAGACAGGGTCTTCTGTGGCTCTTCTCATACTCTTTATGTGTCTGGGGGTGACATTGAACTTCTGATTCTCCTGCCTCTACTACTAGAGTACCGGGATTATAGGTATACACTAGCATACTCAGTTTCAAGCAGTAGTAGGGATCAAGTCCAAAACTTTAAGCATGCTTAGCAAATTAATAACTTGTCTCCCTATAACCTCAGATACTTTTATTGAATAAAAGTGAAGAGCAGAAAATGTGTACCAGGTTTTGGACCTGAAATGTCTTTAATCTATGTAAATCACTTGCAATTAAATACCATTGTCTTCCAAATCACAATGGCCTGTGGTATGACATAAGTTATCTAGGATGAGACCTTGTCTTTCCACAGGTTGTGTGAAATGGCATAAATGCCTTGACTACTCCTAGTATAACAGAACAGTGGCAAAACCCCATGACATTATCTGGAATCTGTGCCTGTAAGAAGAGTCCCATTATAATGCTATTATAGGATATTGCAGAGCTAAGTCTCCCTCTAGGAAAACCCCAGTAACTCCCCAAATCTAGAAAACAGAACACAAAGGGTTAATTCTGTGTAAAGATATTTTTTACAAGATAATTTTTTTTTCTTTCTTTCTTCCTTACTTTTTTTTTTTTTTTTTTTGTATCCTGCTTAAGATTATCCATAAATAGCCAGATCTCTTTTTGGAGTATTCAAAAATGGGTTTGCTTTACAACATGCTGAGGAGATGCAACTCTTCAAGAATAAAGAGACTGTACAAATGGGCCACTGCCTGTCAGGTATCCATAGTGAAGTCTAGCTGTAACAAATAGTGAAGCAAGCAAAGGCACACTACTCTCCAAGACCACTGAAATCAGAATCACCAAATGTGGGAGGTGGCTTTAGCAGATACCAGGTCTCCTCCTTCCTGGAAGGAAGGTTTATGCAAGCATCTAGGTCATTGGCTATCACTGTGTGACTTTGGGAGTCAAGGGGTATTAATCTGTGGTCTGAAGCAACTGTGCATTATTCAGCATGTACTGAACTATTAGCTTAAATAGTCCAAAACACTTTTTCTTATTAGCAGAGTTGTAAAGACAAAGCTGATGCTTCCCCTCTCTCTGTAGCGCTGTGGAAAGAACCCAGGGCCATCTGCGTGTTACACAAATGTTTTAACACTACTGTTCCCCAGGCCTCAGATAACTTGTTTCAAATACATGAAAACAGATTGGGAGTGGAGGGAGGGATGTAATGTATCACTCATTTATGACATGAGCAGAAAGAGGAAAATGAGAATTTGGAGTAGAGCTAGTGGGGCCAGAAGGAGAAATTTTTCTTTGTTGTTTTGTTTTGTTTTCATATCAGACTCCACTTCACAACTACAGTTGATACAAGTGGGGAAGTGGCATCTAACGTTCTCCTAAGTCTTTCCTCCCGACGCATAGCAGAAGGAGGCAGAAACACACACCTCAATCTTCAACTCAGTAAACACTACACACTTTGCCAGACTCAAAGGCAGAAGGTAAGAAAGATGGGAAAGAAAAAGAAACACTTTCAGTAAGTTATCCGACTGCCCTTAAAGACCATACAGTCTTTAGTTAGTGTTCCAAGACAAACTTTTCAATTGCACACATTAAAAAAAAATAAGCATACTCTATTTTAAAGATGGTTATTATAGTAGAAGACACTAGTCCTGTTTCTGTAAGAATCTCAAACTAGTTGTTGGCTGGTATCTAACAAGATTTTTGCAGGCTGCTGATTCTAGAAAATGTATGCATTTAACTTAAAAAGCTAATGCACCAAGTACTTTGACAAAAATTAGAGTCAGTGAAGGGGCACTTTTGGAGCAGCACACAATGCTGAGAATTTTTACAGGTCATTGGTTTTCTACACTCCTCTTTGTAATGTCTCCTTGCCTCATTGGTCCATGTATGTTTTCTGTGTTCACAAGTTGAGGTCCTCAAAAGAGAAGGGTGTTCAATATACTGAAATGGGCCTGGACCTGGAGATGAACATGTGATGGAAGATATCAAACAGCAGATAGAATGACATTCTTTAGTGACAGGCAGAGACAATGGGGTCTTTGATGCATATTTAGGTTCCTGTTTCCGATTCTGCCACAGTTACGTTAACAAATGTCCCTGCCATCTCCCTAGTATGTGCAGTTTATGCTTAGAACCAGAGTCAGCAAAAAATAGGATTTGAGGGTAGCAAGGACTCTTGATCAGCCAACAGGGAAAAAGTGTATCTCCAGGGGAGAAGGCTCCCCTGGAACAAAACTATGTACCTGTAGACCAGTGACAGAAGAAACACTGAGCGATGGAAGAACTGGAGCTTGCATTTTCCTAGGCAAAGGAGTGCCAGTGCTGAAGGTGGGTTGCTGGCAGGATGGAGGTGGGGCTGGGGCTGAGGGTGGGTTTGCCCCTCTTAGCCCCAAAGCTGGGGAACAGCAGGGAACTGGGAATGGTGTTGGAGAGGTTGTTATACCAGGACAAGGTGTTGGGTATGAGGGTGGGTGGGGGCCTGAGGGGTGGCTTGGAGCCCTGGCGGTGGCTGCCTGACGTCACCGGCCTCTCTGGCAATAGGCTAAGAGCTGAGCTCCCTGTAGCAGCGGCGGCGGCAGCGGCGGCGGCGGCGGTGGCGGCAGCAGCAGCAGCAGCAGCAGCGCGGCTCTGTCTCCGGTCCCTGCGCTCCGCGCCTTCTGCAGCCGACACTGCAGCCCAGGCGGGGGCTCCTTCTCTGCAGCCGACTGGCCATTCCAGGTAAGAGACAATAGTCTGGCTGAAGGCTTTCGTGGCTAGGGGCCCAGCGGCAGGATGTGGGCGGGGAAGACCACTCCCGCGGCCTGCGCAGGCACCTCGGATCAGAGCTTCAGCCCCCGCCCCTGCCCCGGCCGAGGCTAGCGCTTTGCCTTGCTGCTCTGCAGTGCAACAGTTTGCACCTGCCTTTTGGGAGAGGCAAGGAAGCTGTGCTGCCTGCTGCGGGTCCTCCTGACTTGGTCCTCTGCCACAGCCTCTGGGCCCTGGGGTCAGGGCCCGGGGGGAAGGCTGGAAACAAGGTCGGTTCCCCAAACTTTGCAGGCGGGAACCCTTCCCCTTCCAGTTCTGGCTCTGGGGAAAAGAAAAAGGATACAGGATGCTGTCAAGTGGGAGGCGCAGGGAGATGGGGAGGAGGGGGGCGTTTGCAAGGATGTGCCTCCGTTGAGAAGGGTGCTTCAGCTGTTTTTGATGGGGAGGAAGGGGGAGAGCGGTAGCAGGGAAGACGGCTGGAGAAAGGTCGAGCAGGATCCTGTGTGCCAGATCCAGAGTGTCAGCTGTTGCCAGAGACAGAGGCAGTGGGATGTATCCCCGGGGACTGGGACTTTGGGGATCTGAAGGTCCAGGCTGGAAGTGGAGAGAGAGGGATGGGAGAGGAAGCCTGCTTACAGAAAGCCTGTTTGGAGGGCATGCTGGCTAGAGTGGATCCTGAGAACAGGACCATAGGGCTGGGAGAGGAGGGCTGTTGGCTTTCTGGGAAGTGGATAGAGAAAGCCAGCCTTGGCGGCCGCTGTTGGTAACAATTAGAAAGTTGTGCGGGGGGCAGGGCGGCTGCCTCCTCTGCTGAGTAACCAGTGTCTCCGCGGTGCGGTGCGGTGCGGATGCCAGACCCCATCTGAGCCAGCGGAGCAGTTGGCAGCCGCTCTTCTGCGCTGCCAGGAGCGGTAGGGTTGGGTCGGTGGGTTGTGGAGATAACAGCGCCCGTTTGAGGACCACTTGGCAGTGGTGGCAGGTCCCTTTCGTTCTCCGCACTTGCTTTGGCAGTGGCCGGGACCCTAACTAATCCTATTCTCTTTGCAGCACCGTGCTTGGGGAAGGAAACTGGGCTCTTGAAGACAAGATCACGGAGGAACGGAGACAATCTCCCTGGGGCCACTAGCTCTGGCCAGCTTGCTTGCCCGGCAGTTGCTCCCTCCGTCTTTGGCTGGAGCGCTCACTCTCTCCAGCGCCAGGGAGCAGTTGGGGTGGCGTGGGCTCTTGTGCTCGTCTTGGCTGGTGGGAACCGTGTGTCCAACAGAGGAAGCCTGGTGGGCCTGGCCCCTCTCAGCCCAGCGCCGATGAGTGCCAGGGCGCCGAAAGAGCTGAGGCTGGCACTGCCGCCTTGTCTCCTCAACCGGACCTTTGCTTCCCACAACGCCAGTGGAGGCAGCAACGCAGGTGTCCGCAGCTCGGGCGCAGGTGGTGGCACGTGCATCACGCAGGTGGGACAGCAGCTCTTCCAGTCTTTCTCGTCCACGCTGGTGCTGATTGTCCTGGTCACTCTCATCTTCTGCCTCATCGTGCTGTCCCTCTCCACTTTCCACATCCACAAGCGTAGAATGAAGAAGCGGAAGATGCAGAGGGCTCAGGAGGAATATGAGAGAGATCATTGCAACAGCAGCCATGGCGGTGGTGGTGGTGGTGGTGGTGGTGGCCTGCCCCGGGCAGGTGTTCAAGCCCCAACCCATGGAAAAGAAACCAGGCTGGAGAGACAGCCCCGGGACTCTGCCTTTGCCACCCCCTCCAATGCCACCTCTTCCTCCTCTTCATCCCCTGGTCTCCAGTGCCAGGGTCCCTGTGCTCCTCAACCTCCACCTCCAGCCCCCAGTCCACACGGAGCACAGGCAGCTTCCTCCTGCTTGGACACAGCTGGCGAGGGCCTTTTGCAAACGGTGGTACTGTCCTGACTGCGTAGCCCTCTCTGACCCCTTCCTCGTTTCCAGCATCTTTGCCATCCTTGCTTCTGTTTTTCCTGTCTTCTTTTCCGTTCTCCTCCGCCCCCCCCCCCTCCTCTGCCCTCTTTCCTTACCTGCCCACCTTCTTACTGCTTCTCCTCCTCCGCCGAGGCACTGTGCGGTATGTAAATATTGGGCGAGGAAAGTCTCAGAGGAAGAAATAACGCTGACAATACTTTATTGATATTTATAGTAATTATTATACTATTAACAACACAGTCCAAGCGCATGACAAATCCACATAATTTCTCATCGTCGATAATGGCTGCATCTTCCCCCTCCACCCCGAGCCCCCCTCAGTAAGGAGGAGAAACCGCACAAGCTACCAAATATATAAAAGACATTAACACGGGAGCAAAGGGAGGGGAGGGGCCGGTGATGTATATAGCTAGCTGTCAAGTGAAGGTTTAGTCGCCTTTCTGCCCCTCCCCCATGGGCTTTCACTTTTCCTTTAGAGCTTCCCTCCCCCTCCCCTTCCTCACCTTCAGCCAGGCTCGGGCTTTAGTGTATTATAAAGGAAACATCTACATTAAGCTCCAGAGACCACAAAGAATGTCCCAGAAAAAAACGTTTAGGACAGGTAACCCCTCTCTAGTTAGTCACCTCTTCACTTTTTGGTTTCCCTGGGCAGAGTTTTTGCATTTACTTTTAGAAACATCTCTCGCTGGCCGAGCGCAAAAAAAAAACAAAAACAACAAAAAAAAAAACATACTATCTGCTTTTGCCCACCCCATTGTCCGGCTCCACTGTCACACTTGATTAGCCCTAGGGTTTTTGTTTTGAGGTTTGTTTGTTTCTTTGTTTAGCCTTAGAGACTTCGGGAGTTATCCAGCCATGTCTGGTGCTGAATATGTCTCGCCTTCATGGTTACTTCCTCTGGTTGTGCAGGCCAAAGAAGGAGCTGTTTTGGAAAGCGATTGTCCTGGTTTTGATAGGTTTCTTTCTTCTTTTTATCCAATTAGATCGGTGTGTACTATTGTTTTGCCTATTATTAAACATTGCATAAGTTACCTTTATGTAAAAACAAGGTATTATTAGGTAATGTGCAGTTCTGAAAATGCAGTATCTAACCAACCAATATATTTCTGTTTTATTTTTAGAACAAGTGCACCTTTGTTATATATTTATTATATTGGTACCAAATACATAAGAAAACCATAGTTCTGTGATATGTCCTCCAAACTGTATATTCTTGTTCTGACTTTCCAGGTGTTGATATGATGGTTGCCACTGGCTGAGGAAGTCAGTGGTGCAGGCCTTCTGTTTCCGGAAGTGTTCTTTTGTATTTTACTCTGTAGTAGACTATTATAAAAAAATGACACCCACGTTTCCCTTTTTCTTTTGTGAATAACAAAATCAGCCACAACAGAAAACAAATAATGGATGTGCAGGAATGCCATCTATTAAAACATTGTGAATGTTTCTACAGTGCCTGTAGTTCTCTGCATGCAGTTACCACCTGGAGGCAGTGGTGTGTGCTTGCTTGTACTGTATGTGTTTGGGGGAAAGACTGGTGGAGATGTTGGGCAATTTGGATGACAGGACATGCAAATTTCACAGTTAAAACTGTAAATGCTTACAGGATAAAAAACACTTACAGTTTGTTTAATTACAGCTCTGTGCCTGCATCTGATATACAGCAACAGAGGATTTTTTCTTCTAAGTCTGGCCTAATTAGCCTCGCCGAACACATAGAAAATATTGAGGAGAAAAGAAAGAGAGAGAGAAGATAAATCTTTCGTCCTTTCATCCAGTGTCAGATAAATCCATCTACATTAGACTGACTGCTAAGTGGAAGGCAGCGAGATCCTCACATATATCCCTCTCCTAAGCCATTAGCCGCCCTCAATCCTCCGTTTTATTTCAAGTTGTATGTGCTTATTAACAAGAGAAACTATTTCCTCTAGTGGTTTTTAGTTGTTATAAAGTTTCCCAAGCTCAGTCTGTATCTTTATAAAATAAGTTAAAAAGGTTGATTTTAGTCGCCCATTAGATATCATGTGAGTCATTTTCTGAAGCATAGGCAATCATTTAAACATGCCATGCTGTATCATTAGGAAAAACAGGTATAATCTTTGGATATAATATATCAAACAATGAACCAGATTCTCTCTAGTGCCTTAGTCACTTCCTAGTAGCAGGTCAGAGTGCATTCAATTCCCTCAGGCTACCAAGGAATCCACTGGTGGAATTGAGCTCTACACTGAACAACAGAATGACTAAGGCACTGTGAAGGAGAATGTCCATTAGCCTCTTTAACTTACCCTCATCCAACCATAGCTATTAACACCTTCTTTGAAAACGGGATTTGAAAGTAAAATCTGAATAGAATCATAATCCAGAATGAAGGAAGTTTTATCATTTCAATAAGCTCCACTTAAATGCATAGATATTACTTTATTCCCATTATTTGGTGCACTTTTTCCCATAAATAATTTCCCATTTTATTAAAGCAATAAGATATTCTGTTTGAGTAATGCTAGATGCTGATTCCACTTCCTTGGTGCTGAAGCGACTCATGTGTTCTTGCCTTATGAATCACAGTACATTCAAGGCATGCAATAATAATCCCCTTCCAAGAAACAGCCTGTACACCCCAGGGGGCAATGTCCTATATACTTTTTTCAAAAGAAATAGAGGGAACAAGAAAAAAGCTAATTACATATACTTTTTAAAAAGTCTTGATACCTCTAACCATAAGCACACATCTGTAATGTGCTATTATTGTGCACCTTTAAGTGTTTATGCTTTTTCCCATCAACTGAGTAGGGTTTAATATTTTAATGGTGTCCTGTGTAAAGATGATGCAGCTTGTTAATCACATTTGATACTGAGTTTAATAGGCTGTGAACCTGGTGGTGTCACACAAGATTTCAGTGGGCTAGAATAGAATTACATGAAATTCTAGTAGATCAGATTCCACACCAAATTATTGCAATAAGCATATTAAAAGTGCAAATTTCTATAGACTTTGTTTAGATTGCTACTTAGTGAACATAGATGACCCATATGACATTCAATATTTCATTTTTATGAAACAAAAGGCAATATGAAAATAGCTAAATTTACTCTAAGGATTTTATTTACTGATGTCCAGTCAAACGAATTGCTTCAACCCTCTATAGCTACAGCTCAACTCCTGCACTTGCTATTCAGTATTAATAAGGTAGCATGCTTGATTCTTACTGTTTTAAAAATGAGAAAAAGAGAGAGAGATTGCCAATATGTCAACTGTATGGGACTCTGACTCTTGAAGATATAGATGGATATAATCTTTAGAATTTATATACACCCATAGATATGTATTTATATATGCATACATTTTGTACAAATTTACAATGGACTTTTTGTATTCTCTTTTCTGTCATTATAAGTATGAGATTGAAACCAAATAGTTGTCCCATCCTCTGATCCAGAGAGGATCTGAGAAGTCAGGTAAATGCATGTACTTGTTTCTTTGAGGTCAAATTGGGATGACTTTCTCTTTATTTAATGGAAGGGGAGAGTCTTCCTTGGCTTGGGAAATTGGTAATTAGATAAGCTTCCTTTCCTATATTAGTAACTCAAATGTAGCAATGGTAATGAAGTTACAACCATATCAATGTGGTTCATTGATGGTGGAATAAAAAAAATCTATCTAAAAGAGTTTTGGAGCCATCTAAGCCACAACCATGGATTGCAATTTGATTTTTCTCTTTCTTTTTCAAAATATATGTTGTATGAGATACAACGTATATCTGCGTATTTAAAAATAAAATGAAAATATAACTATTATTTGTTTAGTTTGACAAGTAGCTTTTTGAAAAATATGGACAATTTAGCTTTAAACATTACTATGACATTTGACTTTTCTCCCTTCTTATCTGTCTCCATTGACTTGATTAGACAATGACTAAAACTTCTCTTTTTCAATAGGCGTTAAGTGTTTTTCTGTGAATAATGCCTGAGAAATTACTAACAGATATTATCTGAGAGTTGTGGGCTAAATTAGAACCAGAAACTTTAATATGGCTTTTCAAGTACAATCCCACATGAATCTAGGCTTTGAATCTGAAAGCCACTTGGTCATGTTTGAAAGCAGTGACTGTCACCCACAGATGTTAGAATGTAAGAATGAGTTGTCCCATCTACACAAGAAGATATTTCATCACTGGGATGAATATAAATCTGATTCTGGTTTGTTATTCTTTCCCTTATTTGGTAACATTTGAGAAGTAGATATTATAGATTGGCATCCATGAGTATCAATGCCACCAACCTGATAGTACCATTGGTGGCCTGTAGGAATGCTTAGCAGAGAATAAGAATTGACTTAGCTTTAATTGAGGGTCAATGAATTATGAATTATTCTAGTTGTTTTACCGGTTTGAGGATATTTCACTGAGACTTGTGGTCTCACAAGATTGCTGCTACAGAGAGGTTAAGAACAGTAACCACATCCACAGAAAAATTGATTTTTCAACTTGAGCATATCCAATAGATAGAATAAAACAGGTACTAGAATTCATGAAACATTTGTTTTGCTTTTATATCAATAAAGGAGTTTCTTGATAATTGGCTTTTTGGACACTATTTCCTTATTAATTTAGTGTATAAAGTGCCAGGGTTATAAAATATCTTACTCTGTTACACTTACATACAGTTTTTTTAGCTTTATTTTTTTAAGTATTTTTTTTTAACATACCCATCACTGTTCCCCTCACCCCTCTTCCCAGTCATCCCCCAGATTTCTACCCATCCATTCCTCAGACAGGGTAAGGACTCCCAGGGTGAGTAAATTCAGCCTGGCATATCCAGTTGAGGTAGGACCAAGCCTCTCACCCCACCAGTATCAAGGCTGAGCATGGTGTTCCTCTGTAGAGAATGGGCTCCCAGAATCTAGTTCATGCACTAGGAATAAGTTATCCCCCCACTGCCAGAGGTCCCACAAACTTTCCATGCCTTTCTACTGTCATTTACACTCAGAGGGCCCAGTTCAGTGCTATGCAGATTCCCCAGCTGTCATGTCAGAGTCAGTGAGCTCCCAATAGCTCAGGTCACCTGTCTTTATGGGTTTCCTCTTCATGATCCTGACCCCTTTGCTCATATAATCCCTCCTCCCTCTCTTTGGCTGGACTGGGAGCTCTACCCAGTGCTTAGCTGTGGATCTCTGCATCTGCTTCTAACAGTTGCTGGATGGATGTTCTATAATGACAATTAGGATGGTCATCAATTTGATTATAGGGGAAGGATTTTAGACATAAAGCAAAGGATAACCAGACTACAATCCATAACCCCTGAGCAGCTAGGTAACAAGGGGGAACCTAAGAGAGACATCCATGGATCTACCTGGCAAGGGACAATACATAAGATCTCCTGAGTAAATTGGGACCAGAAAGTGGGGAGTGGAAAAGGGAATGTGGGAAGAGAACATGAGGAAATGAGATGATTGAGTGGTGGGGGAACGGAGAGGGAGAACCATGAAACAGGTATCTTGATAGAGGGATCCATTGTGAGGTTAGAGAGAAACCTGGTGCTAGGGAAATACCTAAGAACCCACAAAGATGACTCCAGCTAAGACTTGAAGCAGTAGTGGAGAGGGAGCCTAAAGTGGCCTTCCCCTATAATCAAATAGATACAGTTTTCTAAAAGAGATAATTAAAAATGTTTTTGTAGCTTATCTGATCTTTCACACAAACCAGAAGGTGTGTGTGTGTGTGTGTGTGTGTGTGTGTGTGTGTGTGTGTGTGTGTGTGTGTGTGTGTGTGTGTGTGTAGGGGGAGGTGAGAGAGTGAGTGTGAGTGTATGTGTGTAAGTGTTTATATTTGCCATAACCCAGTAATCCAGTCTCTTGTGACAATTCATGGTCCCTTTTGGCATAAACTTGAAGTCTTGAGGACATTCCCTCTTCTTCCTCATTCACTGCTCTAACATGATGTTGAGAACCATTTTTTACCATTTAAAGAAGGATGTCTCAGGTTCACACAAATTTGGAAGGGTCCTCCTTGAGCTCTACTGAAATGCAGCTTGTCAGGGATGCTTCTTACTGTGTGGTGCTATTGTTCCAGCCTGAGTTCCTGCTGACATTCACTGCTATACTTTTAGACCATGACCTTTGTCTCCAGTCTGTAATTTATTACAGGACTCTTCATCCCAGCCTTGCCATTCCTAGCTCTACCAGTGCTCTCTCATACCACCTCCTTATTGAAGACACAGCAGAGGTCAGCCTTTTCTGAGTTCAGGACCTGCATTGAAAGGCTTGAATTCTTTCTTGGGATTCTGAATCAAATCACTACCCCCCACCTCCTCAGCTCTTGTTGACACCTTAGATGTCATGTAGATCCATTTTTTCTGAAGCTATATTGGCCTCACACTTCTAAGGCCGCATGGTCTAATATCTGAGTAGATGTAGGCTTCTCATTTACCCTCGAAGCTGTTTAGATGTTTAGCAAGCACTACCAAGTCTTCTTGGCTTCTAATTATAAAGAAGTGAAAAACGTCCCTGGCTACGTATCTTACTTTATTCTTCCATTTTATTTTACTTTCTTTTTCTCAAAATTGCCCCAGACTAAAAGAAGGAGCCATTTCCCCTCATGATCCTTTCTCTCTTGCAGAGATTCTTCCTACAGTGATTAGTTGTCTTCTTCCTCAGTGAACCGAGGCTCCTTTCTGACACCAACTCCATGCTTCAATTTCAGTGACAGTTGGATCAAGAGTAGGAAACATAACTGTAAGCTTATTGGTAAGGTACGTGAAGCTGCTCCTGTAGCAAACCTCTTCACTTCTGCAAAGCACCTGTTCTCATCGCTAAGCCTTAGTCTCACTTTTCCTTAACATTCTGACCATTTTGTATTGGTCTCCCCATTACTACCCACCCTAACCCTTCCAGTTTGGCTAGAATATCTCACTACTCATTGGAGCTTTCATTTTAAGTCACTTTTAATCTCCAGGAAGGCATAGCCACTTCCCTATGCCCACGACTGCCCCTACTCCCCAGGTTCTAGGAACTGCAATTTTGTACAGGAAAATCTAACCTTGAGCTAAGATGGACTGTGTTAGGTATTGGACACTGAAGTGAAAATGAGCAGCTAGCTTTACCTGAAGGCAGCAGCTAGTATGGATTAGTGATAAAAACCAATCTCTTCACTCCTGGGAGGTATATGTTTTATTTAACCTTAGTGGTTTGATGTAATAGAAGGATGGATATTAACATAACTTGCTCTTGAATTTTCTTGTTCTTTGAATTTTCCAGGCAAGGATTAATCTATGAAACATTATATATATGTGGATATATAGTTATATATGTATATATATAGTTTCTTTTGGGTTGAATATTGAAGTCTAATCTTTTTCCAAATATAGCATCTCCATATGTGTCCCAGATTGGAACTGATGCAGATATTATGTTTCTTGTCTCTACAACACTGGTTTATTTTCCCAGACCTTAAAGAGTAAGAGACTTTAGAGATGAGCAAGTGTTCTTCACCTCTCTTTTGGATCTCATCGTGACCATCCCTATAAATATGTAAACTGTGTGTTGGCTGTGGCTTAATTTTTACTGGTGTGTGTGCCATCATTTCTCAGTGCATGAAGAATCTCTGGAATCCTAGGGCAGCCTTTACATGCCTCACTTCACTGAGGTCTCAAAGAGGCATAGGGATGGCAGAGGGTTCACCCTTAGCAAACACACATTTACTAATCTCATTTTCCTCACTAAGTCTTATGTACTGTCTAATTCCTTCAAGAAAATTTCCAGATGTTCCCTTCTCCTCTGTTTCTTTCCACACTGGTACCCGGGTATGATTTATTTTATCTTGTTGTGACAGAGTGGGAAGGTTCTTCAGATATGAGCAGTAGTAAGACAATTTTGTCTGGTTCTGTCTGGAAGGTGGTCAGTGTAGTCTACACCTTGAGGTAATGACTACTAGGATTCAAGCCCTTATAATATCCACCAGCATAGCCCGGGACTGTGAATATTTTCATAGAGATTTAACATCTAAATCTGTAGTAATATCTAGGTTCCAACGGTAGGCCTTTGCTGTGTTACCGTGTCCTAATCATCCTTGGAGTCTCTCAATAAGGGTGAGTGAAACTTCCTGGGACTCTCTGTGTATCCTGCTCAAATAATGGGAAACAGGAAGCATTCTGCTTACAGCCACCACAATCATTTTACTGCCAACACCAGATTGTTGGGGCAGAGTGTTCCTTCTCGAAGAACTAGGGAAATTGATAATGTGGTCACTAGCCTGAAAGACTACTGACCCTCTGATCCTTTCACAGTACTGACCACTAGGCCAAAACATTTTTTTTCCCTCAATCAAAGCATTTGGGAATAAAGAGTCCTGTCATAGATCTTTCCTTGTCAATGTCTGATTCCTCCTAAATGACCCAGGCTTGGAAGGCATAGGCTTCTCAGTCTGGTTCCTTAAGAACCTCATTCAGCATAACCGGACAGGATCAGGGAGATTTTAGGGATTTTTGATTTCTAAATGCTACACCTTGAAATCTGACTTCCAACTCACAGTTTAAAATGGAAAACAGCGTGGAAGAGAAATAAGTTTGTTAGCAAAAACCACTGCACCAGAAGGTGCTTCACAAATATTTTATTGGTCACTCTTGTTTTCCCAAGGTGATGATTTCAGGTTACATATGAAGAAGTTTTGATTATCTTTCACTACCTTCCAGTGTATGATGTTCCAACTAAGCTCTTAAATCACTTAAGCAAAAAACATGAACAGTCTCCAGGCCTTTGTCAAGCATCTTTGAAGAAGAGATATATATATAGGTGTTGGCAGTATTTGGTGCTTCAACATAGAGCAGACTTCTCAAAGAATAAGAAAAAGAAGTGAAGGTCACCAAGTACCAAAGCGGAGTCATCACAAAGGAGGAACAGAAGAGAAAGTAGAACACAGCTTTGCTGTTTTTTCACTGTAGCCCGGACCAGTTCCCCTTATAGTGTGCTCTCCTGAGATAAAGGATGGGTTTGGGTTTTGTTTGTTTATTTTGCTTTTTGTTTTTTTGTTTTCCTGTTTGTTTGTTTGCCTTGTCTGTTGGCATGCTGTGATAGGATCAATTACAGGCTTCCAATGGTCACTTCTGTCTTAGATTCATCAATTTCATCCTTAACTTTAGCTTCATTGTCCTCTTCCTAATAGCTCAGAATCAGCCTGGAGTCATTCTGAGTGCCCAGCCACATTCTGTTCTTAGAGTAGCCATGGCTAACTAATCTTAGTTTGGCCACTGATTGGGTTTTCATTAACTGATATTATAAAAATTTTATTGATGAAAGGATTGCCTAGTACGTTTTACTTTTAACACATGAAAGTTCTTTCAAGTCATAGAAATTTTGTGAGTCAGCTGTTGGCTAGACGTTGCCTTTGGTGCCAGGCATGTCACAGTAGAGAATATAAGCAAAGTATCTTGACGTACTCCTTTGCAAGTTAGAAAAGTCATGAATACTTGGAGAATACAATTACTTGTGTCCTTGTATTACAAAGACCATTCCACATTTTAAAACATTTACATGTATTATCAATTTTGTGTGAAACTGTGATGGTATTCCAGATAAGTCTTATATAACTCCTGATTTTATTAAGTGCTATTTATTTTAATTGTAAAAAGTGAAGAGAAGCAATAAATAAAGCACATACATTGATTATGAAGTATCTTTAAGGATAAATGTGCTATAAAGACAATGGATTAGAAAAATGATTATGATAGCGAAGGATATTGGATGTTAAGTCCTGGAAGGTCGCATAGAGAAATTATATTTGTGCAAAGACTTGAAGCAATGCAGATATGGACTAACTGACTGAAAATCATTTGGCTAAGATTTATTTCCCCAGGTTCCTAATCTTATAAATGAACAGATAGAGATTTTGATAGGAAGAAGATAAGAAAATTATGTTTTTCAAACATTGTATTAGCTACTGACACAATCCATGTGGTAAGGAGCAGGTGACCTAGAGTATTTAATAGTTTAAAATCAACCAACACACTCCCATTCAACTCAAGTGTGTCAATCTGGGGCACAAAAACCCCCGATAACTAAATCTGCATGTGAGGGCTATAAAAGTTTTACAAAGGAGATTATTGCTGTTAAACCTTTCAAGATGAGTTAAAGTTCAAAGACAAAGGGAACAGTTTCAGTGGAAAGCAAGCATGTCCAAAGCCACAGAGGAAGAGCATTGTACACATTTGTGGAATGTTAATTCTAAATAGGGGAGAAAAGGTCAGATCACAAAGGAGCCTACAAACGGCATCATTTGAAGATGTACCTTTGTCCGTGGAGAAGTCACTGAGAAATTTGGATCAGAGAGGAGAGTTATATATTTGAACATGCTAAAGATTATCCTTGGAGTACCAGTGCATAGAAATGATGAAGTGGAAGCTGAAATACCAGTTAAAATTTATCAGTGTGTACAGATGATGAAAGCTTGGGGGGGGGGAGGGACAACAGAGACAAAGATGCAGCCGAGAGCATGCTATGCTACGGAGCTGATAGAAATGGTGATTAATAGATCCATAGTGTGAAGATGAGGAAGAAAAAATGAGAAGAAAGAGAAACACAGACTTAGGACTTCTGTTTTGAGGAACAGAGCAACACTGATTGGTTTTACTTATATGTTCTGACTTAAGGACAAAATTATTCATCAATTAAAAATGAATTCCTTTGGGGAGGCTACAGTTTGTGGGCACAGTCTATTCTGGCCTTGTCTCTAGGCTATGCGTACAATATGGTGAAGACTAGCTCCATGGAGCCACCTGAAATTTAATGAGTGACCTTTCCAGACTGTTCCTTGTCTGACATCCTGGGGGAGTTATATTCAGAAGGGTGTGTGTCCTGACCAGAGTACAGCTGAGAAGGAAGGCAAGATGTTGGGGGAAAGGTATTAATTTATTTTCTGCCACTGTGATAAATATGCTGTCAAAAGTATCTTGAGAAAGAAAGTGTTTTCGGCTGAGTTACCAAAGGGGTCCAGTTCATCATAGCAGCAAGCCATGATATCAGGGGTGGAGATGAGAGACTGCCCAGCAGCCAGGAAGCGAGAGAGAACAGAAATTGAGACCAGTCCGGCTTTCAATCACATACTTCTCCAACAAGGTTCCACCTCCTAATAGTTCTATAATTTGTCCCCAAAGTGCCACTTGCTGGAGACCAAGTATTCAAACACAGGAGCCTATTGGGGGGACAGTTACAATTCAAATTACAACAGCAAACATTTTTAAAAGGCTGACATAGATGGGATATGGGGGCACAGCTTGTGTTATAATATTGACTGTGACACATGATAGCCTGTAGACTTTGGAATAGTTCTTAACTTCCCCATGTTTTAACTTTATGAAGGTTTGTTGAGCATGTTAAATGGGGAAATGGAGGAACAAAGCTCATCATAGTTGATGGCTAGCACATTATGTTTTCTGTTCTTGCTTTCTGGGGTTGAGTAGGGGAAGGGGAAAGTCCTGTTCTGATAGAAGGTTGCTAGAAAACTTATGTTCCCCTGTGCTTTGAAATTGCATTGAAATCCCTAACAACTTGTTTAGTACACAATGGTCATTCAACAAAAATGATGTTGAATACACCAAACTCTATGGACTCATGCCTGATGAGGGACTTTGCTATCTGGCCAGCATCATGTCAGCAGCAGAATAAAGCAAAGCAACAGTTGTGAGGATCACCCTTTTCACCTGACTTATTTTGAATGGTTATATGAAGGGTGACATCATTAAAATCTTTGTCATTTCTCAGTTATTTTTTTCTTCTAAGATGTTTCCCATTTACAATGTCTTCCTCGCCCATATCCTAGCCCTGCTTGGAAAGCCTGATTTTAGGACCCGAGCCTTAGTTCTTTAATGGCTTATTAGGAAGCAGTGGGTCAAACAAAGGAATTGAAGCCAAAGGAACTTTAAGGGAAGGAGAAAAATCAGGTAAGCTGCCAAATGTCTAGTGTTTCCTCATAAACAACTCTTGTGTATGGGGGACATGCTAATAAAAAAAAAGATAGGGTCCTTCCTTGCTTCTGACTCAGTTAAAGAGACAAGTCCTTCAGAGTGTACCAAGAAAGGAGAAACCCAATCAAAATGGGAGTTAGAGGCAGGCTAAGCCTAACTTGAAAGAACACAATTAAGTTATCAATGATACTTATGCCTTTCACTTTCATGTCCAGAAATTCTGGTATAGAACTCATCTTCCTGGAGACAGAAAGATATTGATATGACAATAAGGTTAGAAGTTGATGCAAAGAAAACCATAGACTCTGTCCTTCTGAATAGAATACAGGCCATTGTCCTTCAGTAGTTATGTAGACTGGTAGAACTGGCACAATTCATCATTCTTCCTTTTAATGTTTTTACCAACTCAAAATATTATATGTTTTCTAATCAGTCCAATGCTACATTCTGTCTTTCTCTCTGTTGAAAGGCTCTGTGTCAAAAACATGTCCTTGTCTTAAACGTTATGTTTTATTCTCCATTATTATCCGGACCATACTCGGCGATACTGAGCATGCATACTTGGTGTTAATTACCAGTAATGACTAATTCAGCTGGAAGAAAGCATCTCATTTTCACAGAAGGCTCCAGTTCCTCCAATAGGAAAGGGCATTTTAGGGCAGAGTATTGGATATCCAAGAATAATCTTGCTAGTCTTCTTATGTTACCAAAGAAGAGGCTTTCAATCAACTGAACTTTGCCACCAGCAGACAGGACTCACCCCACCCAGATTAAGACCTTTCTCTCAGTTCTAGAAGAGAAACATACCTGAGTTCCAGGCCTATCTCATTCAAGTAATTTCATATTTAAAAAAAAAATATATTGTAAAGTAAAAAAAAAAATCCACTGATAAAGTTCTTATTTTTCCCACAGGTACTATTTGAATCCATGTTGAAATACATTATTATTTTTTCACGTGTTTGTCTGACAAAAGGTCTAGTTATCACTAACCAGATTTAAGACTATGACTTGGCAACTCAGCACAGCATCTGTGAGGGCCAGCCACTTGTTCTCAGACTGAGGGGCTGGCTGAGTAAAGCTCATTGACCAACATTTTGCTCCTGCTGAGCTCAGGCCAAGAGCACCAGGTGGCTCTGACTTTACATATCATATGTGCGGTTCCTATTTCATGGCCTGCCCTCTGTGATTCTGCTTTCACTCTCTCACTCAAGCCTGAGGGTCACCTCGGCAAGACGGAGCACCAGACTGAGCACAGAATCCCAACACAATCCCACAGTGGGCTCTGCGCCTCTTTGGAAAGCAGAGTCTCTCCAGATCTGGTCCAGAGCTGTCTGTCATCATTGCTGCTTCTGGATTGTACTGCTGTGGGTCTTCCATTGTGTCTTCTTAGCCCCGTGCACTCTAGAGAAAGCCACTTATACAACAGGACATTAGAGGAAGAATCCCCAAGGAGCTCCTATTTCTCCTTTAGCACCTTGTCTGCTCTTTTCTCTTGTAGACAAACATCAGCAGTAAAGTACTTCAACACATTTGATGATCTGTTTTAGCCATACACAAAGTGGGTGTCCATCTTTGTCTTTGCTTTGCATCTAGCTAAGCTACTGCAGATAATATTATGGATAAAACTTCGGGCCATATTTTCATTTTATATAGAAAGAACAGCCGTTCATGGTAATTAAATCATCCCCTGCAAGGTCTCTAAGTGATATAGTCTGAATTTGAATTAAAGCTCAGAGCCTACACTCTTTCTACTTCATTTCACCAGAGCATGGATACTCTGGCCAGGACATGTCCCTCAAATCTTGGTGTTTCGTCATTTATTGTACAATAATTTTTGGCCACTTGCACCATTTTTTTTTTTTTTTTGGTCTCAACTTTCCCACCTGAAAAAAAAAATGGCAGCTGAAAATGAGCTAACATTTCTATGTGCTTCAGAAATGTCTGTTACAGGCTTGGGAGATGCCTCAGACCATGAAGTGCTTGCCATGAAAACATGAGGCCCTGAATTAGATTCTCATAAATAAAGCTGTGGTGGTAGGTGCTTACAATCCTAGTGCTTCAGAGGCAGAGCCAGGTAGATCCTTGGAGTTCACTGGCTAACCACTCTAGCCACCTCCAAGGCCATGGAAGATGTTGTCTAAATAAATAAAGTAGATGGCATCTGAGGAACCACAGAAGATGTTGTCTTCTGCATATGCACAAAGAAAATGTCACATTTTAACTGCTTAAGGATCATTTATCAATTACCAACTAAAAGGAATGCCTCCAAGCAATATCAGCAAGGTGCTTTCTTGAAGATATCTTTTCTATATGTGGCCACTACGGCTTTATCACAGTGTTAAAGGTAGATTGTTTGTAGAGTCTAAAATTTATTAAACTTGATATACAAATCTTACATTTTAGTAGCAATTCATCCATGAAAGTCCTCATTGTAATACTAGACCACACCTAAAGATGAAGAGCTAGGTGCAGCAAGAATGGAAAGAAAAAAAAAATAAACACAATCATTTTGAAACATCTCTCTGACCATCAAGAAAACTTTTGTGACTCAACATAAGCCATAGGTTATATTTGGAGAAATCTGGGTCTGTATGAATGTCCTCTCACAATGAATAATGCAGTCCACCATGTACTCAATAATTCCTGTCCCATCAGAAACTTCAGTAGCCACTTTCCAAATAGTTGACTTAAAGGCTTAATATTGTAGTAAATGCTGGGTCAGTGGCTCAGTCATATTACTATCTATCTCTTACACATAAATTAACCCACAATTCTTATCTACGTTTAGCCACATAGCATGGTCTCTTTTCTCCATGCAGCATTCTCATCTGGCTTCCTCTGCATCTTACTGGTATATGCTGCTCTACCTTTTTTCTTGCCAGGATTTTCCTAGTCTGGTTACCCCACCTCCACTTCCTGCTTGCCTACTGGCCAATCAGCATTTTACTAAACCAATAGAAGCAACAGATCTTTACAGTATAGAAGAGCATTATCCCACATTACCCTTTTTAATTTTTAAAACAAAACCCTGAATATAATTTCCTTTGTTTAGCTTTTTTCATCACCGTTATTTATAACAACTTGAAACTAACACTCTAAACAAAGACAGACTCCACAATACATTTTGTGTGTGTATGTGTGAATGTGTGCATAGGTCTTACGGGGACCCAAAGAAAATTTAGGGTTATTGACAAATCCTGGGTAGAACAGTCTGTGAGGTTGGATTATCTCAGCCAGCAGCCTTGAAGCTGTTCTGGTTGTAGAACTTAGAGGAAACTGCAACAGAGGTGCTCTGAAACATTGGGTTATCTGAGCCAT
This sequence comes from Phyllotis vaccarum, assembly GCA_033318265.1. Classification (NCBI taxonomy): domain Eukaryota; kingdom Metazoa; phylum Chordata; class Mammalia; order Rodentia; family Cricetidae; genus Phyllotis; species Phyllotis vaccarum. The sequence continues at coordinate 78,812,386 of JARWLC010000012.1, forward strand.
CTGTTCCCACTGGAGAATTTTCAGGGGGAGTTCTTCCTTTACCAAACCTTATTTACTTTAACCTGGAATGGATCCACAGCCTCTTATTTTCTGTGAAAACAAAAGCATAAACTCTTCTTCAAAGTAACATATCTTTTGACTTAAATTTTGAAGTCAAGTCATTTTCAAAATATAGAGGTTGGATTAATCCAGCAGCATTTATAATCAAATTTCTTTTAGCGGCTGTTGCTCCTTCCTCAGAAGTCACAAACATAGATAAGAACTATGTGTTAATTTAAGTGTAAGAGCTAGTTAGTAATAAGCCTGAACTATTGGCCCAGCATTTACTATAATATTCAGCCTCTGGGTCAATTATTTGGGAAATGGCTGCTGGATATCTGATAGTTTCTAGAAAAACAGAAACTATGATTACACTGCCATGACACCCGGGAAGACATATAAAGGGATATTCAGCAACATATACAGTTATCTACACTGATGGACACCAGGCATGTCCATAGCAACCTTGGAGAAAGCATCCTTTGCCATGAATAAAGCAAGTTAAATGCCCTTAGAATTTTAGTAAACCTTTCTCGTATGCATTTGCTACTTTCTCATTGCTCTAATCAAATACAAGGCAAAAAGCAACATTAGTAAGGAAAGATCTTTTTTCTGGTCCTACGTTTTGAGTGAATACAGTCCTGCATGACACACAGCTCTATGGAGGCAGGAGATATATGGCAGCTGCTTGTCCACATTTAGTGGACCAAAAAGCAGAAAAGATAGGAAGGTCATGCAGCTATACTCCTTAAGGTCTGCCTCTGAGAGGTCCACTTCCTCTGCTAGGCACTGAATCTCAAAGGTCCCACAACCTATGGAACAACAAGACCAGATGGAGTACAACTGCTGAAACATAGCCTTCTGGGGAAGTGTTATGTCCAAATCATGACCACATGAGGAGAAGCATTCTGAGATGCGAAGAACTTAGATCTGGACCTACTTTATCAGTCATTAGACATAAAATTTGAAACAATTTACTGAGACACACTGAGTCTTCACTTGGGTGAGTAACGAAAGGGGATAACAACATCTACATAGTAAAATCACTTTTCATTTTTAGTATAAGAATGAGATATAGTGATACAACTGTAGTGCAAAATATACTTTTTCCAATAGTAGTGACTTGTAGTTTATATTTTTATAGTCATAGGATGTAAGTACTATTATCCTGCTTTTATACAGGTGAGAAAACGTAAAACTAAAATAAGATTTCTGAAGTCCCTGAGCTAGGGCCTAATAGAAGCACAGTTAGATCTTGAAGTTATCTGAACCTAAACTCCAGCACTGTTTTATGATAGACTACTTTTTCCCTCTCCATCTTTGCCATTTTAGTCTCATTCCTTTAGACTTTCAGAGGTGACCACATGGCCCTGGAGAGCACCCATTCTCATAAACACAGTATTAGCTATCAGTTAACTTAGTTGACTTGTTCATCCCCGAGACTTTCATAAATGTCAAGGCAGCTAGAGGTAAGCAGATCAGAGCCAGGAAGCAAACCCAATTGATGCTATGATGTAGTTTATCTTCCAAAAGATGATGCAGTTAGAGGCCTGTCCTTCAGCTCTTTTTACCCTATGGTTCTGCAATAACATACTGTATGAGAAGTAGGCTGTGGGGATATGTTTCAAATTTAGTCTGAGATATCAGAGGGATCTACCCACAGTCAATCTAGGAGGATATAAGAGTGGTAACTCACCCTTTAATACCAGCCATAGAGTACGTCTGGGAATGGTGACCTATGCCCTTAATCCCAGAAAATCTGAGTTTGAGGTCATCTTAATTTACAGAAGAAGTTCCAGGCTCCTAGGCAGGCAGTGGCAGCACACACTGTTAGTCCCACACATGGGAAGCAGAGGCAAGAGAATCTCTGTGAGTTCAAAGCCAGCCTGGTCTTCATAGCAAGTTCCAGGACAGCCAGGATTGTTACACAGAAAACTCTGTCTCAAAAAAAACAAAACAAAACAAAACAAAAAACAAAACAAACAAAGACTGGAAGAGATGGCTCTGTCTTCTGATATTCCAGACTGGTTTTTATTAAATATGAAACATATCCCTACAGTAGGCTGAATTCTACTGTCTCTAAACTGGTACCATATTGGCTTATTCTGAGATTGTTCATTAAACCTTGAGCAGAAACTCATTGGTGATGTTCTTATTCATTTTCCACCTGAGTATGGTCTCATGTTACCTCTGTAGCTCGCTGGGCATGGGATTCTTGTCATTAATTCAAATTGCTTTTTTTGAAAGGAAGATTCCTGACCTACCCATTTGGAAACTAATGCATCAAACCCTCCAACGAATTATTAGGTTTCCAAGCATGGCTCATTCAAGTAGGGGGTCCTGATATGCGATGGAATTTATGACCTGCCTTAGCTTGGGATTGAGATAAGCAAACAGCACAAGAGTGATCAACTCCCCACACCCATGATTACTGGCAGGTTCCAGAATCCAAGACATTATCTTTATCCTTAGGCCTGAAACCAAAATGAAAGTACAGAGAACAAACACCTGCATACATCTGATCCGATCCTGTGGGCTTTATTTTCATTTCTGGTTAAGAATGCTTTTGTGAAGAAGTAAGACTATTTTTCTGCGAAGAGACTGGGGACATTCATCCTCCTAGTCTACAGGTGCTTAGACAATTTTGCTATTAAATAGAAATGGTAGATATATTGCTTCATATGAGTCACTGTTTCTAACACTACTAGTACCCTGCCTTTGCCTTGAATTGAATGGGTTCCATATGCCATTTCTGAGCATTTATTTTTCATCAGTCACCAACAATCGTTTCCCAAACTGCTCCAGGATGCCTCTCACTGATCCTACGCTTTCTTGATTTGCCCTTTCTTGTGTTTATCGAATGCTTCATGTTGGCTAAAAAAAATCACAAGTCTTTCTGTTCCTTTGAACTGTTGCTTCCATGACCCAGTTTCAGTTTTGTGATCTGTGACAGATGCTGCCAGCACCTCTTCATCTCCCCTTGACATTCACTGTTCCATCATTTCTGGCTTCTCACTGAAAACATCACTCTCTCCCTGAGAACTTCCTTGGGCTGCAGAAGCATACTGAGCCTCCTCAAAGGGTAGGCAGAAGTCCTGGAGTTAGCATCCTGTGAGAACATCACCAATGACAGATGGGAGTTGGCGGATTCATCCTCAGCATCCTTGCTTTAAGAAGGAAGTGAATCTTAGTCTCCTGGAGACTCTCTTAACTCAGTTTCCACTTCCCACAGGTAATTTTAGAATCACCCCAAACAAAAAGTAGTCTATTTACTTGCTGGCTCAGGGCCTTCTTTTTAGGGTACTTGCCTACAATTCTGTCCTGGTTTAAGACACGAGCCTCCTCATGCTCCAGGTTTTGAATTTCTGTCTGCCTCCTGGGATACTATGGCAGATGCCCAATCCTAAAGTCCTACAGTAGTTCCATGACAAATCCCCCAGTCAGAACTTATGATCATCATCCATCTGGTGATGCTGAAACTAACTAAAATGATATGCAATTTTATGATTTATTTAAAAGATTATGCCACATAGACAGTTTGTAGGGAACATTCCCAAATTATTTGGGTGTTTCAGTCATCATTTGGTGCAAACCTGGCTTGTCGTAGAGAAGCAGAATATGGGAAGCAAGGTCATGAGTTCCAGAATCATATAGTACTGAGTTCAAACTATGCTTCTAATTCTTGTTACTTGTGTGACTTTGAAACACCCAATCCACCACATCATAGTTCCCTTGTATTTATAGTAAGAATAAATACTAGACCCTATGTTAGAAAATTCTTGAAGAAGCCAAGGCTGGAAAAAAGGCTGTATTTTTTTTTCTGTGTGTGACCAGAATTAGCTTGGGGAGAAAATGATTTGTTTCACGTTACAGCTCCCAGGTCTATCACTGAGGGAAGGTAGGGACTCAAGGCAGGAACCTGGCACTGGAAATGTAATCAGAAGCCATGGCAGAATGTTGCTTACCGGCTTGCTCAGCCTGCTTTCTTATAAGGCCTAGGACCACTTGCCTAAGGTTGGAGCGTAGTTTCTATCTTTATAAAGTTGGGTCAAATTCTCCTCCTTAGGCTTCTTGTTGGGTCCCATAGAATCAAATGGAAACACTCACTAAAAAACTTTGTAAACACTGCCCTCAGCAAGTTAGAATCCTTGTTCTAGTAACTAGTCGTCTATTTGCCTCTGGCTATTTTGAGCTTCAGAACTTTGGCTGAGGTGGGTCTAACCCCAACTAGTCATCCATGAGAGCCCTCAGGATGCCAGACAGCAACTTCTGTCCCCAAGCATCAGCTCTTAGTCCTTCAATGGCCAATTTTCTTCTGTCTTTGTCATCCAAATAATTCTTCTGGCATTCCAGGAACAAAGGATTTTTTCATATTATACAAAAACGCTACTAAGGGCACAGGGCAACGGGAAGATCTGATGATATGACCATCTAGAATCCAGTCATATAAAATATTTTCTAGTTAAAATTTACTCAAATTTATCCAAGACTTGCTCTCCAGTTAAGAGCTATGCTGCCATACCACTGAAGATTACATCAAAGCCTTTTTAAATAGACCAGTCAGTTTAAAATAGTTATTTAGCTAACAAAAATCTTAATTACAATAGTGTGCACGTGTGTGTGTGTGTGTGTGTGTGTGTGTGTGTGTGTGTATGTGAACGTGCATGTGTGGGAGTCCACATGGGTCTTGGGAATAGAACTCAGGTCTCCGGCTCCATGACAAGTGCCACTACCTACCGAGCTAAATCACACGCCCATTTCAGCATGTTGATTTTAATGTCAAATTTTAACTTCTTTTAGATGTTTTCCTAGAATCCTCTGTTTGAGCTGAAATATTCACTGGGGATTTGCACTCACAAATAGGGTTATAAATGCTTATCGACAGCAGTGAAATGTGAACATTTTACTACTTGAACAAACTTGACAACAATCCCCTGCCCCCGGGGCCTGACATGTGGGGTTATTTGAAAATAACTAAAACTCTTCCATATATCTTTATTTTAGCATTGCACATAACTTCTATTGCATTGCTTTATACTCAGACTTACTGACTATATTCTGTGGAGGAAGGATTTTGAGTAGGTGAAATGTCACCACTCCCATGTTGAGGGAAAGACAGTTGAAGAAAAAGGTTGGGAGGAGAATTCCTGGATGAGTATGAGAAAGGAACCCTGACCTGCTGAACTAGATATGGGCTGAGGATATGTCAGCCATCCCTGCTGTACTGAGTTATGGGATTGCAGTTCCGCCATGTAGAGACTTTTTCCCCCCTTAAGTTGGTGGTTTATTAGTACTTGGAACAGACTATGGTTTTGAAGGCAAATAAGCAGATTAAATGAAGAGGTTTATTTGATCACTGAAGTTACATAAAACCTTGTCACTCAAAATTCAATATAGACCGGCTACTTCGGCATCACCTGGTAGCTTGTCAAGCAGGATGTTGGCCCCACTCCAGGGGTCCTGAATCAGAGTTGTCATTTACAAAGAGTTTTCTGTCATTTAAAAATGATATGAGAAATTTAGGGAATGTCCATAAGGCCTCCTCTTACAGGAGATGAAGTGCTAGAGCTGCTGGGAGTGAGAGGGATCAAGCTCTGCTTCCAAATTTGGGGTAACCTTTTGTCTGTCTATACTGGAGGTACCAGGCCCCAAGTCTTGTCACCGTGTGACCGAATCAACGCACTCCAGCACTTAACATGTGTGTTTCATGCCTGTCTGCCCTTGGTTCCCTGGCACTTAGATCTTGCACTTAAGAGAGCTCTCCATTGCCAGGCCTGCATCTCCTGTGGCTCTGCTCAGAACTGAAATTTATCCTGATTCCACAAGGGAAGCTTGACTTACTTATCCTTCCTTAGCTGAGAAAAATTGTAGCAACTTCCCGAGTTTCTAAGAATCACTTGCATAAAATGTTTTCATCACAGTGTGAAATTGTCAGCCAATAAAAAAGAAATAAATAATATTTTATAGATGTACTTTCTAACCTCATTCCTACGTTTCCTCCACCCAGCACGAATGTGCAGTTGGTGTTGTGACTGGCCCTTTGCCCTTCATTACCCGCTCATTCACTGTACTTATAGCATAACCTGACCTTAGAAAATGATGGAAGCCATTGGAGAGATGACTCAGCAGTTCAGAGGACCTGGGTTTGAGTCCCAGGACTCACATGCCTCCACAATGGCTGTGACTCCAGTTTCAGGTAACCTGATGCCCTCTTCTGGTCTCTGGGGTACATAAAAATAAATAAAGGCAAAGCATGATCATTAAAATATGAAGGAAGGAGAGTTCTGATGCTCAGCAGA